>CM062817.1:761978076-762375176 GCA_031772625.1 Pinus tabuliformis
GATATCTTACAATATCATGGGCAATACCATGGATTACTAATACCACATGTCCAAAAAAACATAACTCAATTCATATGAAACTTGTTCATAAAACTTTTTTTTAATTAATAAATTTAAAATTAAAAAGGTAAAAAAAAAATCTTAATTACTTTAAATAAATCACATCTTTTAATTTGTGTATACTATTAAAAATAAATTGAGATTAAATCTTTACTATCCACTTAATAATTATTAGGAATTAAATTAAAAATAAAACTTTATTCGAAGATAAACACATACTCATATAAAAAGTGATCAATATAAATTAATATTTTAATTATAAAATTAAAATAGATAATTTAAAAAAAACAAAAACAAAAAAAAAAAACAAAAAAGATAAAAATAAATAACTATAAAAGTATCGAATACAATACAGAGAGAGGAAAAAAAAAAAAAACATCGACGACCATGTGGCACGGTAGAATATGATGATGGGGTAGCACGATAGAATATGATGATGGGGTACAATGACACTTTGTGCAACGAACAAAAAAATTTAGAGTATATGTAAAAACTTGAAGTCGAAGTTAAATGATCTTAAAAAAAAAATACCGTAAATGACGCGATTTGTCAATGTGTATAGAATAATACATATTACGAAAAAATACAGTAAATGATGTGATTTGTCAATGTGTATAGAATAATACATATTAAGATGTATTACACCTTTAAAATATATGGAACAATTTAATTACAATTTCTTAGGTGTACACAAAAAAGGTGCAAACCAAAAAATATACATATTATATTAATGTGGTGAAGTTTGCATTTCAAGATGTGATGAGTTTACATGAGATTTATTCCAGTTAAACAAAGGAATGTAATGCTTGAGAGAGGACAAATAATGTATATAAACACAGTAGAATACATTTTATTAACCATAAAAGTATTAAATATAATATAGTGATAAATAGAAAATTATTTAGAATAGAAACACTATACTCAATCACATTGACAAACTTTTACTTACAGTCAAATTTACATAAACATTGATTTGATTATTTTTGTATGTTTTGATTAAATTTTCTTCATTAAAATATATTAAAAAACTCAAATAAACACTCAATTGCTTTAAATAATACATTAAAAAAATAAAATTTAAAACATGAACAATAAGTATTTACATACTACAATTCATTGAAGATCAATATTCTAGGATAAATAAAAATATATAAAAATATCTGATTCATATTTTAGGAGAATGTAAATATGACTATTTAAATTATAATATACATTATATGAATCTATAAATAAGTTTTAAATATATGTGTTTTAATAATATTTTTTAATTTAACTTGGCATAAATTTATTGTAATCTAGGATTTAGGATCCAGTCTTTTAAGATGCAAATCTCATTTTGAGCCGATCAACATCATAACATGACTGCCAGACAGAAAAGTTGGCTATAATGTGATGCAACTGGCATATATCATTTGTAAGTGAAAGCAGACAACCAGCTAGAATTTATGTGAGAAGGCATTACAAAGATGGTTTATTTATGCAGATAAATAACAAATCATGCAAAAGCACCCTCTATAACATAACGAACTACCATAATTGAGAAAACTTAGTTAAATAGATAGTACAGTAAAGTGATTGATTTAAAATATGCAGAGACTTCAACAAATATCGATTACTATATTCTATGTTTTGGGTAGGGAATAGTAGTATGTTTCCACTCAATATTTCTAGGCCATAAAAGGATGTCGTCGCCAATGGAATGAACAAGTGAGAAAAATGAGTACCTACCCTTATCCAACCATGCCAAACAAATAAATAAGCACGTCCAAAGACTTGAAGTGCATATGTTGAATCAACCTCCACGCACATCCAGCAAACCCACTACAGGCTTAGAAGTTGTAAATGTTCTACCATTAGATTCTATTATCTTGATTGCATACGGAGCCTCTTCTTCTAGTTCGTACGGTGCACTTAGCTTAATCAGAAAATACTTGACTGCATTTGGTATCACCCATGGATTTTGGATGACCAGCCATGGAATGTCTCTTGAATTTTTTTCAAATACATCTAATTTAAATTTGATACTTTAGTGCACAACTTGTATTGATATAATTTCTAAATTAAATGTCTCTTTTGTTTTATAACTTACTTGAGTCAAAGACATCATAAAGACGGACATCATAACACATTTTCATAGGGATAATTTCTAATAAAATAGTTTTTTTTACATGAGAGTGCAGAGCTTCGCACAATGAGTTTTTTCCACACTCTAATCTCAACCATTTCAGTATTAATCCTTTGAGTTTATTATTCCCTTAGATTTATAATATCAATCATAGTCAACCATGTTCAACTATGGTCAAATGTCGCATTGTGACAAAGATTGTCTCAATATGGAAATCAACCATGTTCGACCATGGTCCAACATTGCATTGTGGCAAAGATTATCTCGATATGAAAATCAATCATGATCAAGGTTGGCTAACCATGGTTCATATTCCTAGGGTTTAATATTATTCCCTTAGGTTTATAATCCCTTGGGTTTTTAGTATTAATCCTTAGGATTTATTATTCCCTTGAGTTTATAATATCAATCATGGTCAACCATTGTCAATAATGGTCAACCATGGTCGAACATCGCATTTTGACAAAGATTGTCTCAATATAAAAATCAATCATTATCTCAAGCATACTCGAATGTGGCATTGTGACAAATATTGCCTTAGTATGATAATCATGGTCAACCATTACTAACCATGGTTAATCATGGTCAAACTTGGTCAACCATGTTTAATTAAATCAAACGCGGTCATCCACAGTCAATCATGGTCAACCATGTTTGAACGTTGCATCATGACAAAGATTGTCTTGATATCAAAATCAACCATGGTAAAGAATGTCAACCATGGTCCAACGTCGCATTGTGTCAATAATTTTCTCAATATAAAAATCAACCATGGTCAACCATGATTATTTTAGTGTTTACAATATTTATCTTAGGGTCTATAAACCTTAGGTTCATAATATTAGTCCCTTGGGCTTAATATCATTCCCTTGGGTTCATAATCTCTTTGGTTTTTGGTATTATTCCCTTGGGTTATAATATCAATCCCTTGGATTTATTATCCCCTTAGGTTTATAATATCAATTACAGTCAACCATGGTCAACTATCGCATTGTGATAAAGATTGTCTCAATATGAAAATCAAGCATGGTCCAATGTCGTATTGTGATAAATATTGTCTCAATATGAAAATCAATCTTGGTCAAGCATGGTGAGCATTAGTCCAATGTCACATTGTGAAAAGGATTGTCTTAATATGGAAATTAATCATGGTCAACCATGTTTATTTTGGCATTTATAATATTTACCTTAAGGTTTATATACCTTGGGTTTATAATTTTTATCTCTTGGGTTTATAAAATCAATCCCTTCGTTTTATTGATTTAAGGGTTCATATTCCTAGGGTTTAATATTATTCCCTTAGGTTCATGGTCAACCATGGTAAAACGTTTCATTGGGACAAAGATTGTCTCAATATAAAAATCAATCATTGTCTCAACCATGGTCCAACGTCACATTATGACAAAGATTGTCTCAATATGATAATCATGGTCAACTATGGTCAATCATGGTCAACCATATTTTATAAGATAAAACATGGTCATCCATGGTCAATCATGGTCGAATGTCACATTGTGACAAAGATTGTCTTGATATGAAAATCAACCATGGTTAAGCATGGTCAACCATGGTCCAACATTGCATTATGACAAGGATTGCCTCAATATGAAATCAACCATGGTCAACCATGTTTATTTTAGTGTTTATAATATTTATCTTAGGGTTTATATACCATAGATTTATAATATTAGTCCCTTGGGTTTAATATCATTCCCTTGGGTTCATAATCCCTTGGAGTTTTAGTATTAATCCCTTGGGTTTATATAATATCAATCATGGTCAACAATGGTTAATCATAGCCAACCATGGTCAACCATGGTCAAATGTCACATTTTGACAAAGATTATTTCAATATGAAAATCAACCATGGTCAATCATGACCCAACATCACATTGCCACAGAGATTGTCTCGATATGAAATTCAATCATGGTTAACCATGGTTGACCATGATTGATTTATATACCTCAGGTTTATAATATTAGTCCCTTGGGTTTAATATCATTCCCTTGGGTTCATAATCCCTCGGGGTTTTAGTATTAATCCTTTGGGTTTATTATCCCCTTGGGTTTATAATATCAATCCCATGGGTTTATTATTCACTTAGATTTATAATATCAATCATGGTCAACAAGTGTCAATCATAACCAACCATGGTCAACAATGGTCAAAAGTCACATTGTGACAAATATTGTCTCAATATGAAAATCAACCATGGTCTAATGTCACATTGTCACAAAGATTGTCTCGATATGAAAATCAATCATAATCAACCATGGTCCAACATCGCATTGTGACAAGTATTGTCTCAATATGGAAATCAACAATGGTCAACCATGTTTATTTTAGGCTTTATAATAATTATCTTAGGGTTTATATACCTTGGATTTATAATTTTTATCCCTTGGGTTTATTATTCTCTTGGGTTTATAATATCAATCAATTGGGTTTATTTTGAGGAGTTCATATTAAACCATGGTTATTTTAGCGTTTATAATATTTATATACCTTGGGTTTAATATTATTCCTTTGGGTTCATAATCCCTTAGGGTTTTAGTATTAGTCAGTTGGGTTTATAATATTAATCTGAAGGGCCTATAATAATTATCCCTTGAGTTTAATATTAATTAATATATTAATATTTATTAATAATATTTTCTAATTACATAATTAATATGTTAATATTTAATATCAGGGTTTATAAATTATAAAATTAAATCAAATAAAAATATTTAGATTTTTTCTATTAAAAATATTAAAAATTAATTAATTATTATTAATTAATTAATTAATTATTATTAGTTAATTAATTATGATTAGTTAATTAATTATTATAAAAATGAAATAATTAATTGGTTTTTTTTTTCTATTTAGGCTTTCGTGATCCATAATGAATTAAAAATAGTCTTTCCATAGAAATCACATAAGAGAATTTTTTGGCCAACGCATTTCGAACCAACAAGTGTGGTTCATCATCAGGACCAAATGAACAGACAAACCATGGCAAAGGCCATTTAATATAGTCGTTACTTATTAATAAATTAATATCATAATTTAAATATTATTTTTCAAAAGCTAGTCATTTAATAAAGTCGTTACTTAATAATATTTGTTTTTAATATATTAATAAATTAATATCATAATTTGAATATTATTGTTCAAATATAGTCGTTACATTCCTCTCTGTGTAAGCCTTTGCCATAGTCTGCCTCTCTCATTTGGTCTTTATGATAAACCACATTTATTGGTTCGAAAAGCATCGACCACAAATTTCTCTTATGTGATTTCTACGAAAAAACTTTTCTTAATTAATTGTTATTATTATTAATATTATTAATTATCTTTTATTGATATTTTTTAAATATTATTATTATATATTTCTTAATGGATTGAGTGATAGATACACATGAAACCTTGAGCATATATCAACTACATTTACTAAAATAATTATTGTTATTAATAAGCTTATTGTTATTAATTTTAATTAATATAGTTGAGTTTTTCTAGCAGCACTGGTTGGAAAAAAAAAAAAAAAAAAAAAATTTCAATAAAATGGCATGTGTTCAAACCTCACTTGGCTTCTAATCACGTAGACCTTCTAATCACTTAGACTAGAAAGAGACGTCTAACATACCAAAAAAAATCATTTTTTTTAATTATATTACTACTATTATCAATTAATATTATTATTAAATAACTATATTATATTAAATAATTTAATATAAATTTTAAATAGTAACTAATATAAATTAATAATTAATTATTATTATTATTATAATAATAATATTTGTATTGTAATAATATTATTTTTATTAATTATAGATTTATCTAGATACAAATGAAACCTTGGGGTATATCAACAATTTTAATATTTTTAAAGTGGTGGTGCTAGTTAAAATTTTATGCAAATTATATTTTTAAATTATTTTTAAAAATAATATTTAAATTTACATTTAAAATTATATTTGTATTAATATTGTTAACTTTTAATGGCATAGTCTAATTTAAAATGAAAGAGTTTTTTCACTAGAATTCACCCAATGCATAATATTGTTATAATATTATTCTTGTGAACTACTAAGTTCCAGATAAAGAAGCATGCATAATATTGTTATGTATTGCATTATTCTTTTGATTAATATGTTTTTGCTGGAGACTTCTCTCCACCAACCAATTAAGTCTTAGTATTTTTCAAAAGGTAGTTTTCTATTCTACTTAGATTACAATAGATAATGGTGAATGTTATGAGTATTTCAGAAATTTTGTATAAAACAATGAAGCTAAATTTTAAATTTGGAATTCTTATTTTGAAAAGTTTCAGAAAACACACATATCTTTAACGTAATTCGCAATTGTGAGTGGTTCAAACGCAACACAGTCAATATTAGGGTATGGTAGCCTAAATGTAAATCTATTTACCTTGTGAGCTAAAATACCTATTATCGATGTATTTTACAAGGCCAATTTTCAATCTATATTAAAAAAATAATATCCATCCATTTAAAAAAAAATCCAAAATCCCGATCCATAATCTAAAATAGATACGCTATTGGCATAATTACACATTGCACATGTTGTGGAGAAATTTATACTCTAAATATAACAATAAATCATTTTATTCTAATAACGCCTTCAAAAGAGGGGAGGAAGATCCCGTACATCAAATTTCTCATTTGGAAAATACATGTTAAAACTATTTTGTATTAACGCCTTCAAAAGAGGGGAGGAAGATCCCGTACATCAAATTTCTCATTTGGAAAATACATGTTAAAACTATTTTGTATTTGGAAAATATTTGTAGTAATATGGAAAGTCCATGTTAAAGCATTTGGAACAAGATTATGCAAAGATTTTAGATTTTATCCGTGTTTTTTCTGCGATTGTCGGAGGAAACATTATAATTAGCGTACAATGCGAAAACATTTCCTAGCTGAAAACGTTTTACACAGAAAGACAGGATCAGTTGCATCGTCAATGATTTCACAGTTTACAAATCCAGTATGTAAGCTACCGCTAAGTAAAAAAAACACATGTTACGATTAGTACATAAAAACATTTTTCTTACCCCTGCAGCTATACTATTACGATCAGTGCCTTAAACTCGACGAGCGCTGACTCGCGTCTCTCACCGCAATCCAAAAATCTGTCAGCAATTGGTAGTGATTCTTAAATTACAAGTTCAATAAATAAAAAAACTGAAACCCTAAAATCTATACCATAAAGAGTAAAAATCAAATAGTTGATATTTGAAAACTTTTAATATTTTATTCAATGAGTGAAGGCAACTCTACTTGAATGATTGATGAGGTATAATACTTGCTAAGGTTTTGCAAATGGAATAGCAAGTTAAGTAACTTGATTGTGGGGAAAACTCCGCAATTAAGTGTGGTTAAGCCAGAGGTGATCTAGGATAGGTGACCTCTCCTGAAGTCCTGGTTATTGAATGCATGCAAAAAATGGCATTATATATATATATATATATAATTAAACCTATGATGACAAACAATTTGGTGGAAGGACGGTATGTGGTATGTGCACTTTAATGAAGGTATCATTATTATTTGTCATGTTTAATATGCTTTTGGCATGGTGATATGGAGCATTCAGGGGATTTTTTGTTAATGCATTTTGATGGAGGTACAATTATTAGTCCCTGCCTCCGGCATAGTAGGGACTATAGCGTTCGATAGGGCGTTGACTTGCTATTAAATTGCGCGTTGACCATCAATTTCTGCGGGTTATTCACTGTTTAACCAAACTTTATGCTGGGCACTTTGTCCACCAGAAAACTTTAACCAAAGTTTTCAGTTCACCCTCTTATTGCCCGCCTCACTTGGCCCGATGTGCGCACAACTTAATTTATCCTAAGTTATTCTTGGTCCGATGTGCCTGTTCTCCGTGTCCTGCATGCTGCAAGTGCCAGATGTTTGAAGTATGCAGAGGCGTCCAAGAAATGCTTTCTCTGGAGGAGACGAGTAGAGAGCAGAGCAGAGAGTGTTGACCAGCTAGTTTGAGGAGCAAAGTGCATCTTCCATCGTTCACCATATGTTCACCATGGTTTTTCACGCACCATTTTTCATGGACACTGTCGATAAGGCTCGAAGGAGAAATGGTCAAGGCTCGAAGGAGAAACGGTCAAGGTACGACACCCTACCTCTGCTCAAGGAAAAAGAAAAACAGTGTTTCAGGCGTATGCCAAAGCAAATTATCTGAGAAGTTTCAGAGATGTGTTCAGAGATATGCTCAGAAAAGTCATAGTGGTATGTCGATCCAAATCTCTTTTCAATTAATTGAAACATATATTTCCATTTCAAGTTTTCCATTGAACTGAAAAGATGTTGTTTGTTTCCTTTCCAAGACTGTAACTTTGGCATACACGCAAGAAATTCAAGTTGGAATGGGACCTTGTGGGTAGCTGAGGTATCCCTCATACCTGAAAGCAACGACAAGGTAAATCAATTTCTTTTTCCTAGACAACGAGAACTTAAAGTTGTGATACAAATAGGTGAATCCAATATATTTCTCTATGTGACCACCCTAAATTTACTGTAACCACCTAAATTTTTGGAATCTATTTGTCCAATACATGAAGGTTTCCTGAAAATCCTGTGCAGAAACCGTTGGGAATGGAATTTGATGGATACCCCTATGTGGTGTATTTGTCCTGTTTTTTCAATAATCATTGCACCACTGCAAAATTTGGAAAAAATAAAAATATTAATAAAATCTAAAATAAGAAATATAATAAATAAAAAAACTTGTAAACATGGAGGCAGTGCATGCAACTCCAGATGTCTCAAACTTTTGCTTAGCTGCTTGTTTGCATTACACGCTACATGTAGTTTTTGTTGCCTGGTTGGTTTCACCATGGCGATGTTTCTACCTGCAAATAGAATTGATTTTCCTGTGCACCTCCATTGTTTTTTTCATGGCTTTTTCTTGCCCGGTCAAATCTATTGTGCCTGACGCAGTCAAAGATTTCTTCAGCTGCCAGGAATGAATTAGGGTTCACCCTGCACGAATATGTCCATGGCCATTTACTCAATTCTGTCTTTGCTCTCGAAAAATGAGAGGGTTTTGAAAATCATTATTATTGTATAGAATAAGAATAAAATCATTATTATTGCATAGAATTAGAATAGGAATGCACTCGCTCATGGCCAAAAAAAAATATACCGTTGATAGCATAATATATACACTGCGAATTACAGAAAAATCTCATGAAATTTAACCAAGCCAAAATTTAAAATCTTAGGGAAAATTAAATGCATGTCATTAAAACGTAATCTCAGAGAAAAAAAATGTAGATTTATGAAGTTAAAAACGTGGAATTGAAAACTACCTCTGGAGAGCAACAAAGACTTGATAATGGAAAAAAAACACCTTTGGCTCTAGCATTCGTACTGGACATTGTTGGGGCAACAAGCGCTTCACTCATGGTCAATCCTTCACTCATGTTCAATCAGTCAATCCTTAGGAAAGCACTAAAATGGTATTCCTAGCCATTTGAAAAAATAATTGCTGATTCTATGCCCCAACCCTGTCTTCCCAAGGCCTCATACAAAGGAAATAAATGACAAACAACCAAATGACCTCATTCTTCAAGGTGTTGAATGCAGTAAAAAATATGAAGGCCTGAGTTATAACTGTGATGGCGAGTCCAAGGAATTCCCACACCCCATCCACACAAAGCTAAGAACGACCCACAACACAGTAGAGATAAGAAAGCATAGCAATTTCCAGGCCAAAGGGATTAACTCAATCCGTTTAGAGACCAATGTCAGGCAATGAGAATGATAGATATGGATGCATAGGCTTTGTTCCTTGCCACTCAGATAGCAACGCAACAGTGGAATTGTAAATTAAAAAGTTTAATGAAAAATAATAAATTAAATTAAAAATAACCTAATAAAACCATAAAAGTTTTAGATTAAGTATTAGAGGGCTTGCATGTAGGCCAGGTGGATTCTTTGGCAACCCCATGTTTTTATTCGGATAGCAACGCAACAATGGATTTGTAAATTAAAAAGTTTAATGAAAAATAATAAATTAAATTAAAAATAACCTAATAAAAATATAAAAATTGTAGATTAAGTATTAGAGGGCTTGCATGTAGGCCAGGTGGATTCTTTGGCAATCCCATGTTTATATTCGTGGTTGATTGATGTCTCCCGACTGAGAGGAGTATAATGAGCAGCTAAGTCGACTAAGTGTCCGCCCAATTAGTCGACGAATACTATGCAATAGCCGATGGATGCCAGTGGAAAAGAATCGATGCAGCTGCTGCTTCTTGTCGGAAAATTTTAAAATGTCATGTGGTAGCTTTATAAAGGACATATATAAATGCTCGTGCAAATAATTTGGGCACTGCTTATACCAAATATTTTACTTGAGAAATGTTGACAGGAAGGCATTGGTTGAGCTTGAGATGGATCATAACAGGGAGAACAAAAATGGAAAAGAAGACTTTAATTTGGGTATGTACAGTAGCAATTAGTAGATTTTCATCTTTGTACCATTGTCTTGATTTTCTGTTCAATTTGTGTTTATTACCAGTTATGCTTTATAATATGAGATGCAACTATTGATATCTATATAATTGGGATCCTTGTCTATTAAAGTAACTCTGGGGAATACTCCCAAAATATTAGAGGTTGCAGGAATTTTCATATATCTGGCACCAGGCGGAAGTCGATTATAGTGCAGAATATTTTATTTCCAGGGAAGCAAATTTAACATCTATAATTGTATGAGATATAACCACTTTACAGTTATAACCACTCAATACAACTTTTGCCTCGTAGATCAAGTAGAAATTTAAGAGCTCTGCCACTTAATACAACTTTTGCCTGGAAGATAAAGCAGAAATTTAAGAGCTCTGCCAAGAACCTTCTGTGTTAGGATGCCATGATTATCTAAAGGGAGTTGTTTGTTATGTTATGTTACTCTGCGTATCAGCAGGAACCTGTGGATATTGTCCGGAGGAAAATATGGAGCTAACACGCATTTTTCTGAACATCTTTTTCGCTTGATTTTGCAAGCAGTGCATGCAGGTGCGTACTTTATTCGTGCAGTGGAATCATACTTATTCGTGTAGTGGAATCAGTGGCGTAGCTCATCTTTGGAAAATGGAAATCGGTTGTATGAGCACCTATTCTCATCAGTTTTTCTATTATCATGAGCGTTATAGATTTTAATTTAAATATATATAATATATATCTATATATATATATATATATATATATATATATATATATATATATATATATATATAAATATATATAGGTTATAAAATTGGTAACGACATATCATTTTTTAAGTATAAAAATAAAGATATTTTAAATTTTATTATGAGAATATGTATAAGTTAATAAAATTATGTTTTAGGTTTTATTTGGAAAATAGATATAAGGCAATTAATTTTTGGAAGTAAAAATTTCTCAAATCAAAAAGTAGGTGAATATTGTATTGATCTTCAAACGAGTAGTCTACTGCTGTTGGTTCTAAGTAAGTATCATAGCTTGATTATTTCTTGCCATTTCTGAATACTATATTCTCTGCAATAGTTGAATCTTTTGTTTTATTGATAGCTATTTATATATGATTTATTACAGCCTTGAAGGACATTGCATCTCGGATCCAACATGAATAACATAGCATTCTCCTTCACAACCATATAGTATAGTCACAACGTAATCCTTAAATAAGTATCCATCCCCTATGCTGGTTCTTTACTACTCATGCCCATGCCCATGCCCATTCCAAGATTCTTGGAAGGAATTATATCCCTCCATGAATAGATATTGAACAGTAGTCTGAAAATACGAACAAGCTACAGAATTTGCAGCAACCAATCAAAGGACTCGGTTGCAAATTTCCCATCCCAGTCTAACCGGCTCAGTTCAGATAATGTAAGAATACATCGTTCTGAAATAGAGGATACAACAACAATATCCATTGTTGTATCCTCTTCTCCCTCCCTTGTCCCGTTCGTAGTTTGATGGCAGGTAATCTGTCGCAAAGACAGAAATAGTGTCTCTCCTTGCCCAAGCAACAAGATTTGCTTTGTTCAAGATGCAAAATCATGAAAGATCCAATTTTTGGCAATTCTAGATTCTCATTTTATCTTAAAGAGTTAAAGATACTCATCTTTAGAATTTCTTGTATTCTATTGTTGAATCATTTTTAAAGTTTTTGCTGTTTCTTTGCAGTCATGGAAGCGGAAGGGGAAGTAAAAAATTATCGTGAGCTTATCTTGTTTCTCTTTTATCATTGATATACGCTATCTGCCTTCTTTTCTGGTTTTCTAGGAATTTTTATTGGATCTTAGAGCAAAAGCTTTTATTTAGAACGAACTGAGTTTTCTCGGATTATTTGAACTGATTTTCATGATTTTTTTATGAATCCGGACTGATAAACAGTATGATTTCACATTTGTTTCAGAGTCATGATTCCTCCAAAAATTCAACACCACGTAAGAGCACAAGTAGGATCACATCTCCACAGCCTTTTAGGCTACTAACAAGGTAGAACATAATTATGATAATATCCTTTTCTTTACCCTTTCAACTCATTTAAATAAAGCACTTATTCAAAGTACTAACATAGATAGAAACATAATTATGATAATAGCCTTTTCTTTACCCTTTCAATTAATTTAAATAATGCACTTACGGGTTGTTATGACCATATGTCCAGCACTGTACCTGTACCTATAACTAGACATGTTATACAATTATTGCTAGAGTCATTGGGCAGGAAAATGTTTCACAATAAACCAATGTCTATGTATACCTTGAGAAACATAACATCTTATGTTTTGCAAAAAAGAGGCCAAGTGAAAGAGAAACAATTTATGAGAAAGCTACAACAGCAAATGGAGGAGGAGGTAAAGCCCAAATACCAATTGCCACTACTACACCAAGGGCACTTTTGAGACATTTTTTTGAGACAAAAGAAATCTTTTGTCTCAAAAAATCATTTTTTTATTTTAGTTATTTAATATTAAAAATTAATATCAATTGATTTGTCTTAAATATAAACTTTAAGACAAAAATAGATTGAGACAAAAATATTTTAAGACAAAACATTATATTTAAGACAAAAGTAGTTTGAGACAAATAAATTTTAAGACAAAACTTTAATTTAAGACAAAAATAATTTAAGACGAAAATATTTCGAGACAAAACTTTATATTTAAGACAAAAATTAGTTTGAGACAAAAATTTAAAGACAAAACTTTATATTTAAGACAAAAATAGTTTAAGACAAAATTATTTTAAGACAAAACAGTTTAAGACAAAATTATTTTAAGACAAAAACAGTTTAAGACAAAATTATTTTAAGACAAAAACAATTTAAGACAAAATTATTTTAAGACAAAACTTTATATTTAAAACAAAAGCATTTTGAGACAAAAATATTTTAAGACAAAACTTTATATTTAATACAATGACCACTTTTATATTTAATATTTATAAGAACTACTGTTGGTTTGAAAAAATATTAAGAATGAATATATAGATATGAGAATGTGAATATTAAAAAAACTATTAAGAATGAATATATGGAGATGAGAATGTGAATATTAAAATACACTAGAAATAAAGAAAAAAATGATTTAAAAGAAGAAATATGAAGAAAAAATCATTAGGCGTATATTAGTAGGTAACATATTTGTAATGATAATGAAGCTTGAAAAGAAAGAGGTATTCCTGTTGCTTAAGAGATGCATTTCTAACATTTAAGGCCATAAAGAAAAGTGTAATGATCATGATGTTAAGGGAGTAATTTAAGCTTTTGAAATTTTGTTTATGTAACCTTTGAAGTTAGCCATGGGGCCTCTTCCTAGTAGTGTTGGAGGATTGGATGTAAGAGGCAAGCAACTTGGTGTATGTTAATCTCTAAGAAGGTAGTTAAGTATACTTGTTACTCATAAGTTATGAGTGTCTCGAGAGAGCTAAGTGAATCTTTGAAGAAATAAAATAATATCTCTGATATCACAATAAGGTGGAGCATTTGAATACAAAAATACCAACATTTAGATATGGCATATGCATTTTTCTCCAGGAAGGTGGTGATATATCTCAATGTAAGTTAGGTATGATCAAACTCTAAGAATAAGAATTATAGACAATCCCCTTCCCAATCGTGAATCATGAAGCTCATCTCATGGAACATCAGAGGGCTCAACAGCCCGGGGAAGGGACGATTAATAAGGAACATGCTACAATAGGAAAAGCCTCAAATTCTCTTCTTGCAGGAGACCAAGTGTAATTCCACAACGTTGGATCAGATCCTTGCCAAAGCATGGCCAGGAAGCAAAGAAGTGGTGGTGGAAGCCATGGGAGCCTCAGGAGGGCTAGCCATCGTTTGGGATGATAGAGCTATAACACTTACCAACATACATGCCAGTAAGCACTTTATTTAGGCCAAGTTTCATTTAACAGGGACAAATGTTCATGGACACTTAACTAATGTCTACTTGCCCCAGGAGGCAACAAACAAAGTAGACACATTGAACACCCTAACTCAGATCAACTCAGAAAGATCCCACCCACTTTGGATCACAGGAGGGGACTTCAACATGACTACAAGATTGGAGGAAAAAAGAGGAGGACAGATCAAGCTGGACTGTGAAAGTACGCACTTCAAAAACTACATTCATAACAATAGGCTTATAGATATGGAATTCAATAATGGCGTTTATACTTGGAACAACAAGCGTGCAGATGCCCACCAAATTGCATCTCGGTTAGACAGATTCCTGATCTCTGATAACGCAATACATCTTGGCGGGGATCTCTTGGCCTCTATATTGCCACTCTCTGGCTCGGACCATTGGCCTATTAGGCTTCACTGGCAAAGACCGGGAAACAATGTTCACAGGCCCTTTCGCTTTGAAGCCTTTTGGCTGAATCACCCTGATTTTCATAACCTGATAACAGAGACATGGAGAAATTTCACACCACCAGAAGGCGCAAAAATGTACAAGCTCCAACAAAAGCTAAAACATATCAAGGAAAAAATAAAATAGTGGAATCGCTTTACCTTCGGAAATATCTTTCAGGCGCAAAACACTCTTGAACAAGAAATGCAAAAATTACAGTAGAGAATCATAGCTGAAGGCAGATCCGAAACCATAGCAGAACAGGAACGTCAACTACAAATGCAGATCTCAGAAAGAGCAAGACAGGCAGAGATTCTTTGGAGACAAAAATCGAGGATCCGATGGCTTAAAGAGGGTGAACGCAATACAAAGTTCTTCCACCATACCACTATCCAACGGAGAATGCACAACAGCATTACTCTCCTCCAAAATCGACAAGGGGAACATCTAGAGAAGCATGAAGATATAGAACAGGAACTCCTCACCCACTTTCGGAGGGTGCATCAGGAAACAGAGACTGATCGGCTACCAGCTATAGAGAATATCATCAAGATTATTCCTAAGATCGTAACTGAGGAACACAATCAAATACTCCTCAGGCCTATTTCTTTACGGGAAGTGGAGACAACTATGCGACAGCTCAAAGTTGGGAAAGCACCCGGACTAGACGGCTTCACTTCGGACTTCTTTCACAACTTCTGGGATCTAATCAAGGAGGAAGTCTGGCAAGTAGTCGAGGAGTCCAGAGTTAACAGATGGATGCTTCCATCCTTGAATGCCACCTTCATCGCCCTCATCCCTAAGGAGGAGAACAGCCAGACTCCGGACAAATTCCGACCTATTGCACTATGCAATGTATTGTATAAAATTGTCTCCAAAGTGATCGCCACATGCCTCAAGCCCCTACTTCCTCTTCTTATATCACCAGAGCAATCAAGTTACGTGGAAGGAAGGCAGATCACCGATGGCATAATTCTCACTCATGAAATCATTCACTCCCTAAAGCAAACCAAAAAGGCAGGTATGCTCCTAAAATCGACCTCTCAAAAGCTTTCGATACTTTAAGCTGGAAATATATTCAAAAAATACTGCTAGCCTTTGGCTTTACCCCCCCCTGGGTAAGATGGATTATGAGTCTCATCACTTCTACCTTTTTCTCAATTCTTGTCAATGGGACCCCCTCCACCCCCTTCCACCCATCCAGAGGTATCCGACAAGGGGACCCTCTCTCACCCTTTCTATTTGTTATTATGGCGGAAGGTCTTGGACGTTACATCAAAGATGCCCTTCAAAACCAGCAATTACGTGGCCTTTCTTTCCAGAATACCCTTGCTTTCACCCACCAGCAATTTGTGGATGACAATATGTTATTTGGTCATCCTTCGGTCCAGGAAGCCCGTAAGCTGAAATCAATTTTATCTGACTTTTTAGATGCCTCTGGCGCTTGCATTAACAAATCAAAATCTCAAGTCTTCTTCTTTCACACACCTCCCATCACTCAAGCCTCCATAGCCAGAATTTTGGGCTTCTCGATTGCATCTCTGCCCTCCAAATACCTGGGAGCTCCAATGACAGCCTCTGCCTTAAAGCACTCATCCTAGAAAATTCTCCTAGAAAAATTGGAAGCCCATATCTCTTCATGGACCTTCAGAGCTCTCAATATGGCGAGTCACCTAGTTCTAATCAAGGCAGTGCTACAATCTATGCCGCTCTACCTCTTCACGGTCCTGGCAGCACCCAAATGGGTTCTTAAAGCAATCAAAAATCTTCAACGGGATTTTTTATGGGGGAATACGAAACAAAAAAGAAAATGGGCTCTGGTAAAGTGGGAAATAGTTTGTCACCTAAAATCCTCTGGAGGCACTGGATTACAGGATCCTCAGCACAACAACGAGGTCATGGGAGCGCACATCTGGTGGAGATGGCTCTCGAACCCATATACTCCTTAGGCAATCCTCTGGACAGCTAAGTATGCTCATAATAGACCAGTGGATGATTTAATTCGGCTCAAAGAAGTTGGCACAAGCTCTCTAATTTGGAATGCTGCTAAACAACATAAAGATCTAATCCAACAACACAGTTTTTGGGAAATCAGGAATGGAGATAATGCGAGGTTTTGGGAGGACTCCTGGTAGCAAAGACCAAAATTGAAGGACCTACTCACGCCCCACCAGCTTCAGGATTGGGTAGAGCAACCGACGATCAAAGTAAATCAACTTTGGGAGGAAGTTCACAACCAAGGTTATAGGCAATGGTTATGCTCGAACCTCATTCTTGGGCAAGCCACGCAATCCATCAAAGATAGCCTGGATACGGAACTCTCAAACAGGAAAATTCACCAATCAGATAAGAAAGACATCATCAGATGGGGTTATGAAACGAGAGGTACCTTCACTTCCCGAGAAGCATATCATATAATACTAAGGGACCATACTGTCAAGGATAGCCTCTGGCACAAAGTTTGGGAACCACCAATTTGGCCAAAAATCTCCACCTTTCTCTGGTTGTTGTACCAAAATAGAATCCTTACTTGGGATAATCTAAGGAAACGAAGTTTTCACAGACCTTCCATCTGCCCAAATTGTAAACAGGCAGAAGAAACTAAGGAACATCTCCTAAACTCATGTCTGTTAGCAACCCGACTTTGGGAGAAGGTTAGCTTCAGATGTCAAAGAGATGGACGAAATAAGGAGGATTTAACCAGCGCTATTCGTTCTTAGGCACCTCACCCTTATAAAAGCAAAATCTTAAACACCTTATGGAAGCTAATACCAGGTTTCCTCATGTGGACAATCTGGAAAGAGAGAAATAGCCACATCTTCAAAGACCATTCCTCTCCCATAGAAGTTCTATGGATCAATATATGTCAAAACATACGAGAAACCTTGATGCTCCAAACGTGGCTTGATGATGATTTCCCATCCACACCACAGGAACAAAATATATGGCTGAACTGGAACCTTCAGTGGAACCATGAGCAGGTACACCTAAGGAAAATCCCTCCCTCTGGAGATACACCTGACAAATGGACTCCACGCCCACCACACATGGTACTGCTCAACTTTGATGGAGCATCAAATGGAAATCCAGGTAAAGTAGGATTTGGGGGAATATTTAGAAATCACAAGGGCAATGTTCTCCAAACATTCATGGGGTCAATAGGTTGGGATACAAACAACTCAGCCGAATTAGAAGGAATTTGGCAAGGACTTCTCCTGGCTCAAAACAATAGATTCTTCCCACTCATAATTGAAGGGGACTCTCAGATCTTAATTAACATGATCAACCAGATCTTACAGGGAACTCCAGCACATAAAGTGGGTAGCAGTTGGAGATTGGCGTAAAGGCTGGAACAGATTGAACAGTGGCTACTCATTCATAGAGCAGTTACCATCAGGCACACTCGTCGGAATGGTAACAAAGTAGCAGACCTCCTAGCAAACATTGGCATTGAAAGTGGTAAGACTCTTCATGTAGGAGCTCTTAGCACTATAGCCAATACTCATCAATTGCAGGATTTCAATGATCTAGTGCAAAAGGAAAGGGAAAATGCAGAGGAAACGCACCCGGATGCGGGTGTCAACAACGGCATTTAAATGACAAGACGGATCGCCGACGGGTTGGGAAGCCATCTGGCTAAGTGCTTCGTCTTGAGAGCTCACCGCAGATGGATTAAAAACACCTTGCAGGTGACATTTATTGACTCCGAAAGCTGTGACGAGCTCACCTCCTTCAACACCATGGCCCCTGCAAACCGTTTTGTTACTCCTCCCCTTCTCCATGGCATTTGTCCTCCGCAAGCGGCTGAACCGTGTTTCAGAACTGCTACAGGCAGTCGCTGCCTAATTCTCCCTTGTCAGAATTTTGGTAATGGTTTTCATTTTTCGCATTCCTGTCATTGTCTTCTTGATTGTGGTTCGCCCACCCCTGCTCCCGCTCATCGTCGCCTTCATTCCAATTCTTCCGCTGTCAATTCAGCCATGGCTCGCCTCAGGCACCGCATGCGCAGTAGGCATGGAGGTTCGCATGGAGGTTTTAACCGCTCGCGAGCTTCTACCAGTTCCACCTCTGACTCCCCGGACTCAACTACTGAATTGCCCAACTCGCTCATTAACCCCACTCATAGCTACCCGAATACCAGAAGTGGGAGAGGTTGGAGGGACAATGTTGTCCACACTGTGGATCTCCCACTCCCTCCTCTTTTTGGCCCTCACAGCACAATTTCATTTCTGCAGTTCACTAAACAGGCCTACAATCACTGCTACCATCACAATTTCTTTCAAGGAAGAGTCTGCGACACAAGCTACTCTGTCCAGTCGTGGGAACAAGCAGAACAGGGAAGAGACAGGTAGTCATGGGATCAGCAACAAGCAGCAAGGTGAAAGAAGTAAGGCTCTGCATGACAAAGATAAAGCTGGGGACGCTGGTAAGCGACAGATGGATGCTGAAGGCACTGTAGATTCTCCAACTGTTCAAGGTCGCGGCGCATCTGAAGAGGATGATGATTGGTATCAGTTTGCCTACCGAATTGAGGAAGAGCTAGCTCTGGAGGAACCACCAGCCTAACATGTGGCCTCATGCAAAGGTCTCCAGCTCCTAGGTGGATTCGTCTCACTTTTTGTGGTTTTTGGTCTCTCGCAAAGGTGTCTGACTTCCAGGCGGATATGTTTCTATGATTCGTGGTTTTTTGGTCTGGATGTGTTTTGTCTTCACGCCAAGTGTCTTGAATTCTCTGGTTGACTCTCTGCTAGGTGGAAATGGCATACTGTTACTTGGTTATGTCCCTATCTTTTTGGTTCAGGATTGCATTCCTCTTTGTTCATTTTGGAAAACCAAGGTCTACTTTGAAATAGTTATTCTAGTTCAATGGCTGGTTTCCCCCATAACAGGGGCAGTCTTCAAAGCTTCTTGGACTGGTTTCCCCTCTGTTGGGGCAGTCCAATACCAACAGTTGCATTTTGTGATGATGACTGATGCTTAACATCTCTGAGATCAGGTTTCTTTGTAACTTTTTTTTATTATATTAATAGATCAATACTACTTAGAAAAAAAAAACCTATGTTTAATACAATTAACAATTAAGACACAAACATATCAATTTAAGATGATATTATCTAATTACAACTGAAAAATTGATTGTGACAGTGCACCCTAAGTCGGCCAGCTTGTAGACAGCTATTGTCTTGCACCTATACCGAGGTTGTTATTTTACTTACCATTCATGTTATCTTATATAAAGACAACGATTTGTTGGGCTCTTTGTTTTGTGGGGGTAGTCGACTAAGAAGAACGCGACAAGTTTTACTGACAAGATTTCTCGGACATCAATTCCTCTTCTGTCCCTTTCATATATGCTGATACGATTAGAGACAACTTGTCTATTGTTGCATTTGGCACTACTACACGAAGGGGGACTTTAAGACAATTTTTTAAGAGAAAAGAAATATTTTGTCTTCAAAATTTCAATATGAGGCGATAGTAAAAAAAGGTAAAGGTAAAGGATTAGGGGTCTGTCTACTAGCATTCACTGAGTGGTTGGTTTACCATGGTTGTGAAGTGATATTCAACAAAGGAAAAGCATTCCTGAGACACATAGCCACGGGCCAGGTGAAGCAGATCGGGGTTCATGTGAAGAACCTGTATAAGCTAGATGTGGAAGAATGTGCTACATTAAGCACTAAGGCGGAGAAAGTGAAGGTCGCGATGTCGATGAACTTTGGCACAAAATACTTGGTCATTTGTATCATGGTACCTCGAATATTAATAACCACTCACCTCTCTAAAGGAGCACTTAAGCAATAGGATATATGCAAAGGATGTACATTACAAAAGTACATAAAATCCACATTCCATGATCAGGACAACAAAGCACATGCAATCCTAGAAAGGATCCACTATGATGTTTATGGACCTTTCTTGACAACCTACACTGTCAGACACAAATATTTTGTCACTTCTATTGATGACTTCTCATGGAAGTGTTGGATCTTCTTCACGTGGAATAAAGATGAGACATTCTCTGAGTTCGTAGAATTCAAGACACTAGTTGAAAACGAAGCTAGCAAGAAGGTGAAGGCTCTGTTGTAGAGGCTGCAACACCCTCCAAAATTTTGGCCTGCACTTAAATTTCAGAGCCTACTATGGATATTGTGATCAATCGTTCCTTAGTCACTTATTGGTAATTTGATGATCTCAAGCTCCCCTTTTCGATCTTAAGAGTCGTTTATGCTTTTATCTTTACATAGAATGTGTCATCTTTGGGCATGGGGGTAATCGCTTGTCATGCAAAGGGAGGTTTGTTTTGCTTCAAGGGGAAATATTTATGAGAATGATACATGTTTAACACTCATTTCACACACTCTTACACAAGTGTCGCCTTTATCCTCCCGAAGTCTATAATCGAAGCCGCACTTGTCGTAAGCTGCCACAAAGGTTGTTGCATTAAGTGAAGTATGTGTTATATGTTCTGGATGGTCTATGTTGTATCGATAAGTTTTCAAGTGTGTGATCGTAGTGAAGTTTTATCACTATTCACATAAGTTCCACTGATCCCACACTTAGCTAAATTTCGGAGTTTCCTTAGCAACCTAGCCTCATCCAACTTTCCTGAACTACATACTTCACATATGTAACCCTCAAGCTTTTCCGTTGCTTGTTCGAACCGTGCAATGCGCAGAAATCCCAACCTCCCTTACCATTCAAAAATGCACAGTGGTTTCCTCCAGTGTCCTTCCCTCAGCCGGAACCCACTGTCTCCAAAAACTGTCTCCAAATGATGAAAAATGATTTTGGGGTAAGGCCAAAACCCCTTTCATATCAATATTCAACCCTGAGACCTGTGGGTTTTGGCCCACAAACTTATCAGAAGAATTATTCGTGGCCTTAGCCTTTAAAAACCAGGACCATACGACTTAGTCGATTTTTCTTTATAAATCGGGACCACAACACTTTATTGGAAATACACAGGAATACATGGGAAAGCACACAGTCGAAAGCATGGCCAGACTTCAAAAAGAATGAACCCGCATTCATAAATCGTCGGGTCCCCACATCTGGTCCATTGGCGTCCCGCTGTGCTCTCCATTCACCGATCTTTGCCGTCCATTACTTTCTCGGATCCAACGGTCAACATTCACTCTGAATATTCAAACTGGCGCATCAATCCTCCACCGTCGATCTGCACTTAGTGGATCTGATGGTCCACATCGATTTCAGGTGGACAAATAGCACGAGGATTAACTGCCCGATAAAGCGGTTTCCTCTCTCCTCCTCGCTACTACGTGTCAATCACTAAGTGGAATCGGGTTCTCACCCTTCAATATCACTTACCACTTTTCGCTCACCCAAAATACCACTTCCACTGTTTCGAAACCACTTTTTTTCACGAAATAACTTTCGTGCTCTTCCACCGTGTGATGACCATCGATCTGTTCCATCGGATGGTTCTGATGGTTCCTTCAGGTTCCTCTGTATTTTGATCTGGACCGTTGATCTCTGAGATCCAACGGATCCTGTGCATTCTCTCATTCGTCCGCCATTTGATGGATTCTGCGCTTAAAACACAGTTCTGCCACCGACTCTGTCTACACATGACACACCATATATAACAATATTTTCGTTAATCAATGGATCGCCATCGATCGTTATAGTGATCGATGGTCGATCAACAATCTTGTAACACAAGAATTAAGCCATCATCGCATATATATATACGGATAACACGAAAAGGCATTATTACATATACACACACTGAAATCCACACAATATCAACACTGAACACACTTTATATTATACACGATATGATTACAGATCTAAGGCATTTCAGCCTTGGGAGAAAATTCCCCTTCAACTGCATTTTGATCACTCTGTTCTCAGAAATTTAATTTGTTCTCACTCTTTCCTATTGAACACGCAGGTTCATCATTTATAAACACATTGGATCAGATCACTGAAAGGATCCGATCAAATCCTCTCCATGAATCACTCAATTGTCCCTAATTCTCTCTACATGCATACATACATATGGCAGATTACATTAAATAAGTCTTCTAGAGACTTTATCCATTCTATCAAACTAGCTTTATTTTAATAGAAATGTCCCATGTTTACTCCGATGGTCCACGTCGTCCTCCTTGCTCCGCTTTGGATTCCTTGTTTGATTAAGAGTGTCGAATGCTCCTGCATTAGGCTCAAGGATGTCATGTTTGTTCTAGGCCTAAAGAAAAATCTCATCTTTGTTGCAATTTTGGAAGACCATGGTTGTGAAGTGATATTAATCAAAGGAAAAGCATTCCTAAGACACATAGCCACGGGACAGGTGAAGTAGATCAGGGTTCGTGTGAAGAACCTGTATAATCTAGATGTGGAAGACTATGTTGCATTAGGCACTAAGGTGGAGAAAGTGCAGGTCGCGATGTCGATGAACTTTGGCACAAAATACTTGGCCATTTGCATCATGGCACCTCGAATATTATACAACAAATAACCACTAGCCTCCCTAAAGGAGCACTTAAGTAGTAGGATGTATGTGTAGGTTTTAATCCCGTACAAAAATTACCTGCATATGAATTCTAAAACACAGAAAATAAACAATGCGAGAGCATAACACATAAAACACATATACACAGAGATTTTCCCCTGGATCCCGAAACCGGGACTACCAGCTTGATTTTTTCATTATGTTCCTTTCAATGTTATAATACATATTTCTACATGCCGAAGCATCCAATACCATGGACCGAAAACCATCGCATCTAATACCATGGACCGAAAACCATCACGTCCAAAAACATGTGCGAAAATCATGCACAAAACCATAGGTGGGTCTGCCCATCCTAACATAGGGTCCAAAACCAAAATTTTCCAGGGCGCTGCCCCGGACCCCATAAAGTGGGGTTACAGGTATGCCTCAAACCCCCCGTGACTCCCCCCCCCACTACACAATCGGTGCAACAAAGGCGGGCTCCTCCCTCCCTCTAACCCCCCGGTTAACTACGTGGGCTAGTCGTGGAAAGAATATAACACAACCCAACAGTATGCAAAGGATGTACAATGCGGAAGTACATAAAATCCACATTCCATGATCCTGACAACAAAGCACATGCAGTCCTAGAAAGGATCCACTGTCATGTTTATGGACCTTTCTCGACAACCTCCACTGCCATATACAAATATTTTGTCATTTTTATTGATGACTTCTCACGGAAGTGTTGGATCTTCTTCATGTGGAAGAAAGATGACACATTATCCAAGTTCGTATAATTCAAGGCACTGGTTAAAAAAGAAGCTAGCAAGAAGGTGAAGGCTCTATTGTAGCAACTGCAACACCCTCCAAAATTTTGGCCTGCACTTAAATATCGGAACCTACTATGGATATTGTGATCGATTGTTTCTTAGTCAGTTATTGGTAAGTTTATGATCTCAAGCTCCCCTTTTCGATCTTAAGAGTCGTTCATGCTTTTATATTTACATAGAATGTGTCATCTTTGGGCATGGGAGTTATCGCTTGTCATGCAAAGGGAGGTTTGCTTTTCTTCAAGGGGAAATATTTATGAGAATGGGTTGTCCTCACCACATAGACGTGTTTCACACTCATTTCACACACTCTTACACAAGTGTTGCCTTTATCCTCCCAAAGTCTATCATCAGAGTCACACTTATCGTAAGCTGCCACAAAGGTTGTTGCATTAAGAGAAGTATGCGTTATATGTTCTGGATGGTCTATGTTGTATCTCTAAGTTTTCAAGTGTGTGATTATAGTCAATTTTTATCACTGTTCACATCAGTTTCATTAATCCCACACTTCGCCAAATTTTGGAGTTTCCTTAGCAACCTAGCCTCATCCAACTTTCCTGAACTCTGCACTTCACATATGTAACCCTCAAGACTTTCCCTTGCTTGTTGGAACTGTGAAATGTGCAGAAATTCCAACCTCCCTTAGCATTCAAAACTACAAAGTGATTTCCTCCAATCTCCTTCCTTCAGTCGGAACCCACTGTCTCAAGAAATTGTGTAGTTTTGTCCCTTGACTACCCAGTCAACTCCCTCTCATCTTCCTTGTCACGTTTTCTAGGACTTGCGTATCCAACAAGAAATTTGGGATATGAATTCCATCAAGGTAGAAAATCAAGGGGTTTTCAAGTCATTTTTTTAGGGTTGCCACTAGCATAGTCTCACAATATGATCCACCCAGTCCCTAAATTGGGGTCTAGTGCTATTTCAATTAATTATTAGATGATCATGGTGGGCCATAATTCCAAGTTAAATGTTATGACTCTTCATAGGATATTATTGGAGATACTTGAGGAGACACCTCTTTGGCTAAAGGGTTAAAGATTTTGACTTCAATATCGAACCATCAACCATATCCTCAACATTTTTCCCATCAACCATATCCTCAACATATCGAACCAACAACCAAGAAGATAACTGAGGTGAAGCATGGGCATCCTCTATCGCCCACGTTGTTCAGGATATATATAAATCTATGAATGCCTCTACACTCCACCAATTGTGCATCAATAAAATTTTGGGTTGCCCCACTATCCACCAAGATGGATACACATTGTCCCTGCAATGTGCCTCTGATTCCCAAAATTGCAAAATTGGGATTTTCCATGTCAAAATTTTAATTCGAGACTGACCATGCATTGGAAGGCAATTAACACATTATTAAGACATTAAAAATGAATAATTGACACAATACCAAATACAATACATGCATTGATTTTTATCTCACAAGGTATTTAGACGCTAATTGAGCAAGTTCACATGAAGAGAGAAAGGAAATATCATGATACATTGTTCAATTTGTAATCAAGAGCATTATATTGGATAAGGGAGAAGTAACATTTAGTATCTTTCTCATATACAAAGGAAAAATTACGAAGCAATGTAAAATGCCTTTCGTGAAGCAATGTTGTTGTAAAGGGTGGGGATTTTGGGTAGAGGGTTATAGGTTTTGGAGGTATTAAAATAAGTATTTGGTAAAACTAGGGGATATGTACTAAACTAGGCATGAAGTAGTATTGACTATTTAGTAATAGAAAGAAAAGGGTATTCTAAATCGTGAACACACTAATGGTTGTTTATCTCACCACTTGAAAGGATGTTATGAGTTCAATGAACCACATGAGGGAGAAGATTATACGCTAGTAGTACTTTTTTGCAACGTTCCAAATCAGATGTGAATGGAGAGGACTTTGCAAAGGTTTTTTTGCAAGGGTCAAGGGTTTCTAGGCTTTGATAGTTGATCAAAATGGTGGAATGAGGACGAGTTATCCAATGCAATGTGATCAGAGGAGGTGGATTCAGTTGTATGTTTGGATGTCATGAAGATGCTAAAGGTTGCGAGGTTCGTTCTGGCAGGTGGAAAGGACAATGGCAATTGTTCTTTGCCAAGGAAGAGTAGATTAGACTCCTCTTCTTTGGCAAGAGATATACACAACAAGGGGTAACTAACAAATTCATTTGCGCATTTTGACATCATTGTCGATGAAATTTATTGTGAATGGGTTGTCATGTTGGTTAGCTAGTGTTGGGGCATAATATGATGGAGACAATCAGGAAATCTACTTTCACTACAAAAAAGGGGAAAACAAGAAGTTAATTTTTTTTGCAAGGAAATTCTGAATACATTATCACATTAGTTTAGTGGTTGTCATTTATTAATATGATCATGGTGGGTCATACTTTCTAAGCTAAATGCTATGACTCTTCATAGGATATTTTTAGAGATACTAGAGGAGAGACCTCTTTGGCTCAAGGGTTCAGGAAGGATTTTGACTTCAATATCAAACCATCAACTATATCTTCAACACTTGTGCCATCATGGAGGAGGGGAGACATTTCTCTTCAAAATTATTCCTCTACTTTGTAGATTTTTCGAAGTTGTTTGATGTTATCTTCAGGGAGGCATTGTTCCATGGATGAAATTTGCATTTCAAAGATTTTGTTTACTTTTATTATATGTCTACTAGTTTCTCTAGGAATTTTTTCTTCTTCCTTGTTCCCATTTAAAGTGGGCAAGTCTCCGCTTTAAAATGCCCTGATATTGTTTTTCAGTTACCCAAATCCACTTCCCTGTTGTGTTTGCTGAGGCAATTTTGACTTGGCCCAAATGATTTGTTTCCACAAAATATGAGATTTCCTTGCCATTTTTAACATTTACTATTGATTTGTTTTCCATTTTGGGATGAGGCCACTCACTAAATATCCTCAATGAAAATAACGCATGAACCTTGATGAAGCCCTAAAAGAACAATCCCTCGTTCATCCGTAAAAATCGTCGAATTTCACTTTGAACAAAACAAAATATGCTCAATACTAAACTACCCACATAAATGGTATTGAGATTTAATAAAATTTACTCGAAGTCTAAGTTTTTGATTCCTTCTTGAGTCGGAAAAACCACTGGCGGTATCGAGTTGGTAAAAGAAAGTAGGATCTGTTATCCAAAATCCTAGCTTAGTGCCCTGAATCCCTAATGTGACTGATACTTTGATTAATTGAGCTGATGTATCGATCCTTTGTCTCATGGCTAGCTGTGACAACTCGATTTATTGATTTAGCTGATCTAATCTCAGGGTTAACTGTGGCAACCGAATTTGAATCCATGATCCATTTGCCGTTTGTAGAAAAACCACGAGTTCACTGAAACCATCAAGAGAACATGGACAATTCTTCATGTTCTTCCACTCCAACATAATTATATTATCAACATTATAAAACATATAAAATATGTATCAATTTGTACCAGGAAAATCTACTTGAAAGGATCATAACCTATAAGCTCGACCATGAAGTCTTACTCCAATAACGTCAAGATAATTAAACAAGTGACCTTTTAATAGAAAAGATTTTTTAACAATGGGAACTCAACTAACTAGGTTGACCCTTAAGACTATGTATTTGTACCATTCACTTTGAAATTTGAGAAAAATAATTTTAAATTTATAAAATTACTAGCATTATAAATGAAATATTTATAATAAACTCATTTTTGCATTAAAATAAAACTTTTATTAACTTAAAATTAAAAAATTTGTATTACCAAACTCTTCCAACAAAAAAAAACAAAAAAAATATCAGAAATAATAGTACTCAAGGTGTAAAGAAGCAATAAATGTAAAAGACACTCATACCGATGAGAACACACTTAACATAATATCAATGGATTTTATGGTTAAAGACTTACGTAATTACATTAGCGTAAGTTTTAGCGTAGGTTCTAGATAGAGCCACATTCCGCGGAGGGGGTCTTATGCCTCCCATCCTACCCTGCCTTTTCAGTTTCAAGAACAAATCTCTTTCTTCCGGAGCATTCTGCGCATTCCAATAGTGAGCCTGCACATTCCGCAGAGGGGGTCTTATGCCTCCCATCCTACCCTGCCTTTTCAGTTTCAAGAACAAATCTCTTTCTTCCGGAGCATTCCACGCATTCCAATAGTGAGCAGACTTCGGAGGGATCGAATCCCATTACCACACTCCAATAGCGCGCAGACTTCAGAGGGATCGAATCCCATTACCTCAGTTCAAGGTAAGAATTCTTTGAATCAAAATTATCCTCCACTTCCTTGTCGGAGCTTGATTCTATTTCTCCTTCCGGCCTGGGTTTTAATGCTCTGAAAATTTACAGGTGTGCTCTGTTTTTTTGATATTTTGATATATGTCCCTGTATAGGTTTGGTGTATAAATCGGTGACCTTCTTTGCCAATCTGTTTTATATCCTAGGCATTTTGTTCAAGTAAATCCTGTATTTGGTGTGTCAGTCCCTACTGCTTCCCAGTATGCATAGGGTATCCAGGTTTTCGCCCTGTCTTTGCTACAGCTTTCAAAAGCTCTTGGATGTACTATCTGTTTCTCTTGATATTGCCTCAATATAATACAATTATGCTTTTTCGTTCTGAAAAAAAAAATAATGTTGCTGGAAGTTGTTCAAAGAAGAAATTTTAAAGAATTTATGCTTGTATTGTGAAAGTTTATTTCTTTTCATGATCGACATGATTTTGTCCAGCTGATTGTGAATGTAATTTTACAAGCTCTAGGGTTTTTAGTGAGGGTTTATGGTTTTGGTGGTAATTTTGGAGAATAATGTTTATATCCTGTAGAGCATTATTAACGCCTTTGATTTGGCTTTAGCCGATGTTTGTTTTGTGCTCGTTTTGTATTTTTCCAAAACAGAAGCTTGATAGTTAACACCACCCGCCTACCTAGGGTTCGAATCAGGGATCTTGGATGAGGATAAATCTAAATGATCAACGAACACCCGCATACCATGGGATTCGAATCCACACCCTACGATGCTTTTTTTGAATTTTTCCCAAACTGGAAATTGATTGATAGACAACAACACCCGCCTAGCGTGGGGTTTGAACCCACTACGCGAGATGATTGTTGTCTGTTAAACTTAGCGATGGTTGTTTAGTATTTTTCCAAAACAGGGGCTTGAGAATAATAAATCCCGACGGTTCTAACAAACAGGAGCTCAGAGAATAAGAAATCTAGAGACAGAAATATTTCATTCAAAATATGCATTAAATGAACACAACACGCCAAACGTAGGGTTCGAACCCACGACTACAAGATTAGGAACCTTGGGCTTTAACTACTGAGCTAGATGGGTTACTCCTTTTGACTTCCCACTTAAATCAAACTCCAGAATTATTACCTTCAATGAATTTAGGTTAAATTCAACACAAGTAGTTTACTATTAATAATTCCACGTTGTGGACATGCTCTTGAATTGCAGTAATTTCAGTTTGTTCTCGGTTTTGAGTGACAGGCATAACAAAAATCTGTTATCACCACTGTCAAGTGAAATTATAAATAGTAGAAGAGAACTTAATTTCTTCAGGTTCCATCCTCCAAAACCATAACACAGGAATGAACTTTACAATCTTGTTGACCTTAACTTTCTTACTTGTTAAACAATTACAATGTTTTTCCCATTTAATGGTAATGGTTTTTAAAAGAAAATGATCATGTTGTCTCACAATTATTTGATAGTAGGCTCTACCTGCAAAATGGAGAGTGTACTTAATAAAGTATGGACTATCTTCAGCCATAAACGATGACTAGGGTCTTTGAAAAAATTTGCTATAACCGACAACCTTTCCATTTGTTTCTGCGGTACATTTATCCATTGTGTACCGTCCTGTCCAAATGAATTGAAAAATACAAATTGAAACACCTAATACAAATTCCGTTGAAAATAAATCCTTTGGCTTCGAGATGGTCTTCATTTGATGTTTTTTTGTTTGCAGTTAAGATCCACCAGGATCACTAAACAATCCAATTCAGATGTCCATGAATGTAGCAATTTATTCCTATAGCATAAGCAATGATCCTAACTAGTGTCCACAAACTTTTCTTTGCAGATTTCTATTACATTATTCTATACAAAATGGCAGACCAGGTATTTATGTTGCTTTTGGTATTTGTATTATTTATGTTGTTGATTTAGTTAGAGGTTGGATTTGTTTTTAGAAATAACTTTAAAATGATACTTCAAAAGTTTGTTTGTGACTAGTTAAATGCTTGTTGGAACACTCTGATAATCTTGCCTCAAAGTGTTGGACAGATCTTCAATGCTCACTCAACACATTGGTAGAGTTTTGTTCAGGGTTTTGAACCTAGTTCTCAATTTTTTTTCATATCTAATTCCTACAGAAGCACTAAACACTACCTTGAAACAACAAAAAAACAAAAGTAAAAACAACCAAGTGATCAAAGAGCCAAAAAAGCATTGAAAAACTACATATTCATAGATTCACTCCCTATGTTTATTCATTGGTCATGTTCTCTTGAAAAATAAGTAATACCCAAGTTAAAAATTTTAGTCTTATTGTTTAAAAAACGTGGTGCATTTATGGAAATAGCACATCGTCATCCGAAATATTCAGATGAACAGGAAACAAGACCTACTCCATGTACAGATGAATACTTCAATGAAATGATATATTATAGTTGCAAAATGTGCCAAAATAGGAAACTAAAGAAGCGAAGGCTTGTTGGTATCCATAGATTGGAACATAGAGTTTATATAGAAGAGGTACATTATAAGTAACAAATTTTTATTCTTATAATAAATAAATATGCACATTATTTAATACATTATTATAGATCATTTCATTTGACTTTTTTATTTATGAAAAGCCGCTTCTAGTTCCCAATATTCGTGAAGAACCAATGGATGATATTGATAATAGCGACTCTCAAGATGAAGGACAAGACACATTTATGGAAGAAGCCACTTCGCAGATAAATGAGGCTGGTGTCAATGAATTTATCCAATACTTCTACACATCTTTTGAAGAAGTTGTTGATTCACCCCTAGCTCATTTGGCTAGGACACCTCTTTATGCAAATGTTGAATCTTCTATATTGGCGACACTTATGTTGTTGTTGAACTTGAAGGTTACACATGGACTGACAAACACATGCTTTACTGATATATTAAGGTTGGATTGATATTCCTATAAATTAATCCTCTAGATGTCTTAAAAGTTTTGAATACTGTGTATACTTATAAAAATCATTTGTTGCACTATGCAGACTTTTGGCAAACAAAATACTTCCAAAGGACAATAAGTTGCCTCATTCTCATAGAGAAGTATCTTCAATAATGAAAGACATTGGAATGGAGTACAAGACATATGATGCATGTCCAAATGACCATATATTGTACTATGGAAATAATGCAAATTTACAACAATGCCCAAAGTGTCACACAAATAGGTATCGTCAAGATCAATTATCCAAGAAGGTTCCCTATAAAGTATTACGACACATTCCACTAAAGCCAAGGTTTGAGAGAATGTTCAAATGTAAGGAGTTGGCAAAATATATGGATCATCATGCACAAGGGAGGAGCCAAGATGGTGTCATGCGTATGGTTGCGGATAGTAAATGTTGGAAATATATTGAGGTAAAATGGCCACATTTCAAAAATGATCCAAGGAATGCAAGAATTTCTCTAGCAATGGATGGCGCAAATCCTTTTGGAGATCCTAGAACAACATATTCTGTTTGGCCAGTGTTAATTATAAACAACAATATCCCCCATTGGATGGCAATGAAAAAGGAACATGCAATGTTAACTCTTATCATACCAGGTACTAGAACATGTGAATGCAATGTCTTCTTGAAGATTATATAAAAATATTTCAATTCAGTTAATCGTAATAAATAACTCTTTGTTCACTTAGGGAAATATCAGGTAAAGGATATGGATGTATACATGGAGCCCCTCATTGATGAGCTTCATGAATTATGGGATGGTGTAAATATGTTTGATGTATCAAGACCTATCAATGATAGAAACTTCCTATTTCATGCGATTCTTATCTAGACAATTCATGATGCCCCGGGGCTCTCTATTTGTTGTGGTAATATAATATAAATTACATTTATAATTATTACGTTCATTTTAGCATTTACTAAATATGGGTTCCAATCTTATTTTAGGACTACAAACAAAGGGGAAACATGGTTGTCCATCATGTGGGACAAAATTGTTGCATAGGCAGTCAAGGGATCTCAATAAAACTGTCTATGATGAGTATCGACAATTCTTACCACAAAATCATCGCTATCGAGTGCGTGATAAACATATGTTCAATGGAAAAGAACTGGAAATGAGGAATCCAATAAAGATGAACCCTGCTAGGTGGAAAGCGATGTATGACAAAAAAGAAGGGACAAGCTTTCCCCTAGGAATGAAAAGACTCTCTATTTTCTACAAATTAGAATATTATGAGAGCTTGCCAATAGCCCACCTATTTGATACTATGCACATCGGGAAAAATGTGGCAAAGTGCTTGTGGAAACATCTAAATAAAAATAACATTGAAGCACAAATAAAGTTAAGAAAGGACCTTCAAGTTGCCAATATCATGTCGAACATGTGGTTGCATGAAGACAACTCATATGTTCATTCTCCATGGACATTTACATCAAATGAGAAAGAAAACATAATTTCTACTATGAAAAGCATAAGATTTCCTTTTGGCTTTGGTGCGACATTAAAAAACTTATTCATAAGAGATGGATCAGAGTTCTCAGGCCTAGAAACACATGAGTCACATGTTATATTTGTTGGAAACTTAATTATAAAATTGTATATCCTAGTGATAATATCAGTTCATGCATATTTGAACATGGTTATTTGTTAATAGACATGCTAGTATGGTGATGAAATTAGTTCATGCATATTTGAACATGGTTATTTGTCAATGGTCATGCAGTATGTGTTGCCTGCAGCAATACCAAGTACTTTTGACCACACTGTCACTTTGACTATTTACAAATTATGTAAATATCTGAGGTATTTTTCAATCCATCATGCATACTCTTCCATTACTCTTATCATTTGAAGTGAAACATTGATTATGCCTTTATATGAGTTTCTACTTTTGGTTTACAAGAAATAACAAATCTTTACTGTAATACTTGTAGGTGGGTATCATATAAAGAGATACATCAGGATGACTTGAAGTATTGGAAGAGGAATGTTTCACTTTTGATGTGTGATATTCCAATGTGATTCCCTCCAAGCTTCTTCAATTCTCAAGAGCACTACCTTGTACACCTAGTAGAAGAGATTGAACAGTGTGGTCCTATTCATATTCGAACAATGTGGCTCGTGGAGAGATATATGAAGGTCTTGAAACAATTTGTGAGGCAAAAGGCTCGACCAGAAGGGTCCATAGTTGAGGGGTACATGGTTTTCCAGGCCATGGTTCATTTGAGTGAGTACTTACCTCAATTGCCTCTTGAAGCTTCGCGATTATGGAATTATAACCAATCTCAATCATTTGAAGGAGAAAAATTAGAGGGAGAAGGGACTTCAAAAAGGATAAAAGGTATAAAAAAATGTTAGGAGTTATTTGTATCTTAAGTTTTATATTACATGGTTTTAAATAATTATTAATTCATTGAACGAATTTTTTTTTCATTGTAGATGCGAAGGAGTGGGAGGCATTACATTTGTATGTTGCATACAATTCTGACTTTATGCTGGAATGGATGGAGAAGTACGTTGAAAAAACGAAATTAGAAGATGAAAATGCATGGGCCAATATATATAATAGACATGGTCAAAACACTACTCGAGCATTGCCTGCAAGCCATAAAAGAAAGTGGCTAGAGAGATGCTCGTGGAATTGGCTAAAGGCCAATATTGAACATGAGGCAACAAAAGGGAATAATAGAGTAACACAACAACAATTGAATTTCATTAAAGGATCCATAGATGGGGAGGTGATATATATTAATATATTGCATATATTTAATAAAATTTTTGTTAGATTTCATATCCTTGAATCTAATTAGTTGATATTTATATGAATTTAGGTAAGATATTACAAAGGAATGTGGAATTTTGGTCATCATTTTCACATCAGAAAAGTTGATGAAAAGAGAAAAACTTATGATTGTGGAGTTTCAGCATCATTTGAGGTGGAATGTCGTTCACGTGCAAATGATAGACAACCAATCACAAGAATACTTCGCTACTATGGAGTGTTGGAGGACACTATTGAGCTTGATTTTATGTCTTTCAAGAAAGTTATTTTTCGTGTTGAATGGTACAAGCTTATTGAAGTGGGAGAAGAAAAAACTATCTTGCTCCATGATAATGGATTCCACATGATCAATACATCTAGGTTTGAAGCCACTTCTGAACCTTATGTGTTTCCAAGTCAATGTGACCAAAATTTTCTCATTCCAAATTTAGAACAACCTGGTTGGTCATTTGTGATTGATTATGATGCAAGAGGACGAAGAGTAACATTTGTTCAAGATGTAGAGGACCATGATTTACTTGAAGATGCAGAAGTTCCCCTAAAGACATAGATGGCCAAGATGGAGATGATGAAGAATTTATTGTCAATGATGCATATCACCAAGATGAAGACCAAGACAAGTTTATTGAAGTTTTTGAAGGACATGAGCAACCACATGGGCATCAAATCCATGAAGATGATGAATTCATTGATTTTAATTTACCTGTAGTTGAAGGTGATGAAGACTATGAAAATGATGGTATTAATTTATTTGTGGATTTAGGGTCTATTAATGATGGGGTATATATGCCATTAGATGAGGAGATTTCATCCGAGAATGACATTTTATGATCACTATGTATACTTTAAGATAGTTTTAAGGATTCACTACAATATAATTTTTCTTTACAAGTTAGACATATGAGTTTTTAATTGTAATGAACATTAAGTAATTTGAATGTTTAATGTTTTACTTGTGAGGATGACATTTTTCGATCACTATGTTTACTTTAAGATGGTTATAAGGATTGACTGCAATATGATTTTTCTTTACAAGTTAAGTATTGAGTTTTTAATTGTAATGAACATCAAGTAATTTGAATGTTTAAGGTTTTACTTGAAAGACATATATATTTGGTGTTACGAATTCTATTTTCTTATCGGTTTTTTGATCAAGGTTTTCTTATTTTTATGTTATTATGTGTTTTCTTAAGAATGTACCCATGGTTGTTACTGATGCTACTATGGGGGATTCAATGATATTCACTACTTTTATGGAAATGTTAACAAATGCACGAGGGCAGGACGCTGCTATGATGATGCATGAGGTAAGCTTGAATATTGTCTTTTATATGTTCAATTATCTTATATTCCTTATTGTATTATCTAATTTATGTTTGTGGACTGCAGGCAATCGCTAAAGTCATTCCAACCCCTATAACACCTTATAATACATCTAAGGTAATGATAGTGGTAAAACTTGATCAATATTTTTGTGCATTTAGTTAACTTATTTCACTATATATATTTATTAATATTTGTGTTTTTACTAAGCGTGCATTTTGTTGGCATGCAGGATTCATTTTTGCCCGTCAATACAACCAATGTTGGCATGCAGGGATCATTAATGCCCACATATACATCTAATGTTATGCAAAATGTAAGATTCAACCATTTATTTGTGTGAGTTTGATTATGTTATTTGTTGAGAAATCTAGGGCATATATTTAATAAAGTTTTTGCACAACGACTCCATGATTTATGAGGTGTTACGAAGAGCTACATCATGCCTTCAAATGGATCACCCCATCCGTTTTTTTCTTCTTGGAAATACAATACTATTTTAACAAGTAACCCAAGCAATATATTATTCCAAACCATGATGTCAAGTTACTTTTCTAGGGTTTTTATGTAATCAAGAGGCCTTTTTAGGGTTTCTTAAATTCAAACCTTAGATCATACTCTTTTCCCTTTATGTCATTCTAGAGTTTATCCCATGCCCTAGAAATCAAATTATAGGGAACAAATACTTAAGATTAAGGTTTCTAAATACTAGGGTATTTCTTAAAATATAAACCCATAAATTCAACCCTACTACATCTTATGATGGATCCTTTAAAAGAAAATTATTATACATATCTCATGGACACCTATCTGTACTGATTAGTATTTATTAAACAACACTACATGGTAAACAGCAGAGGCCCCTTCATAAAAACCACTTACAGCCAGTACTCCCCTCCGCTAACAGCGTGTGGTTTCAACTTACACCTGTTACAACACAAGGAGGACAGGAAGTTGTAAATCCATGTGGTCAACCAGAAATAGCCCAGCTTATTCATCGTGATCCTAAAAGGTGTGCAAGTGTTTAGATAATTCGACATCAAGATGTTGACAATCGTAAGGTTGGAGGGCCATTGTTGCTCAAATTCATCAATGTAGATATGTTGATGAGGGTATGACCAGAGCTTACTTATATTGAAGCATGTGAAGGGATTCAAGGGAGAAATGGTGACCAAATCTTCCATAATGTTGGGTCTTGAAGAATCTGATAAAGAGATAAACCAAACAATGAATGACACATGTGTTATGGGTGTTGATATCCTTACAATGGAACAGTATTTGCAGCCCATGGCTTTCAAAGAACAAAATTTGTTTAGTATTGTTGATACAGGCTCTGGAAAAACAATGGCATATCCTTCACCTGCTATTGTTCATGTTAATATGCAACCTTATCTAGGTTCAGATTCTGAACCCTGAATGCGAGCATTCTTGCATTCATAGTCGCTGCATTATTATTTGCGGAATCTTACGCACACCTTTCATGAAGAAAAGATCATGGTGCTATTACTATTGAGGAAGCTAACTCCACGACAATCTCCTGATTGTTTTGATTCACATCGTTGATTCTTTGGGTGATAGTCAACAATTTGGACGAATTTCCTGGCGATAGATTAGAATCTGGATAAATATGATGCCAAAAAGAAACTGCTTTGAGCACATTGTAGCTAAACTCCAATTCATGTGTAAATCACACTAGTTCTGGATCGAGGATTGTGAAAGTAGGTTTACTATGGAATAGTTTCTGGTGTTGAATCATTAGGTCTCAAAAGATATAGGCCTGTAATATTGGTTAAGAGGTGCCTCAATTTCCACTATTTTGGACCTGTAGCACTCAAAGGAAGACATAAATCATGCCAAGAATATTGTGGCCAATAACACTTGACGGGTGAGGAAAATCGCATAAGTATAAACTTGTAATGTCAATAGAGAAGGGGTTAAAATATGTAGAGTGCCCCAATCTAGATCCGCCGCGTCTATTCAGCTACCACAGCTTTATCACACAGGCTACTCAAAAGAAGATCTCAAGTAAGTCTTCTAGTTCTCAAGGCACCATGCTTTTAATGAGTTTAACCTTCCAAAGGATACTTACTCCTAAATATCTTAGGAATTTCCATGAATTACGCAATCTGTAGATTATATATCCAAAACCTAGTGGACCAACTACAGCACTAATTTACTGGCAACCTGTCTGAAATTGTATATAATTCTACATATGGGAAAGATTGACAAATGTGCACATCAAACTGTCTGGGGTGTGTGCACATTTAGTTAACCATGTGCATTGTTAAGGAATAACATTTGATTTACTTGTTCCAGGAAATGTGCAAACTTCATGGTTGACTTCCACTTAAGTGCAGGAAGAAATGAGTTGAGATATGTTCATGAGAAGTATTCAGATCCATGCCATGGCTATGTTTCTTTTTTATGCCTTGCCAACTTACCCAATGATGACAGTTGCACCACCAGCAATGACGCTGTCATTTGTATTAGTGATAACATCGACTCAAGTGCACAAGAAGGGGGATTAGAAAGACCTAGCCAACTGAAAGCCAGGAAACACATTGCACCATCATTGACTGCAATGCTAACATCTCAAAGTGAGGTATGTGTCACTCTCTTATACTTTTCTTGTTCTTGTTCAACAAATATACACAAACCAAAGACTGCAATGCTAACATCTCAAAGTGAGGTCTGTGTCACTCTCCTATACTTTTCTTGTTCTTGTTCAACAAATATACATAAATCAAAGAGTATACATGTCCACTCCGAATTACTAGCAAGTTTTATAACCTTAACATAGCTTTGTCTTTAGTCATGTTGTAAGTTGGATGAAAATGATTAGTTATCTTGATAGCCTCAAGTTAGTGTTGTGTTTATTTATGATGTAAGTCAGCTTAAAATGATTAATAATCTTGATGAATGTATTTCAGGATGCATTCAGGGATTCCCATCAAGTGCTTCCTAGCATTGATGATGGAAACATTGAAAACCAATTGGTAGTTGTTGAATATGTTGAAGATATATACAGATTCTACAGGACAATTAAGGTATGTTTCTCTGTCAATGATTGCAGTTTCTTGTTAGGGTGAAGGTAAAGTTTTATTTTCCTTAACTAAAATTTAGCATTCATGTATGCCCAGGATGTGAGTTGCGTACCTCCAGATTATATGAGAAACCAGGTTAAAATCAACGCAAAGATGAGGGCAGTCATGATTGATTGGTTGGTGGAGGTACAACTTTTTTCCTATGCTAGTTCCAACTTCCATTTGCAGTCAAACTTAGATCTAAAAGAGATTTGTATGGTCTATCTCTTAGGCCTGGCATCAAAATCTTAAAATTTTCAGGTACATTTGGAATTGGAATTAATGCCAGAGACGTTGTATCTCACTGTGAACATCATTGATACCTTTCTATTCAGAGTATTGCAAGGAAGAATTTGCCATTACTTGCTATCGCTGCAATGTTTATAGCTAGCAAATATGAAGAAGTCTGTCCTCCACAGGTAGGATGACTTGCTGACATCTGTAAGAAAGGATGTGTATATATCTAATTAAAAGAACACATTGTTGGCTGTATAAAAGTACATACACCAGCAATATCTACTCCTACAGAAGATTACGCTTTATGCTGGAATCAGCACAAAAATTATATTATAATAGGTAACACAATATTGATAAGAGCTGGTTTATACTTGGCTACAGGTCAATGACTTCATCCGCATCTTCCCAAATGAATGCACGTCAGAATAGATAGTGGCCATGGTAATTAGCTCTAACTGATAATTCTTTGTCATTGATTGCAACATAGTCTAAAAACATTTAGATTGACTAATCAATCGATAATAACTCTTCGCAGGAGTTTTAAGCAATTGAACTTCAAGCTTACAGTTCCCACTCGGCCATATGTATTCCTCCTCAGGTTTCTAAAGGCAGCTGATTCCAACGAAGTGGTAAAGTTTTGAATGACACCACTTTTTATATTGTTGAAAGCAGGGTGTGTGGCATTGATCAAATCTACTTTCGAAAATGTCTCATAAAATCTAGCATTCATGTTAAATTACTTTTCTTTATTGTATTCCTAATAATACCCTGCTATACTGACAAGTCGTACTATCTATTATTCAGATGGAAAATCTAGCATTCTTCTTGGTTGAACTGTGTTTGCTTCAGTACATAATGAGCAAGTACAATCCATAAAATTTGTGCTAAGGGCTTTGAACACTTATCCGCTATGGAAGGCTTGTTTGTTGATGTGGTTTTTGAAATATTCAATGTATTTTTTAAGTTGTTTGTGCAAGCGTTTTCCATAACAGTAGTGAAGGCTTATCTAGATCTCAAAATATTGTGCATAGGTGATGCTTTTCCCTCCTCTAGTTAGTTCATTCTTGTTTATTGTGTGTTTTTACAAACATTTTGCAGTATGGTCCACCTTTTATCATTTTTGATAATATATATCATGTATTTGATACTTGTAGACCTTTAACCCATAAAAAACAGCCCAAAAATCTCAGAAATAGACACCTATAAATATAAACTAGTCATCAAATTTCAAGGAATATTTTTTCATGGGGCTGAAATCCTATTAAAATTTGGAACAAAATGCATATTTTCATATTTATGAGATGTATACTTTGTTTATTGAAATGGATTTGTATGTGTTCATATTGAAATCTTGTTACTATGTTTTAAATTGTGAGAAGCTTCATGGCTAAATGTTGTTTGCTTTATGATCCTTAGTTACCATTTGTGAAGTGTTTTAAGTAACTGGTTACAGCTGATGTTATGCTGGATCCTTTATCGAAGGTTCTTAATGTAGGTTCTGATTATAGCAGGTGTGATAACTTTCCAGGTACCGAAGGGACTCTCACATGCTTTGCATCATACTTGGTGTGCACCTCAATTTTCAATTCCATTATGGCATTAGCTAGGAATATCAATGTAAGACTTAAATTCTAAATACTGGATAGCCAGACATTATGTTTATTTTATCAGCATTTTGTATCTTAAAATGTAGTTTGTCATCGTCGTTTTATATATCTTACGATATTAGTTTTCATTATTTTGTTTTATATTTTGCAGTACTATGATGTTCGGAAGGAGTGCAATGGTGGCCTGTGTTATGATTTTTCAAATATGGAGAATTACTTAAACCAGGGTTCTGTTAGGGATGCCCTGGGGGTTGGCAGCCGAAAATTTGTCTCCTGTAGCCTCTTGGTTTATGAAGCTATGCTTACTGACTAGATGCGGAATATGGAAGTTGGCATTCCAACACTCTTGGAGGATGGTGTTAAGTTGCTAGTTTATGCAGGAGAATATGATCTCATTTGCAATTGGTTAGGTAATGATACTGTATACATATAACATATTGTTTTTGTTTTGGAGAATGACTTTATGATTTAGGTGTTAAGTCTGTTATTAACTTATTTGCAGTTGTGTTTTTCAGGCTTGTCAGTCTAATCTTCAAAATTGAAAAGTTAATTGTTCAAATTATGTGTCTTTCAGGCAATTCAAGATGGGTGAATTCCATGGATTGGTCTGGAAGTGAGAATTTCAAGAAGGCACCTACAAAATCCTTCCTTGTAGACGATAAGGAAGCGGGTTTAATAACCAGTTATGAACCACTCAGTTTTCTCAAGGTAAAAGGCACTAAATGATCATTTTTGATTTCGTTGTACAAGTAGATAATTTCTTCCTTACGGAATATTCTATTTTGCTGCACCAGGTTCATGATGCAGGTCATATGGTCCCAATGGATCAGCCAAAAGTAGCCTTGGAGATGTTAAAACGTTGGACACAAGGAAGTATTACTGACGACAATTCTCAAATTTTAAAGACAGTGACGGAGATGCCAGAGAAGAATTTCGAGAGTTAGTTATATGCTTAACTAGGAGAATTGCTCTCTTCACCTAGATTAATGTAAATAGTTCTAGATTTGCAGTAGTGTGCATCCCCAAAGATGTGTATTTTCTGATTTGGAAAAATAATTTTGCATTGGGACCATCAATCTTGCTAACTTGTGTCAAATATTTTGATGGCCACTTTTTAACTGTATAGAAATAGTGCTTCTTATTGCTTACCAAGCCTCATGGAATTATGATTATACATGGTGTTAAAGTTATATTCAAGAACATGAATAGTATGTCCTGTGTTCTTATTCCAGCATGTTCTGATGTCCTAATGGATCAAAGAAATTGTAAATTGGATGAAAGAAATTGTAAATTCAACAAAAATATTTGGTTAGAGTCTCCGAGAATTCAAAGCATGATGCTCTTAGCCTACATTCAATTTTATTGACAATGACATGAAAACATTCATGTTGTTTGCAATCATACAACGGATGCCAGTATTGTCTACTTATATTTGAATTGGAGGCTATGTGGTTTGGTTGTGTTTCACTTCTCGTTCGTTCTATTATTTTATTGTTGAATATGCCTGTTTCCTCTTTTTGCCTCTTATCCCTTTATAAGCCTCTTGGACATTAAGTGCTTGGCATGGCAAGATATGTCCATAAAGTGCATGGACTATCTACAGTCCATCAATGCTTGCTGCTGCTGCTGTCTACATTGCTCGATGCACTTTGAGGAAGGATCCATGTTGGAACAAAACACTTACCCTTCATACAGGCTACTCTGAAGCAGACTTGAAGTAAGCCTTAAAATTTTTGAAGCATCATGCTTTTACTGATTTTACCCTTCTAAAGAAATCCTACTCCTAGACATTTTAGATTTCTTCATCAATTACAGGCAGGCATTCTTGATCAGCTACGGCCAGAACATTGTGTCTTGATCAACTATATGTTGGAACTCAGCTACTAACACCCTGTCTGAATTGAATCTTTATCTAATACTAATGCGCATACTAAGCGTCTGGAGGCGTACGCACATTTTGTTAACTCTGTACATTGAGGTAATAACATTTATGTGCATTGTTCCAAGGAATGTGCATATTTCATGGTTGATTTTCACCTAAATACGGGAGGAAATAAGCTGAGCGCTGTTCATAAGAAGTATTCAGATCGTTGTAGCAAGTCTATCTTTTAGCAACTCTTAGAATTTCAGAATGAGATTGCATCACATGACATCGGCTAACATAATACATTTTAAATGGTCTTTTTTGGATTGCAGAACTGATGCTTATGGGATTCATCTCGTTTCTACTAACCACTTGAGAGAAGCCCATTTATAAGATTTGTATACCGAAAGGAATGGCTTATAGTATGCTTCCATGTCAAAAGGAATAATCAATGGCTCCTGCTATCGATCATTGTTCTGAGGTGGACACCAAACTCTATGTTGCGTATTTGAATTTCCCAATGCTATTAGATGTTACTTAGATCGTGTTAGTCCATTTGATATGATTCAAGATATTTATGATAGTTTGATAATTATTCATTCCCTCTTGATTCAAGGGTAAGTATCCTCTGGTCTCCCTCACTGGCATGAACCAGCTCCACTACTTCATCTTTACGTTGGCAACTGTCCATGCGTTATATAGTGTCCTAACAATCGCCCTAGCAAGAGCAAAAGTAAGTGCCATGGGAAATAACTGATCTTCTCCCATGTCATTCAGTTTAAATTTTTTCTCGGTTTGAATTTGCTTTCATATCTTCATGCGTTCGAAACATCTTTAACTCAATAGTTTGAATTATGGACATTTATTTTTTTTTAAATAATTTTTTATATTGTCTCTAGAGAGACAATAGTTTGAATTATGGACATTTATTTTTTTTTAAATAAATTTTTATATTGTCTCTAGAGAGGCAATAGTTTGAATTATGGACATTTATTTTTTTTAAAATCATTTTTTATATTGTCTCTAGAGAGACAATAGTTTGAATTATGGAATTGTCTCTAAAAAGACAAAAATGTAATTGTCTCTAAAGAGACACAAATGAAATTGTCTCTAGAGAGACAAATCAAATTGTCTTTATAGAGACAATAATAATATGTGTTCTATATTGTCTTTATAGAGACAAATTTTTGAGACATTATATTTTGAGACACCCGCTTAGAGACAATATTTAAGACAATATTTGAGTTTCTTTTTGTCTTAAGTTAAGACAATTGACTCAAATATTGTCTTAAATATTGTCTTAAAACCCCCCTACATGTAGTAGTGTGCACAAAGGTTGCCCCTTACAACTCATGAACTACAGGCAAGTTTTAAATTTATGCAAGCCAGTTTATGTATCATGGTGATGATAGTTTTGAATGACTGAATTCATATTTCAAAAGTTCAATATGCCATCCAAAGTATCTTATTTGAATTATATTATAAAGTGCATTTTGGAAAATTTACAGGTTCTGAGAAGTGCCCCCGGTGAAAGAGCAAACTAAGCCATTGAATATAAAGCTTCACACAAAATCCAGAGCATCTAAAAGGGCTGAATTCGATCACTTTGTATCTCCAAATCCTGTTCCTAAATGATTTTGTGCATTTCTGTTTAGCATCTTCATTCAAATAAAGCTTCTTTAAGTTCATAATGGTTCTTGTGATACTTGGACTAGGTGGATGAAAAGCTTTCCTATCTCGAGAAATAAAGGCAGGAAGAGCTACGACTCAAGAAGGTATAGGTTTCAATTCCACTCGCATTTCTCTTTAAGGAACTCTTTTGGAGGCTAGTACCAACTGTATCTGGTATTTTATTAACAATTGGTCCTACTCCTTCAGTTGCATGCGATAGATCCCTTTCAACTTATTTTACCTCCATTTTCACTTTCTTTGCTACCGCATGCTAGGATTTTGAATTCTCTGTATGCATAATGATTAGCTAACATTTGCTGCATTTTGCAATAAATTTTTCTCAATTTTTTTTTTTTAACAAAAACATTGCAACCATAAGCCCCCTATTGGTACCAATACAGAGCTTACCGCTTTGGGAACTCCAGTGAATTATCATTCCAGAGAGAAGAGACTGAGTATCAAACCAAAGCGTTTGTATTGTGTTGTTGTGGCAGACCCCGACGGTAGGGACTACCGCCGCGGCAGTGGCTCCCTTATTGAAATAGCAATTTGCATCGTTTAAATAAATTCGATGATGGGGACTTCATGTAAGGGCGTTGTTCGATGATTGGGACTTCATGTAAGGGCGTTGTTCGGTGATTGGGACTTCATGTGAGGGCGCTGTTCAGAGTATTGATATTGCAAATTTATATGAATTTCTCTGATAGATTCCTGAAAAATGTCGACCGGAGCAGGAAAAAATTCGACGGGAATAAACGGGTTATATGATTAAGGTAGAAATTATATGATAAAAATCGAACAGTTATAAAGTGGATAAATTATTGCAAAGGTGGTGCTCCCTATTCTCTGTCCTATTCAATCACTTTACTTTCGGAAAGGATGCAAGGCGATGTGCTTCAATTACATATTCATTGCACATTCCATTCAGTTCTGAACATACCTGCACCTTAGTGCAATATATGTGCAGATGCATGCAGGCGGAAATCCGAGAACAAAGAGGTAGTGTTAGCTGTTCAGTGCTCGTTTGAGCGATGGGAGAAGAGAAAGCACCGCCAGTGTTCAGGAGGGAATGGCTGGAACAAGTTATAGAGATTATTGATAATAATAAATCTCTAGCAAACGTGGGTAAGATTCCGCGTATAGCTAATGCTCTCTTGGATGCGAAACCAGAGGTGTACATACCACACTTCGTCTCGTTGGGACCGTATCACCACTCCAAACTGGAGAAAAAAGTTGCGGCCACTTCATCTGCGGGAGATAGTTAAGAAGTTCGCGAGCTGAAGATGTCAACCGCGGAGGGGTAGAAAGTCCAGTTAGCGGCTACGTTCTGTCGGAATTGCGACAAAAGAATTGAGAAAATGATAGAGATTGAGGAATTCTATGACTGGCCAATTGCTAGGGATGGTGAGTACCTGGAGAACTTCGCTCTCGTGATGGCCATAGATTCATCCTTTCTGTTACGTTTCTTATCCAGTCCATCTGAATCATCAGATGAAGACATGAAACGTTTAAGGAGGCTTGAAGTCTCTCTAAAGTGCGACATTCTGAAGCTGGAGAATCAGATCCCGCTGTTTGTATTGAGAGAAGCTATAAATAATGCAGGCCAACGGGACTTCAGTCAACTATGGAAAAACAAGTACAATGCGGTGTTGTCTCCTTTCAGCTATCAATTCGACGTAACAAATAGTGATAGTGACCAGCCGCATTTGCTGGGTTGCATACACGCATTCCTTTCGCCGTTGTTGCAGATAGAAGTAATGGAGGGGTCAGGGGTGGCTGTATTTCAAAGAATGAAGCATTCCCTCGAAGAGGCCGTCGAAGTGGTCGTTGCAGCAGTGTTCACGATTTTCTGCGTCAGGCATCCATCTATTGAAGGCCAACATGATATTTTGAACTCATACAACACTCGGGAGTTGGAAAAGGGCGGCATTATATTCAAATCGTTCTCGGAGAAATCGAATCATAAGATCCAGTTCGACAAATACTCGGGCACGCTCTATCTTCCCCAGATCACCCCAGATCACCGTGTCCGAATTGAAGACTGAAGTGTTCTTGAGGAACATGCTTGCCTTTCAGTTCAATGACACCGCCCGTGGCGACCGGATAACGCGCTACGTTGGCTTGATGGACTGTAAGTCATTATTCGTGGAAGTTTGATGATGAGTGACGACAGCATAGCCGATATGTGTAACAACATGTGTCATCCCATCTTCAAGGGCCTTATGGAACCTCCCCCGGACCTCAACAATGCACTCAAGGAGGTGCTTATCAAGAAATATTACATGAGCATCGTCAAAAAAGTGGTCTGGGAATTCTATTGGGAACATCTATCAACGCTGGGAATTCTACTAGGAACATCTATCAAAGCCATGAAGGGGTGTAGCACTCTTTGTTGGAGTTCTTCTTCTGACTATGACTGTTCTGTTCTGCAGAATGTCTGTACTGTAATGTCCCAAGAAAAATTTTAAATATTTTATTTTATCACAGTAAAGAAAAAACTGAATATTATTGTTATTATTTGTTTAGAGTGAATAATGTTGTTAATTATTAAAGAAAGAAAATGATTTGATTATTAACAAACCTTGTAACTTCTCATAACAAGGAACTTAGGAAAGGCAGTTGTCTGAAACCTTAACTACCTCCCCTCGTTGTGAATGCTCCAAGGAAAAAGCCAGGGGAAAAACCGTGCTAAAGAGTCAGACTGTGAAAAATCTAAGTTTGGTGACAACATTTAGTGCAGAGACTCGCAGAAGACAGTGGTCTTGTGAGCAAGCTTGGGGGGAGACTTGGACCTGATAGCAAATCTTAAGGTTGGAGGAAACGAAATACTGCAAGTATTACAAGCAACATCTACAATTGAGTTAAATCATTAATATGGTACAGGTAAATACCATTTTGGAACAGTGTTTAATTCCTGACTCAAACTGTTGAATCTGGAAATGAGTATTTACAAACAGTGATGTACAGGAACATATAGCATTCTACGCCAAACCAAAAAAATTATAATGATTTTGTTAAATACAGTTTGAATTGTTTAGGTGAAATTTATACTTATACTATATATATTTTCAACAGTAATATTCAACAGTAGATCATAAATACACTTCAATGGGTATGAATTAGAGACCTATGTTAGGAAATTGAATTGTAACAGTTCGGTATTCGCTGTATTTAAACTAACAAGAACATGAGAATTAAGTAGGAGCTTGGTAAACCTAGATACAGATTGATGGGCTAGCTGAGTCTATAACCCATACAAAAGAATAGAAAAAGGAAACTTAAACACCATCATACCGATTACACCGTAGACTAATATATATATATATATATATATCTATATATATATATATATATATATATATATATAAGAAATTAGGGGTTAAATGGAGAAATTGGAAGAATAATTTCCCCTTACACCGAAAGCGGAACTAGATAAATTCTTGAGGAAACATTTACAAATTAACTATACAAATACCGAACGCAGAACTAGATAACTTTCTGAAGGGAAAACAATTACAATGACTGTTCTGTACAAACACTTAAAGCAAAACATGATAACATTCCGAAAGGAAACATTTCCAAATAACTGTATAATTTTCATGCAAACCCTCGCCAATGTTCTATTCATATCATTGCTCGAGAACAGTGTTCAAAGCCATAATTTTACTATCAAATACAAAACAGAATAACCATATAAGACAACAACACATACAGTTGATCAGATATGGATACACAAAAGAGATGAGTAGATACCGAGACTGTAATGAAGTCTACAATCTGATTCTGAACCAAAGAGGGTTTTCTTCCCTTCAAAATAATTGACCAAGTAACTAGTTCTAAGCCACAAAAAAACATGAATTGGTACTAAGAAAATGAAGAATCATCCACAAATGGCAGTTTACCCATGCATGCCGACGGTCAGACTCTGAGAGGCAGCCCAACCCCAAGGACGAGCAAATGGAGAAAATTTTTACAATGCTATAGACGGAAAAGTAAATTCCAAAACTTTCTATATTAGACCAAATATAGCATAACAAGGTAGCCACCTCTAAGGCTAGCCATTCCGGATTTCAAAGACAAGCAAGGCTACAACTGGAAGAGTCACTGCAACAAAACCAGATCTAGTCTTAGATATTCAAGCACTGAGCAACCTTGAAAAACATTGTAGAATATAACACGGGTAAAGCAAACGAAGTAATGGGGCAGTAAGATGCCTATTGGAAAATGCAATCACTTGCATAAAACCCACACCGATGTTCTAACCAGTGTCTGATAGGGACCATGACAATTATCCTGTCAAACCAAAGCACCATTCAATAGACTAGTGAGAAACATCCGCTATTGCAACCCTCAGATAGGTAAAAATGGAGACTTACCAGTTAATTTTATGATGGTGGAGTCGAGAAAGAAACCACAATGCCTCTGAGGGAATACTGAGTGACTCAGACAAATTCTCGACCGACCTGAAACCAAAACATAAAGCAAGTGAGATTGAAAGCATAACTATAAGATATCAGGGAATAAGATCAAACAGTCCTGAAATTTGTCACCTCACCTAGAATCAACTGCGCTCACAAGGAAAACTGAAAGGACACGGCCATGGCATACTTCAAGTCTGTGGTAAAAATGAGTTAATGGTAACCCAGTGTGCAAAGTCTATCTCGCCCAAACAAAAAAGGCAGTAGTGGAAGATGAGTTGGCGGGGTTCGAAATGAGACACTTCACCAAAGGGAATAGCAAAGAGGGATTCCAAGACTAGATCAACCGTCGGATCTTAGACCTAGCTCTTTCACCATAGATGTGGCAGGAGGAATGAGGGGGCAGAACAGCTGGAGGGTAGCCAGAGTCTGCTCTTGCCACGAATCCATGGTAGATTTAATATCAATTAAAATGTAAATCCATAACATTGTACAACTCTCTCTGGTGTAATAAAAATCAAAGTACGGTGGAGATAACCCTGAAAGCATAACTTAAAATAAGCCATATGTAATCAAGTGCAACCCTTGACTTTTAAATACGAAACCATAATTTCATTAATGACCTTTTTAATCAACTATTTCACATTACAGTAATTGGGTTTACTATTTTATTATATTTATTTTAAATTTATTAAGTTTTTCTATAAACTGTTTTGGTAGTGTGACAAGTGGTATCAGAGCCAAGGTTACCAAACTGTGGCCTTTGGCATTAAACTAGTAAGTACAATTCAATCTATGTTAACTTACTAATTGGTACAGGCTCAGGTTCAGAAATAGAATAACAGTGGAAAATGAGAAGAACAGACAGCGTTCCACACAGAAACGTGGCAGGCCCAAGACCTGCAACATTTCTTGAAAGCAATCCTGAAGTATGGGTGCAGTTAAGAGAAGAATCTTGCAACACCAATCTTACGATATTGGAAACGGTCCAAGAGTTAAAGGACAAGATGGCCCGCCTACGGGCAAACAATGCAAGATTAATGCTGGAATAAGAAAAAATTATGAAAATCCTGTCAGATAAGCAAAATCAGTGCCACCCGATTCCCAGCCCCAAGCAAGGACATATGTCAAGAGAACATGACTATCGCATGGAATTTGTGGAAACAGAAGGAGGTGAAGAAAATCAAGAGGAGAAGTCAGATAATGCCTCTGAGCACCCAACACCAAAAAGGCAGCGGACAGAACTGCAAGGGGAGTTCTGGAAAATAAAACCACCACTCTTCGATGGGGAGCTGGAGGAAGCAGTTGAAGCTTGGCTTATTAATATGAATAAATACTTCCAACTATACGAATATGATCACAACTTAAAAGCTCGTTTGGCCATTTTCCAGCTACAAGGGAAGGCCACCTTGTGGTGGGAGGAGGTCAAGACTATACAAGGGGTAAGTGAACAAAGTATAACCTGGGAAAAGTTCCAAAAATATTTCAAGGAAAGATATCTGACTGAACGATTCTACGACGAGAAGGCAAAATAATTCCATGACCTGCGGCTTGGACAACAAACAATGGATGATTTTATTACCTGATTTACCTCTTTACTTCGTTACGTACCTTACATATGAGAGGAAAAGGCAAAGGTACAGTGATTTGTCAGTAGTTTTCCCTTGTCTATGAGGGAGTGTATTGAATTCGATAACCTAAAAATGATGGATGAGGTTATACCAAAGCCCAAGATATACTATCAGCAAAGCAAGCAGAAGGGAGAAATTATGGAAAAAAAATGGGCTGACAAAAAGGGTAATAAGATTGTTATGGACAATAAGGGAAATCGTGGCACTGTCAGCAAAGGATTTTCCAAGGGACAAATCAACAGAAATCTGCATAGAAACCAATCCAGATTTAGACTTTCCCATGAACCCAAATCCAGTGAGAAATTAGGAAAAGTTGAAAACGAAGCAATGACAAGACCTCCAGTACAATGTTGGGGATGTGGAGGGCCACATTACGTTAAGAACTGTCCTAACCAGAAAGGTACTGAATAGATTTCGCAAATCCATAAAGCATCTACGGTAGGCAATGTAGCTCGAAGTGTCCCAAAAATTAATGCTGCTCTGGAAGATCATCAGGCTGAATACTAGCCGACTATGGTGGAGTTTGAAGGTAAAATCTTTGATCATATTGTATGTGTTTTAATTGATCTTGGAGCTATGTTAAGTTATGTTAGTCTTAAGATAGTGGAGCAATGTAAATTACAGACTGTTAAGTTTTAAAACCCTTGGCTAGTACAACTAGCAATAGGGGCAAAGAGACGTGTGTTGGCTAAGGACGATAACTGTCCTTTGGAAATAGCAGGTCAGCCTTTCGTGTCAGATCTCAACGTATTTCCCCTTGGATCATATGATGTGTTGATAGGTATGGATTGGTTGGAAAAACGCTGGTCCATTATAAACTATAAAACAAAAACTATCTGTTACAAGAATGATCAAGGAGTTAACAAGAGATGCAAGCCATTCTGAGACCTTTGCAAATATGACCAATAACCACCTCTCAACTGGCAAAGTGTATCAGGAAAAGATGTCAGATTTATGCTATTCAGGTGGGATATGCTAATCCAAATGACAAGACTGTTACCCTGGAAAGTATTCCAGTGGTTCAAAATTTTGCAGATGTGTTCCCTGAAGAAATACCAGGATTTCCACCCAAGAGAGACATAGATTTCACTATTGAACTGGTGCCAGGAGCAGCCCCAGTGTCCCGAGCCCCTTACCATATGAGCACACCAGAACTGACAGAACTAAAAATGCAATTGCAGGAACTATTGGATAAAAATTACATCCGCCCCAGTGTGTCGCCCTGGGGAGCCCCTGTGCTGTTCGTAAAAAAGAAGGATGGAACCCTTCGTATGTGCATGAACTATCATCAACTGAATAAGTTGACTATCAAAAAAAAGTATCCATTGCCTCGCATAGATGAACTATTTGATCAGGTAAAAGGGGCAATGATATTTTCAAAGATTGATTTACGATCTGAATACCACCAGATCTGAATCAAAGAGGAATATATAACTAAGATTTCCTTTAGGACTCGTTACGGACACTACCAGTTTGTAGTGTTACCCTTTGGGTTAACCAACGCCCCCGCGACCTTTATGTGTTGAATGAACTGTATATTTCATCAATATTTAGATAAATTTGTACTATTTTTTATTGATGATATACTGATATACTCACGGAGTATTGAGGAACACAAGGAACATCTCAGGTTAGTATTGCAAACCCTCCAAAAACATCAACTGTATGCTAAATACAACAAGTGCGATTTTTTTAAGGAGCAGATTCAGTACTTGGGCCACATTATTACCAAAGATGGAATCGTGGTAGATCCCAAGAAAATAAAACCATAATGGAGTGGCCAGTGCCAAAGGACATAGCGGATATAAGATCTTTCATGGGTTTGGCAGGATACTATAGACGGTTTGTGGAGGGATTCTCTAGAGTGGCCTATCCTATCACCTCCCTACAGAAAAAGGGAAAAACTTTTAAGTGGACTGCAGAATGTCAAAAAAGTTTTGAGCAGCTTAAGCATCTGCTCACCACCGCGCCTATTTTAAGCATAGCAGATCCAAGTAAGGATTATGTGGTGTGCATGGAAGCGAGCAAGGAAGGGGTAGGTGGAGTACTAATGCAGGATGGAAAAGTAATCGCCTATGAGTCTAGGAAACTAAAGGAACACGAGCAGAAGTATTCCGCTTATGATTTAGAATTGGCAGCCATCATTCACGCCTTGAAGATGTGGCGCCACTATTTGATGGGTAGAAAATTTTTGTTAATGATAGACCATCACAGTTTGACTAATTATTTCAGTTAGCCTACTTTAAATGCTAGGCAGGCTCGGTGGGTAGATTTCTTAAGTGGATTCGATTTCGAGATTAAACATCTGAAGGGGAAAGAAAACTAGGTAGCTAATGCTTTAAGTTGAAAAGTACATTGTCTTTATGAAATTTCTTACAGTGAAGGGCAGACTACTTTCGACGAGATGATTAAAAAAGCAGCAGAACAGGACCAGAAATATCAGCAAATAGGACAGCGAGTTCAAACCTCAACCAGTCATGAATATCAGCAAGGATATGCGATGGACTCCACGGGTATGCTTAGTTATAAGAAAATACTATATGTACCCAACCAAGATAATATTAAAAGTTTGATTTTAGATGAATTTCATAAAAGTCCCTATGCAGGACACCCGGGATACCAAAAACTAATTACAGCACTCTGAAAGGAGTACTATTGGCCTGGCATGAAAAAAGATGTAGTAGAATATTTTTCACGTTGCTTGGTATGTCAGCAAGTTAAAACAGAACATCAGCACCCTGCTGGGTTACTACATCCACTACCAATTCCAGAGTGGAAGTGGGAGACCATCTCTTTGGATTTTATCACAAGATTACCCAAATCCAAGAAACACAACGACTCAATCATGGTGGTGGTAGATAAGTTAAGAAAAGCAGCCCATTTTATACCAGTACAGTCCACCTTCAGAGCGGTACAGATTGCCAATATTTTCATGCAAAACATTTTTAGGTTGCATGGGTTACCAAAAACTATAATATCTTACGGCGATGTCAAGTTTACATCAGCTTTCTGGAGAACCCTGTTTGAAGGGTTAGGAACTCAATTAAATTTCAGTACCGCCTATCATCCTCAAACAGACGAACAAACAGAATGGGTTAATCAGGTAGTAGAGGATATGCTATGATCATATGTAATGCAACAACCATCTAAATGGGAAGACTACCTACACCTGGTCGAATTTGCTTATAATAATGGCTACCATACTTCCTTACAGATGAGCCCGTTTGAAGTAATGTACAGACGTAAATGCCGTACACCATCCAGTTGGGGGGCACCAGAGGACAAGTTGATGTTGGGACCCGAGATGTTAAAAGAGATGGAAGAAATGGTTAAGAAGGTACGTCTCAACTTAAAGGCGGCCCAAGATAGACAAAAGAATTTCGCCGAAAGAAAAAGGAATTTCAGAGAATATCAAGTAGGGGATCATGTATATGTGAGAATACGAACTAAAAAGAGTACGTTACAATGGATCGGGTGTGCTGAACTAGCACCCCAGTTTATGGACCATTTCAAATTTTAGCAAAGGATCGAGCCAGTGGCATACCGGCTTGCTTTACCAAGCCATATTCGAGTCCATAATGTCTTTCATGTGTCAACATTAAAGAGATACATGTAAGATAGTATCTTAGGCAGGCCAAATAATTTCGATGATAAGGAAAAACTAATTCAAATTGTTTTTGGTTTCAGGTCAAGCCAGAAGGAGAATTCTTGGTCGAGCCACTAAATACACTCGATCAGAGAGAAGTAATGCTACGGAAACGAGCTATCACCCAAGTTAAAGTGCAATGGCAGCACTTTGGGCTAGATGAGGCCACCTAGGAGGATGAACAACTCATGAAAGAAGCATATCCAGGGTTGTTTGCAGTTGGGAAACATCAGGACGATGTTTGATTTCAGGGAGGGGAGATGTAATGTCCCCAGAAAAACTGTAAATATTTTATTTTACCATAGTAAAGAACAAACTGGATATTATTGTTATTATTTGTTTAAAGTGAATAATGTTGTTAATTATTAAAGAAAGGAAATGGTTTGAATATTAACAGACCTTGTAACTTCTCATAACAAGGAAGTTAGGAAAGGCAGTTGCCCTAAACCCTAACTACCTCCCCTAGTTGTGAATGCTCCAAGGAAAAAAGGAGTGTGGTGGAGGGGGGACCGTGCTCAAGAGTTAGAAGGTGAAAAAGCTAAGTCTGGTGATGATCAGATAACAACAATACTTAGTGCAGAGACTCGCAGAAGATAATGGTCTTGTGAGCAAGCTTGGGGGGAGACTTGGACCTGATGGCAAGTCTCAAGGTTGGGAGGAAACGAAATACTGCAAGTATTACAAGTAGCATCTACAGTTGAGTTAAATCATTAATACAGTACAGGTAAGTACCATTTTGGAACAATCTTTAATTGCTGACTCAAACTGTTGAATCTGGAAATGAGTATCTGCGAATAGTAATGTACAGGAACATATAGCATTCTACGCTAAACTAAAAAAATTGTAATGATTCTGTTAAATACAGTTCGAATTTGTTTAGGTGAAATTTATACTTATACTATATATATTTTCAACAGTAATATTTAGCAGTAGATCATAAATACACTTTAATGGGTATGAATTAGAGACCTATGTTAGGAAATTGAATTGTAACAGTTTGGTATTCATTGTATTTAAACTAACAAGAACATGAGAATTAAGTAGGAGCTTGGCAAACCTAGATACAGATTGATGGGCTAGCTGAGTCTATAACCCATACAAAAGAATAGGAAAAGGAAACTCAAACACCATCATACCGATCACACCATAGACTATATATATATATATATATATATATATATATATATATATAAGAAATTAGGGGTTAAATGGAGAAATTGGAAGAATAATTTCCCCTTACAACGAAAGCGAAACCAGATAAATTCCTGAGGAAACATTTACAAATTAACTGTAAAAATACCGAAAGCATAATTTGATAACATTTCGAAGGGAAAAATTTACAAATAATTGTATAATTTTCATGCAAACCCTCACCAATGTTCTATTTATAGCATTGCTCGAGAACAATGTTAAAAGACATAAGTTTACTATCAAATACAAAATAGAATAAGCACATAAGACAATGATACATACAGTTGATCAGATATAGATACACAAAAAAGATGAGTAGATACCGAGACTGTAATGAAGTCTACAGTCTGGTTCTGAACCAAAGAGGGTTTTCATCCCTTTAAAATAATTGACCAAGTAACTAGTTCTAAGCCACGAAAAAAACATGAACTGGTACTAAGAAAATGAAGAATCAACCACAAATGGCATTTCGCCCATGCATGCCGACGGCCAAACTCTGAGAGGCAGCCCAACCCCAAGGGCGAGCAAACGGAGAAAAAATTTACAATGCTATAGACGGAAAAGTAAATTCTAGAACTTTCTATATTAGACCAAATATAGCATAACAAGGTAGCTGCCTCTAAGGCTAGCCATTCTAGATTTCAAAGACAAGCAAGGCTACAACTGGAAGAGTCACCACAACAAACCCAGATCTAGTCTCAGATATTCAAGTGTTGAGCAACCCTGAAAAACATTGTAGAATATAACACGGGTAAAGCAAAAAAGTAAAGGGGCAGAAAGGATGCCTGTTGGCAAACGCAATCACTTGCATAAAACCCTCACCGATGTTCTAACCAGTGTCTAATAGGGACCATGAAAATTATCCTGTCAAACCAAAGCACCATTCAATAGACTACCGAGAAACATCCGCTATTGCAACCCTCAGGTAGGTAAAAATGGAGACTTACCAGTTAATTTTATGATGGTGGAGCCGAGAAAGAAACCACAATGCCTCTGAGGGAACACTGAGTGACTCAAACATATTCTCGGCCGACCTGAAACAAAAATAGACATCATGTGAGATTGAAAGCATAACTATAAGATATCAGGGAACAAGATCAAACAGTCTTGAAATTTGTCACCTCACCTGGAATTAGCTGCGCTCACAAGGAAAACTGATAGGCACGGCCATGGCATACTTCAAGCCCATGGTAAAAATGAGTTAATGGTAACCCAGTGTGTAGAGTCAAGCTCGCCAAAATGAAAAAGGCAGTAGCAGAAGACGAGTTGCGAGGGTTCGACATGAGACACTTCAACTAAGGGAATAACAAAGAGAGATTCTAGGACCAGATCAACCATTGGATCTTAGACCTAGCTCTTTCACCATAGATGTGGCAGGAGGAATGAGGGGGCAAAACAGCGGGAGGGTAGCCAGAGTCTGCTCTTGACACGAATCCATGGTCGATTTAACATCAATTAAAATGTAAATCCATAACATTGTACAACTCTCTCTAGTGTAATAAAAATCAAACTACGGTGGAGATAACCCTGACAGCATAACTTAAAATAAGCCATATGTAATCCAGCGCAACCCTTGACTTTTAAATATGGAACCATAATTTCATTAATGACCTTTTTAATCATCTATTTCACATTACAGTGATTGGGTTTACTATTTTATTATATTTATTTTAAATTTATGAAGTTTTTCTATAAATTGTTTTGGTAGAGTGACATATACCGTGCACGAATGGGTAAAAAAAATTGAAGGCTAAGCAACCGTAGATATGATTTTAGGATTCCTTTTGTCAGAAATCGACGTATGAACTTTGTGAATGGGTGGATATTTTAGCTGAATCTTATAATCTATTTTACTAGTATTTATATAATTTAATTTCGTGTCATTTTTTTATTATATGGTTTATATTTTAAATTTTAAGTTAAAAATATAAAGGTGTTATTATTTTTATTATATGATTTATATTTTAAATTTTAAATTGAAAAATATAAAGATATATTTCCTTGGGTAAATATTCAAAATATTAATTTAATTTTCAAGGTTTTGTGTTCAATGTTTAAATTTTATTTAAAACCGGAAAATATAATCAAAATATAAAATACGAATTTAAAAAGATTTTTAAAATTTCCAAATTTAATGTACATATATATTAAATTCCAAAAAAAGTTATATGTTATTTTAAAAGGAAATGTATAAATAATGCACTTTAATATATATATATATAGTTTTTAATATTCTATTTTGATTTATATGAATGTAAAATGTATTTTAAAATTTAATAAAATAAATATTTTTGGTATTAAAGTGAGAAGTCTCATGAATATTGAAAACGGAAAAGTATAATTAAAATAACAGAAACTGTGAAAATGATAAATAGGAAATAGAGTAATAATCAATAGAAAATTATATATTTGGATGGAGAGTTAAAGTTATATATTGAATAATAATGTTGCCAAATTGAAATTAATAGTTTTAAAGTTGAAAGAGTAAAATATGAGAATCAGAAAAGGTAAGATATTAAAATTTTGATAAAATTATTTAAAATTGAAAATTAAGAGAAAAAAAAAAAACCACATGAGTAAAAGAAAGAGAATTAGGAAACATGAGATATGAAAAATTTGATAAAATTATTAAAAATTAAAAATGAAGAAAAAGAAAAAAACCATAAAGCATAAAATGATGGGATAAGAGTTTTGTATAATGAAAAAAAGTTAAAATATAAATAAAAATTTAAAATTAAAATTAAATGGTGTTCAAAATTTAATATATATTTTTAATAATAAAATGTGTACATATAAATGTGTATATATAGGACATATTAAAATACTTTCAAAAATATATTGGGAAGTTTTATTACAACACACAAAAATTGCAAACCAAAAAACTATTTATACACCGTATTAATGGATTGAAGTTTAAATAAAACTATTTATGCATCATATTAATGGATTGAAGTTTAAATAAAACTATTTATGCACCATATTAATGGATTGAAGTTTAAATTTCAAGATGTGATGAATTTGACTAATATTTATTCCAATAAAAGAAACTAATGAAATAACACTCTAGGAAAAAGACAAATAATGTATAAAAATAATAAAATACATTCTATTAACCTAAAAATATTAAGTGTGCTATGGTCACAAATAGAAAAATACAGCAACTCCAAACACATACTTAATTAGAAGTATAAACTCTGAATTACCATCACATTTCCATAAACATTGATTCTATTACTTTTACGTATTTTAATTATTATTTTTTAATTAAAATAATTATATATATATATATATATATATATATATATATATATATATATTTAATAATATTAACTAATAAATTTAAATAATTATTAAATTATTTTAATTTTGAAATAAATCTAAATAACTACTAAATTATTTTAAATAATATATAAAAAAATAAAACTAAAACATGAACCTAAGATCTATATATTAAATGGATGATAAATTTTGATTGGCATCATGATAAACATCAAAACACTTATTTCATCATAAATATCTGAAATGGAGAAAAAAAAAACATAAAAATTAATTTATCTATAACTTTATTTTAAATAATTTTCATTAATTGTGAAAAGAAAACAAATTTTAACCATGGAGATTCATATGACACTTTTTAAATTAATGAATTTAATTAAAAGGTAAAAACATAACAATTAATTTATCTATAACTTTATTTTAAATAATTTTCATTATTTATAAAAAAGAAAACAAATTTTAACCATGGAGATTCATATGACATTTTTTTAAATTAATAAATTTAATTAAAAGGTAAAAAAAACTTAACTGCTTTAGAAATAAATTACATCTTTTGATTTGTTTATATTATTAAGAATATTTTGAGGATAAATATCTACAATCTACCTAATAATTATTGTGAAAATAGACATAAACATTTACATGAGAAATGATCCAATAAAAATCAATATTCTAATTATGAAATTGAAATAAACAATTAAAAAAAAACAGAAAGAGAATCAAGAAGAATAAGACATAGAATAACTATAAAAATATAAAAAACAATAAAAATGGAGAAAAAGAAAAAGTAAGTAGCCTAAGATAATGAGATACCATAATAATTTGTGGAATGAATATATATATATATACATATATATATAATTAAAATTAAATAATCTCTTAAAAAAAATTGAAAGGAAAAAATTGTGATTTATTAATGTGTATAGAATAATACATATTAAGGTATATTACACCTTAAATATATATGGAACACATTTATTACAATTTATTAGGTTGTACATTAAAAAGATGAAAGCCAAAACAATATTTATATATTACGTTAATGGGTCGAAGTTTGCATTTCAAGATGTGATTGGCTTACATAAAATTTATTCCAATTAAATAAAGGTAATGTTTGAGAGAGGACTAATAATGCATAAACATAAACATAGTAAAATACATTTTATTAGCTATAAAAAGTATTAAATATAAAATAACTATAGATAGAAAAATACGTAAAATCCAAACACCATATTTATTTACAATGACAAATTCTTATTTACAGTCACATTTGCATAAACAGTGACTTGAATATTTTTATATGTTTTAATTAAATTTTCTTTATTAAAATATATTATTAACTTACCATTAGATTTTTATATTATAATAATAATAATAAATCCAAAACCACTATTAAATTATTCTAATTTTTAAAATAAATCTATAAACACCAAATCATTAATAACAACTACTACTACTAAAAAAATTTAAAAAATAAAATAAAATTTAGAACATAAACATAAACGTATTTACATGCTACAATTCAATAAAGACCAATATTTTAGGATAAATAAAAAGATATAAATATCTCATTCATATCCTATAGAAAGTAAATAAGATTTTCTAAATTATTTATATCCGGGGGAAAGTAAATATGATTATTTAATTCATGATATACATTACATAAATTTTCAAAGAAATCATTATATAGATGGTGTTTCTATAGTATTTTTATTAATTTAAACTAGTATAGATTTTTCTTAATTTAGGATATAGGATCCGGTCTTTTTTAAGATGTAAATTTTATTTTGAGTGTGAAATTTTAAAAAAGGTTTATATTTCAAGAAATTTGATTTGTTTGGGATTCGATAGATCCAGAATTAATTTAAATTAGTATAGATTTATCTTAACTGAGGATATAGGATCAAGTCTTTTAAGATGTACACTTCATTTTGAATGTAAAACTTTAAAAAAGGCTTGCATCTCAAAAATTTTGATTTGTTTGGGGTTTGATAGATCCAGAATTAAGATGACTTTATGTTCATTCTCAATAATATTAGTTATATTTTTACAAATTTCACATCTCAATATGTATTATGAATTTATTTATGTATGTGATATTTTTCTTGGACATGTTTTATAATTTTTATACTCTAAAATTTTTCTGACTTAAATCAATATATAAATTAGAGAAAAATTTGTTATAAATATTGAACTTTTATATACTTACTAATTATAGGAAGAATTGAAATATAATAATAATGAATACGAATCATTATTTTAATTTATATTATTAATAATTTTTATATGGTAAATAATTTATAGCTACTCATTATATTTTATATATTTCACATTTTCCTATTTAAAAGTCTTTTTATTTTTAATTATAAATTTATTGATTAAATTTATTATACTTTTATGTTTTTATGGATTACATGTTCTTAAATATCATGGATATAAATATAAATAATTCTCATTTAAATTTATTTTGAAGAGATGGTTTTTTTTAAAAAAAATATTTATAATTTTATTAATAAAAACAATATTACAAATTGAAAAATTATTATTACTGTTAGACCAATATAAACATATATATTTTATATTTTAAATTGAATTGATATTTAAATATTTAAAATATCTCTTCTACATTCAACTATAAAACTTTTTAAATAATATTCCCAATTATTTCTTAATACACGTTTAAAAAAATAAATATAATATAATTTAAAACAATAATATTTCTATTAATTTAAATTATTTCTCATCAATGTTAAGTAATGTAAATATAACATAGTTGTAATACCACACGATAATATAATAATAAAAAATTATGAAAGACCTAATTTAATCATAATGCTACCAACCCTCATATATTTAATTAATCCGAAATGAAGAGGGGAACAACATTATTTATCTCTTTTACATGGATATAATAAAGTGTATTGAAGAGAAATGATGTTAATTTGATTTGATACAAATTTAGGGAACGGAGATTTGAAGTTACAAATTAGAATTATATTTTATAAGTTGATGTTAATTTGATTTGATACAAATTTAGGGAACGGAGATTTGATTTTACAAATTAGAATTATATTTTATAAGTTGGGTAGTTAAAGAAATAAAGTTGCCTGGGTTGAAATGTAGTGAAATAAATGTAATAGTTGCAATGTAGTATAGTTAATGATTTTATTGTTAATTAATTGATTAAGATTATGTTTTTAGTGGGGTTTTAATTTTGCTTATATTTTTATTTTTACACTTTGCATTTCGCACAACAAAAGCCACTTTTACACACATTTTTTTTTCACAATCATCTCCATAAAGCTTCTTCTGCACACATTTCCTCCGCACAACCACTTCTGCATACTTTTCCTCCACACAACTTGTCACGCCCCCAGGCCTACGGTAATCTTTCAACTGCTCTTGGCGAGGTGCAGCACCACCGAACACTTTCTTTTCACTAATACTTATGTTCATGGACTACGCCTAACCACTTGTCCTACTTAGTTTGTGTTTCTCAACCAAGTAATTATTATGTTTCCTTTATACCAATGAACACCCATACACATTCATTATCAACAGCAATTATACATGAAGAACACAATTGCACAGTATAAAGGGAGGGACAACTCCTTGAACAATGAGTCTACCCGCATATATATTATTAATCAACTTTCAACATTTACAAAGCTTTACAAGTATACTTGGAAACACCAAGTTTCATACTTAGCCAAATTTACAACTTGTCACACCTTCGTGTGCCAACCAAAGTTTCTTGCCCAAGATGGGTGGGTGCTCCCTCACACAAGTTGTCAACCGCACTTCTCAACCGAACCTTGTTTTGTGCATGACAGGTGGGCGACTCCACCAAGTCACCAAGACACTCTCGTTTCGTTACACCCGACGGCCTTACCAAAGTTCCCACCGTGTTTCACTTCACGATGGGTGGGCAACTCACCCAAGTCACCACCCGCACCTTCCACCCGAACACCAGCGCCTTCACCCACGCCCTCGCCTTCCTTCCAAGACTTCGTGCTACCGTGTGGAGCTGCCCAAGGTTGGGCGCATTAGAACTACGCCTTCACCTTTTGCTGCGGCTCTACTACTTCCTCACACTTCTTGCGTATGAAGACTTGCTCGAATGCTTCGTGTGATCCTCCTCGCTTCAAAACTCCTTCGTATATATATGGTGCGTTGGGCAAGTCGAGCTGCCCAAGCCGACTTGCCAACTCCCTACATCATCGCAAAGTCGCCCTCCGATAATAAGTCGGCCTTCGTTCATTTGCAAAGGTATGTAGGTCGGCCCGTGGGTATGTTTACATGTTCCCCACGCCATATAAACAAGCCTCGCCCTCCTTCCTTGTGCGCATTTTACATATATCCGTCACACATCAAGTCAAGAGCTCGCACTTCGCATATTTTCCCAACCACTCATCCGACAACAAGCCGTCACACATCAGGTGGGCATGCCAAGGAACCACAGGTCCTTACATCCTCCTCCACTAGAAATCGTTGTTGTCCTCGACAACATCCCATCCTGGTATCCATCCACCAAGATCATCATCAACAACTCTCTCATCCCCGGTCCATGATATCGACTCCTCCACATACTGCAAACATCCCTGCAACATATGTAGAACTACCATCTCCATCATGTGTCATCCCATCATGTGAACTATCATCCTTCCTATTTTCCTGATGTCAACATCTCTTTGGTACACTGCTAGCCCTCATGAATTGAACTAGTCAGGTGATCAGTCCAACTGTCACGCTCAAATCATAAGAATGTCCATCCTTATGCCTTCACCAGTCTATCTTGGATTCTGCCACATCCTGGACTCACCAAGAATCTCTCCCATGCTCAGGTCCATGGAAACTCCATCCCACTTGCAACATGTCATGATGCTTAATGCTTAACCATTCCTGCACCATCTGTCATACCTGCTCAACCTGTTTTAAGGACTCACTACCATGAGCAGCTAACAATGAGCCCCATATTCTATGTCATCTAAGAAGATGTAGAGGGAATAGGGCCTGAAGGCTCACCCTCACTAATAAGCTCAATCCATCTGTCAGGATTCTCTATCTCCATCCTCTGTAGATATGCCACCCAATCCTCCTCTCAGACATTCAGTCTAACATAAACCTCCTCATCAACATCATCATCCTCCACTTCTTCTAGCCTTCTTGACAAATCCAAGATACTATTAGAAAGTGTCCTGATAACCAATGACTGCTCAGTAAGCTTTGTCTCAACAGTACACAACCGCTTACTCATGTCTTCCATGTGCTTCTCATCCTCCATCTGCATCACCGCTAGTTTACAATATGGCTTTGTCACTCCAATGGTTGGAACACCAATGGGTACATCTTCCCTTCCATTGTAAATGTACAACTTCTTCAAATGTGGAATGATCATAGCATCAAATTGTTTCAAGAATTCCATCCCCAGCACAGCCTCATAGTCATTAATCCACACTATAGTGAAGTTGACTTTCCCACTCTAGTCACCTAGTGTTGTGTCCACTCTTTTAGCTACACCAAGAACCAAATCTGGAGGAGAATTCATTGTCTTCATTTGTGCCTTCACTGGTACAAATTTTAGCCCAATTCTTCTTGCAACATCCTCACTCATGAAGTTATGAGTATCTCCACTATCTACCATAGTGAGTACCTCAATACCTCCAATCTTCATCCGAACATACTCCAAGCTGTTCCTTTCAGGATCTCTCTGAGAGACCACTTCCATAGCAGTAGTAGCTCTAAGAATCTGCATCATCCCCGCACAAGGTTCTTCTTTCTTCGCATTAGATTGTGCAATAGCAGCGACTTTCGGTCTAGAAGGACAATTCTTCATCGTATGTGGTTCAGTACAAATCCAAAACTTCAATGGCTTCTTTGTCTTCTCATCCGACTTCGAAGCATCATCTTTCTTCTTCTCTTTCGGCTTATCGAAATTCTTCTTCCTCTCATCAGAAGTCTCATCATAATGCTCCACCAACCTATCCACAGCAGCAAAAGCTTCTTCAAGTGTTTTAATCTTCTGCCTCTTCACTTCATTGCATGCCCAAGGTTTCAATCCAATAATGAAGTTGAACACCTTGTCCCTCTCCGCCATGTCAGGAAGTTCCAGAACTACACTTGCAAACTCCCGTTGATATGTCTGTAGGTTCCCTGTCTGCTTTATGAACTTAATCTTCATCCTTGCTTCCCACGTTTCATCCTGAGGACTGAAATGAGCCTGCAAAGCTTTCTTCATATCATCCCAAGAAGTAATGTCATCAGCACTGCCATTGGAAATCTGATCCATTCATCTTCTCCACCACATCTTAGCATCTTTTGTCAGGAATTGAATAGCCACTTTCACCTTTGTCTCATCATCGGATAGACCCAAGCGTTCCAAGTATTGCTCCATATCCCATAGAAAGTTACCAAGAGTCTTCACACTTCTTGTACCATCATAATATTCTGATTCCTTGACTTTCACATGAGACACTCCTCCACCTGAGTTATGTCCCACAGCCTTCTTCAACATTGCGATCTCATCATTTGCACCATCAAGAGATTTCCGCAAGTTCACGATCTCTGCCCAACCCTTGTCCCTTGCTTCTCCAATATCCTTGACTTCATTTTCAAGTTGTGTACACTTAAGCTCAGTGTACTCATGCCGAGTCCGGAGTTCATCAAACTCTTCCCTCAATTGCACATGATCCTCTAGCTCCTTCAGGACTAGATCCATCTTTGTAGTCTAGTAAGATTCTAATGCCTCCACTCTCTCTAGTAGTTTTTCAATAAAGGCCTTGGTCGCATTGTGGCCAGATTCACTCGATACCACACGAGACTCACCTGCCATTTCTGCTTCCTTCTTCCTTCTTTGTGATCGAGTATCAACCATCCAACAACTTCACCAAGTTGCATGCAACCTAAACCAGCTCTTGTTCCACTTATATGTGAAACAACTACCTTCACCTGCAAGTACCTACTTCACTTTCACTAGCTTCCAAGTGTCTTCAACCCTGAATACCACCTGTCAAGCTTTTCACCATCTGCACTTCGTCATGAGCAACCTTGCTCTGATACCACCTATCACGCCCCTAAGCCTATGGTAGTCTTTCAACCACTCTTGGTGAGGTGTGGCACCACCAAACACTTTCTTTTCACCAATACTTATGTTCATGGACTACGCCTAACCACTTGTCCTACTTAGTTTGTGTTTCTCAACCAAGTAATTATTATGTTTCCTTTATTTCAATGAACACCCATACACATTAATTATCAACAACAATTATACATGAAGAACACAATTGCACAGTATAAAGGGAGGGGCCACTCCTTGAACAATGAGTCTGGCCGAATATATATTATTAATCAACTTTCAACTTTTACAAAGCTTTACAAGTATACTTGGAAACACCAAGTTTCATACTTAGCCAAATTTACAACTTGTCACACCTTCATGTGCCAACCAAAGTTCCTTGCCCAAGCTGGGCGAGCACACCCTCACACGAGCTGCCAACCGCATTTCTCAACCGAACCTTGTTTCGTGCACGATGGGCGGGCGACTACACCAAGTCACCAAGACACCCTTGTTTCGTTACAACTGGTGGCCTTACCAAATTTCCCACCACGTTTCACTTTGCACATTGGGTCAGCGACTCACCCGAGTCACCACCCACACCTTCCACCCAAACACCGGCGCCTTCACCCGCACCCTCGCCTTCCTTCCAAGACTTCGTGCTACCGTGTGGAGCTGCCCAAGCTTGGGCGCATTAGAACTGCACCTTCACCTTTTGCTATGGCTCTACTACTTCCTCGCACTTCTTGCGTATGAAGACTTGCTCGAATGCTTCGTGTTAAAATGATCCTCCTTGCTTCAAAACTCTTTCATATATATATGGTGCGTTGGGCAAGTCACGTTGCCCAAGTCGACTTGTCAACTCCCTACATCATTGCAAAGTCGCCCTCTGATAATAAGTGGGCTTTCGTTCATTCGCAAAGGTATGTAGGTTGACCCGTGGGTATGTCTACATGCTCCCCACGCCATATAAACAAGCCTTGCCCTCCTTCCTTATGTGCATTTTACATATGTCCGATGCACATTAAGTCAAGAGCTCGCACTTCGGATATTTTCCCAACCGCTCGTCTGCCAACAAGCCATCAAACATTGGGTGGGCGTGCCAATGAACCGCAGGTGCTTACACAACTTCCTCTGCACACGCTTCTTCTGCATAGCCACCTTTTTCCTCCACACAACCACCTTCGCACAACTTCCTCCAGACATGTTTCCCTGCACAGGATTTTTCTACACATCCTCCAAAAGCCACATCTCCATAGATTAATTCAAACTGAATAATTATAATGGGTAAGACCTTAGGCTTAGCACTAATTAGTTGGTTTTATACATATACGACATTTTATGAAAGAATTTTTAATGATAAATTTTACTATGAATATTGTTATGTGACCACATCAAATGATAAAAAAGAAAGACATTGTCATTTTCGTGGCCTCTGAAAGACTTTGAGCACAAGATTTTTCTCTTTATTCTGTAGTGCCAACATTGTTCTTTTGCATGGAAGTTGTACCAACTAAGATTGTATTCCATATGACCATCTATTGTAATAGAATCATGTCATTGAGCTAATTTATGATTATAAATAGCAGTCTCTCTTTTCATTTGCACATATTTCTCAGCAATAATCTTTATTTTTCCTCTTCTATAGCATTTCCAACGAAATATAACTATTTTTTTTGTTCCTAAGCACATCAACAAATATTTTGCTAAACTTTTGCTACCCGGTTCTAAATACACTTGAACTTTTGCAATGGGTTTGAAAGTTCTTAAAATTTTCAACACTGATACCACATGTGTGTTCAGAATGCAGAACCCCATGTGCTTAGTGTAGAGGTGCAACCCCTCATTTTTACCTCTTTACTCTGCACATGGGCTCCTCCGCACACATCATTTATTTCGTTCACATAAATTGAGAATTATTTAATTCAGTTTTGTTGTTAATGGTTAGAAATTCATAATAATTATTTCATTTTTTATTAGCATTTTATGCTACTGAATTTATTTTATTGAACTAAGGTAGTCAACTTTTCCTACACTTCATAGAATACCAAATATTCAATAGAATGGGCCAATAAACAAATAAAATACAAGAAGGAAACTTAACTAGTATGAGTTACTCCATTTGGCATCTATTAAGTTCACTTATAGGCTTGGTTTATTCTGGAAAAATTACTATTGATTTCATTATTAGTGGCTCTGTGCACACTATGTCAACCTCCACCATTTTCAAATGATGGTTTGCAACATAAAAAAAGAGCTCATTATTTAGAGTTGCGTTAATGATTCGAAGAATGTAAGCCTTTCTATTCTCCATTGGAACCAGGAAAGTGTCTATATTCCCAAATTAAATCATCATATTTTCATGTATATCCCCAATTATAAACATTCCTAAGCAATTCCAAGTATTTAAGGGCCTTTGGTAGGGCACTTGAAGAGTGGACTTTTCTTTCCATTAATGGTGTGAACATCAAACACGCTGGGTGCTCCTCACATTTTGAGTGCTTCAACGATAACAACTTCCACATCTGCATTCTACCACTCTCCTACACCAATAGCTGAACCAATGAGAAATCTAAGTTAATTTCTTACTTGTATGGCAATTAAAAGTCAAGTACTATAGTATTAGAATTGTTATACCTAGAAGTAGAGTAATCTAGTTGTGGGGTTTGGGGAAGGGATATGGATTATGTTTAGGGGGGAAATAACAACCAGAGTATGGGTGTGTGGCCATAATTCGTGGATACATGAGATTTTTTAATGATTCGATGGTGCAAAGGGATGAGCAATGTTGAACAATACACAAAAATGTATAAACAAAAGAATTACGCACTTACCAATGAATGCATTGGCTAGTCACATTTTGGTAATCCCAATCAAAAATGAAAATTTCAAAGGAAAATAAACATACCCAAAGAGTGCATGTGTATCTATGACCTATTTGAATGGGGCATTGAGTTATATACATTGGCTCATCATCCCAACTTGTGCGAAGCTACCTCACCCTCTGCTTGATGTTCAACATATTTTTCTTTGTAATAATGGTCACAAAACCAATATTGATCTTGCATTGCAGTGTATATGAATTATTTCAAAAAAAAAAATCATTGTACAGAGCAAGTTCATTGTGCGAGAGTGCAGACCTTCATACAGTGAGCTAAATTTTCATTGTGGGAAGCTCTGCACAATGAACTTCCTCCACATAATAATGAACTTTCAATTTAATAAAATAGGCGACTTTATTTCTATTAGGAAACACCACCACCAAAACAAAAAACTTGAGGACACGAGAGCTATTGGATCTACCTTTACCTCAAACCATGTTGAATGTAACACCCTCTTTGCACATCTAGCCAAGTAACTAGCCAACTTAGGTAAACATGTGACGAGAAGTTATTATGATATGGTTTGACTTCCTAAGTCACCTTAAGGAAGTGGAACTGAAAAAAGCACACCATACATACCTTCCACATCAGTAACAAGACTCCCATGAACCATCCCAAACTATCAGGTAACCAGCCATGGGGTCCCACTAATTTTTTAGACCATTAAACCCCTAGGCTCTCCCTTGATATGGGAATGCATGCATCCATGAGGCTCTGGAAGCTCCCACAGCATGGGTGTGCTTGAGTCACTATAAGAAAAAAGGACATCAAGGTGAGGGGCGAAAAATGTCACCATAAGTTCATTGGTGACGGTCAAAAGAGCCTTTGTCACCAAAAATTGAATGTCACCAAAAGTGGCATCGCCAAAAGTATAGGGGTTGTAGTGACATTCAAAATCTGTCACCAATAATGATTTATAATAATGGATAGTGATCATCACCATTTCATATGAGCAATGGTGACAGACCATAGCCTCCATCACCAAAAACTGAACGTCACCAAAGGTGGCGTTGCCAAAAGTATAGGTGTTGTAGTGACATTCAAATTCCGTCACCAATAATGATTTATAATGACAGATAGCAGTCATCACCATTTCATATGAGAAATGGTGATGGACCATAGCCTCCGTCACAGAAAATTGAATGTCACCAAAGGTGGCATCACCAAAAGTATAGGTGTTGCAGTGACATTCAAAGTCCGTCACCAATAATGATTTATAATGACAGTTAGCAGTCGTCACCATTTCATATGAGAAATGGTGATGGACCATAGCCTCCGTCACAAAAAACTGAACGTCACCAAAGGTGGCATCACTAAAAGTATAGGTGTTATGGTGACATTAAAGGTCCGTCACGAATATTGATTATAATGACAGATAGTGACCGTCACCATTTCATATAAACAACAACAATTTATTGTGATGGATCTTTTATGGCTGTCACTATTGGTGCATATATATGGTGACGTTCGTTGACCCTCACCAAAAGCCACATTGCCATAAGTATAGGTGTTGTGGTGACATTCAAGGTCCGTCACGAATAATGACTATAATGATGGACATCAACCGTCACCATTTCATATCAACAACAACGATTTATGGTTACAGAACTTTGAGGTTCGTCACTATTGATGCATATATATGGTGGCATTCGTTGACCGTCACCATTTCATATTTTGGTGACGGTTGAAAAATGTCACCAAAGCTCACTAGTGATGGTCAAAATCTCATTCCATATCGATCATGTCAGGGCACGATGGAATCAAACCACCAACCTCCTGCTTATAAAGAAGGTGCTCTTCCATTGAGTTGGCACCCTTTAAAGAATTAGACTTTTAAAATTAGACCTTGAAACTTCATAAATTGTAAATTCTACAACTTTCAATAAATTAAAGTCTCGACAATATTTTACTAAACAAGCAAAGAAACATCGAAGCTGTAGGTCCCTACCTAATGGTTATGGAAGTTATGAAAAGTGGGTGGAGGGAAAAATAATTATGTATAAGAGAATCAATATGTTCAGTTGAATACTCAATTAGAAGTGAAAGTCTGAAGACATTTATAATCTATAAATGACCTATAACTAGAAAATGCACCAAATATTGCAAAGGAAATGTCATAAGTTGATAACATATGGAAGAAGAACATTGATGAAGACATATGCAATATGTTATAGGTTGAGTGAAAGAAAAATCTCAGTGTTGTTGTTTGGTGTTTAGATATCTAAATGATATCTAAACTTCTATGTAAATGTAACATGGATCTCCGGAAACCATGAATGACATATGATAAAATATATATATATATATAGATAGATAGATACTTTACATAAACCAACATGCAATTTGGAATTTCACAAGTCTAGACTCAAAACATGACAACAACCAACAAATAAAAGAAATTGAGTTGGACCAAAAGCAATAACTTCAACTTCATTCTTGAGCTACTTCTGTAAATTTGAATTTGACTCATGACATTCTTTAACTGACAAGGAATCAAAACCATCACTAGTATTAAATTCATCCAACATTGACTTTGGATATCCCACTAACATCTGCGTTTTTGTTGCCATGCCAGAAAACCATGGAGTTTCTTGTTGATAGTAGAATAAGATGTGTGCCCGCTGCTCAAGAACACATTCATTATTAACCATTGTTACCTGACAAAAACCAAAGAGACAACACAATATCAGTGTACACAAAATCCCCTACCAAAATATAATCATAACTTAGCAAAGAAGTCTAAAAGATGGTCTTAATTATTAAACTTTGTATTTGGAAATATTGTTTCTTTAGATTTAAAAAAGACTATGTTGTACAACACTTCTGTCTATTTATCCAAGCAATTATATCATAGCATATGTCACATAGGAGAAATCTACATTACCTAAAGTAAAAAGACAATTTTTCTCAAGAAAATAGATTTAGAAAAGAGATTTGAAAACTATAAGTTTCTCATCAAAGCTTTACTTAATTTAACAACAAACTAGTTGGAGTTTGAAAATCACAATCATTCATAGGAAATGAATAGGACAATGACCAAAGTCATTATTCATACAAATAAAGCTAGAGTCACTATTTCCATTGCAGATAACTGAAATTTGGGCAGTGGTCTAACAATTAGAGCTTATTTTCTGGGAAGACTCATTAATACCATCATTTTTCAGTCTGTTGTGTCTCTAGATCTAGATCAGATAGCTTGCCATTCTCAAGTTCTACCTTTCAAGTACTGATTTATGGCTCAACCTTTTAAACAAAATTGTACCACTCCATTTTTTTTTTGTCAAGAGAATTGGCACGATCTTTCCATCCTCTGTTTTACATAATCAATAACCATCCATCAATGATATAAAGAATAACAGATACACAACAAGGGTCAAAGAAGTCCTTGTTGTATACCTATGTTCTAGGACTCATCTGACCTTACTGGTGCAAAGAGCTCACCCTAAAAAAATAACATCCACGTGGAATTTAGAAATTTTTCTTAAATCAAGCTTCAAGTAAACCAATCAAAATATGAACATCCTTTTAATCAATAAAATCTCTGACTTAAAATAAAAGTGGCCTAGAATTGAATTTTATATCAACCATGTCAAGTAACTAACATCGGGTGAGAAATAAAATCCATGCATATTGGATTAGTGAAATAATTGATCTGGTAAAGCTCAAAAACAGATGACTTAGAGCTAAGAAACACAAATAAATGACTTAGAACTAAGACATGAGGTTTCCCTTTCAACCCTGTCGTTAAATAACTCTTCTTTATGTCACTTACCATTAAACATTTTTTGATACCAGGTGGAAGTGGTATTGTAACATTAACCTCTGATAGTCTATTTCCACGACTACTTCTCAAGATCCGCTCCATTACCAGCATTTGGGGCTAGATAAGATACATGCAAAAACCATCAACATGAAAATCAAATCTACATCCTTGTAAAAAAATGGGAGGAAAAAAATATCCACAAATTGAAATAGACTATAGGATACCTCATTCTTGCGACATGATTATATTCTCATGAATAATAAAAAAATAAATCATGAGAAATATAATTTTTGCCACATTTTGACAATGAAATCTTTGCATATTCTATGAACAATTGATGAAAAATGTTAGCGAAAGCTTGTCAACATCAGGATTATAGTAAAACATAAAGGAACTACACCAACACATATAATCCTAAACATAAGTATCTATACATATAAGTATTTATTGAGGACATTGTATTTTGTGAAAATATGGAAGTCAAATCTTTGAAATAACACAATTTATGGTACCACTGCCTTATGAAGTCCATTCATTCGAGTATTTACTAAGTCCATTCAGGAATTTATTCAAAGTTCAAAGTTCAAAAAATTAACAGGTAGCCTTAAAAAACTCAGATTTGAAAAGGAGATAACCCAAAGATGTAGAGTGTATATCTCACATTTATATCCTAATTTCCAGACATTGAAATGACACTTTTTAGCATACTATTGTGAATTCAGCCCAAAATGCTAGAAAAAAATATTGATGCTTATTTTGCTAATATAGAAGTTTTATACATGCATTTACTTAAACAGTTAGCTTGCAATGTCAAACATATCTAAGTATGCACACAATACGTTGCATCTTTAGCGCTAGTGTGTGAACTTGAGACAAAAAAGTCCAACATTAACAGTTTGCCTACAATATGCACTAGCATAATAGGTGAACAATAGTATTGTAGGTATGTGTTATGAATATATGTATTGCAGGCCAATAAGAGTATGGTTGGAACATTCATGTACAACCATTCCAATTTTGCTTATAATTTTCACTGGTCTAATACGTGAACAATAGAACTGTAGGTGTGCATTCTGTATCACTTACCTAAATCCAACACCTTCAGCATATAAATTTCAAAGAATATGTCCAGAACTGGTAGGTAATTTGCAAAATGAAAGAGTTGGCTTGATTGTTTCTGGAGAATACTAGATTCTTACATTGTTCAATGTAAATTCATGACACTTTTCCAAGCTTAGATGGAACAAAAAGGAACCAATATAGAAGGTTATTTAAAGAATTCTTACTTAGCTAGGGTAAAATGTTAGCCCTTTTTTGTCAAAAAGTATAAATGTAAAAACTCTAAGAAATTCAGTGAAGAGACCGTAGAAGTGTTCTTATCAAACCACTAATGTAAACAAAGCTAAGAAATATTACTTTGTAGAAGAGATATTCATGGTAAAATTAACAAGAAAGTGACCTTTTAGCATAGTTAATGCACTAGTGCTCATGTCGTAGTGTCCTAGGGCATGCTAGGGACTACAGGGAGTGCCCATGTACATCTAGAGAAGAGGTGGGGAGACATCAAGTTGTAGTCATGAGGAATACAAGCGATGAGTGGCGGATACTTGAGGTACCCAACCTCCTCGATTATACCTTGCTACGGAAGCCTCGAAGAGAGAGTAGCGGGATTGGCAGATGTGGGTAGAGATGGATGCGGATGAAGTAGCAGAGAGTGCTATAGTGTAGAAGTCCCCGGTCAGTGCGAGGCTAGCAAGCTGCAATAGTGCGAGCCCCAGTTGCGGTCACAAAAAAGCCCTAGCTACAGTCATGGAGGGAGACCTAGATGCAGTCTTGAAGGAGCTCTAGCCATAGTAAAAAAGGAATCCCTAGCTAAAGTAAAAGGTAGCCCTAACCGCAGTCAAAAGGAGACTTAGCCACAATAAGAGAGAGGCCTAAGACGTAGTCTAGAGAGAGGCCTAAGATGCAGCCAAGAGAGGCATAAAGACGCAGTCAAGAGAGGCCAGATACATAGCAAAAGGAAGGTTCTTATCCACAGTAAAGGAAGCCTTAATCCGTTGCAAGATGGAGGCCCTTATCAACCATCAAGAAGAAGCATATAGCCGCAGTCAAGGAAGGTCTAAAGCAACACTCAGAGAGGCCCTAGATGCAATCAAAGGGAGGCCCTAGCCACTGCAAGAAGGATGCATAAGACAACAAGAAAGAAGCCCTAGAAGCAACGTAGAAGTCTTATGTTTTGTTGTGGGTACAACATGTGAAAGAGAGATTATTTTGAGTGTTGTTCTTGGGTGCTCTTATAGGGAGAAGGGCCGAAGTTTGAAGTTTAAGATCACAACAAGAAGAGGAATTCAATGTGGGTTAAATAGGGTTGTTCTATAGCTATTCCAGGAATAGTAAAGGGTTGAAAAGAGGTCGAGTATCTTTCTTGAAGCTTCAAGTAAAGGATGAAACTCAACTAAAGGATGACTTATCTTAATGAAGTTCATGATGGCCTTTACAATCATATACTTATGAGTGAACCCAACTCTTATTATTGGGACTTATCCTAGTTTCCTGATAGGTGGGATATAGAGGAGAAATACGATCTCCCTTTCTCCATTGCATTCCTCCCACCTTGAAAATCAAAAAGGGACATAATGAATTTCATATACACATACTTAATAGATATATATTCCCAATCTCTTGCCATCTACTAGTTGCATCTGCTTGAGCTAGGCTCAAGCAATTACTCAATCCAGAGAATGCATATCCCTACTTATTCTCCACATGCCTTTTGGTGGATCTCTCTACCCTTGTAGTGCCAGTAAAAGGGTTCGGGTATGGTAAGGATTTCTAGCTAGTTTTTTGAACCTTTGCATTCACATCTATTTTCGCCTGGCCTTACCCTACTCTCATATATATGTATTCTCAAATTAAACCAACTACACAATTGGAAACTTTGTTCTTGTGTGGTATCTCAAGATACTTTTCAAACATAAAATTACGACTTACTGTCACAAGGAGACTAATCATGGTTTAACAGATCAAACTTGACATCTTACAATAACAATTTCCTTTTACATGTTGCCAGGCCTTGGAACCATGCCTAAAGGGGTGTACTACATGACCGGGGGTTTGCACTGCCAGTAAACTTAATTATAAATAATTATGAGAACAAGATAGCATTTTTACATACTAGATTATTTAAATTAAAGATGAGCTTCCTGTATGAATTACAATGCATTGATAGAAACAGAGATAGTTTCCAACAAAAAGCACCCAAAAAAGAAGCAAAAGTCATAGGAGACACTTATTTCGCTTCTTCGGTGCTGGTCTTTGAAGTCCTCCACCACCATCATCACCTCCACATTCATCCTCCTGCACCTCAAGAGTTGCAGATACCACTCTGCCCCTGTTTCTTGAAATCTCTCTGATAGGAGTCTCAGTGGCCTTCTCAAAACAACGAATCATAAGTGGATTGGTTCTGTGAGGCATCAACTCCTCACCACTTTCAACAGCTTCCATCATCAACTTCTAGTCTTTAAAATCAAACCGAAAAACAAATTGGCTATAAGAAGCTTCTCCAGATGCCATTTCTGTAGCTCTGGGAGCATTTTTGGGGACAACAAAATGTTTTCCATTTTCATCAACATTTATTTCAACTCTACCATCCTTTACTAGAAATGATAATGCAAAGATGTTTTCTACTGTATGGGAAAATGATATTCTATTTAGAACCAAATTCTCTAGTTTGGCTTGCTTTTGTTTTCACAAAATGTTAAATGTGTTTGCCATATTCTTGTCTGTTTCTTATTTTTCATCTTCCAAGGACTCTTTCACTGTTTCAGGTCGCGTGCTTTCTGTCGGCTTAGTCTGTTTTCTTTGTACTATAGCTTTCCTTTGCTTGGGTTAATTATCCATTGGTCCAAGCATAGTGAAAATTCCTGCTACATGCTGGAAAACAAAAGCAGCTAAAAGCCCAATATTTCTCCATGATATTTGTGTTTGAATGTCATTTCCCTCTAAAGACCTACTTCCATATGCCTGGTCACTATAGTTTCTTAGAATATCACTACTAATAAAATCAACTGGAGTATCACCATCATTGTTTTGTGATCTGTTAATAGTAGCGAGGAGAGTGGATGTGAGATCCAAGAGTGTATCAGCATCTGTAACTTGCTCACGAGGTCTCTAAACAAAATTGTGCAAGCTTTCCACTTTGCTAATTATAGCCTCAAATTTTGCCAGATTCTTCTTTTAAAATATTTTCTCTCTCCTCAACAATCGAAGTCTTGAGAGGATGATAATGGTACTTAATATAAAGTGTTGCACCATACTCTAATTGTTACCACTGCATGCAGTAGCATCTTCTTTATCTCTCTGGGGCTTACTATGGCCTTGTTGTGATCCTTTTACCCCACAAAAGGAATCTTCCAGTGTCTGACTCAATGTTTCTGTTGTGGGGAAAAATGCCTATTTAGGACGATCCTATCCACCTAAGGTGTGATAGCGCCTTAGCAACAAACGAATGCAGCTATCATGATTTCTTCCTTTATGAAATATGAAAGAGAGGAGATCGGCAGACTTACCGTTATCTTCCGGTTGTCCCTCGAACTAGATCCTCTTCTCTTTGTGTGTCCACAGCTACTTGCCTCCTCGCTCGATCAAGAGAACAGCTACTTGAATCCCGCGAGATCACAAGAGAACAACTACCTGTGACAAGAGAATAGCTACTTGCAACAAGAGAAGAACACAATACAAAGGCAAATATACATATTCATAAATGATTCAGGATTAGAAGTAAATCAAATATACTAATGCAATTACACAAAATACACCAGCATATAGGAAAGAATCAAGATAGCTTTATTGAAAGTAACAGTGTTCAGGAAGAGATACAACCCATAGGGCTCCAACCCAGCATCTCCTTCCCAGCAGAATGGACTTCGTTCTTCAGCTCCTTTCAAAGCATAACACACCCAATGTTTCTAGCCACAAACCAACAACAATTCTTTGCAAATACTAAATTCCAGCCCCCTAAGACCTCATGAGAGAGATCTATATATAGGAGTTTTGGAGAAAGGATGAGTCAGCTTGAAGCTGGTATGAAGCTGACTAGTGTCCTATCCCACTTCAGTTCTTGGGTCCACTTGGAGGTTCTTGCTTCCACTTGGAGATTTGGAACCTCTTACTCATCACCAGTCGAATTCCCTGATCCAAGTGTCATTTTGGAAGCTTCTTGGGCATTGACACCTTGAGGAATGACTCTGCCACATGTCCAAACTCGCCCAGCACAGGTAGCCTTCTTTGCAGTTGACATTCAATGCAGGCAGACAGTGGAGCAGTTGACATTCAGCGCAGATGCTCAGTGGAGCAGTTGACATGATCCAGAATTGCTTTGTTTTTGAGTGTTTTCAGGTGGAGAACTTTTGTTAAGTGCTGTGGTTTGCTGGCCTTGTTCTTCTAGGGGTAAGAACAACATGTTTAGGGACTTTGGATCCCTTGATTATTGACATTTCATGCTCAGTGATGCAAGGCACAAAAATGTCTATAACAGTTGCCCCCTAAAGTATGAGGCCGTTTATCGGGTGAAATGCTTTATCTAGGAGGGTCCGAAGTTCATCCATCTGCTGGGAGGAGACCTATAATAAAATACAATACAATACATTATGATTCATACTGCTTTCATGATCTAGCTGAGGCGGGCATTCCCATGCTCAGCTTTATAAATTCATTTTTGTACATAGAACAGACGATCGTCTGATGGTAGACTGATAATTTTGGTGAAATTATCATCCTTTGAATAGGATGATCATCTGCTGTAATGATGTACATATCAAATGTCTTTATCTTTCCTGAATATATATCGCAGCCCGGATGGATGAAACTAGATACGGGGTCTTCGAACTCGTTCGATCTTCACTCTAAGTACAAGTCGATCCATGTGAGAATTGCGCTGAAGTCGAACATGGAAAGACATCGCTTGATTACCGGTCAATGATGTAAACCGTTAACAAGCGCAAGAGGAATCACCGATAATGATAATGACCCTCAAGGTACTGCAGTACAATTCACATGGTGTGAATAAAGGACTTGGCGTCGAACACCACGCAAAATCTTCTGGTCGAAGGTCATTGATGTATACCTGTCGCCGGAAGTGAGAAGCTTGCCATTGAGGCATGCAAGCTTCAAAGTACTGAAGGGGTTGTTCCTAGATCAACTCCTTGGATAATGAGCTGATGTCGACAAGGAGCGATCCGTCAAAGGAGGGCCTTAATGAATCCCACATCAGTGACACGGAACGGAGCTAATGATTTTTAATGGAGGTGAAAACAATCCGTGACATATGATTCAGGGTGGCGGTCATGAACGGATGAAGGATAATGTATGGCAGTGGATGAGACCCAGTTGACTCTTTCTGAACGACTTCTCTTGAACATATGGCGACACTGATGCGATGGATCGGTAGCATTACCCCAAATATGGATGGTATGGCAAGACCATGGTGATGTGACCGGTGAATGAAACAACCCAACCCGAATGTGATACGGAGGAAAAGTGTCATGTTCAAGAGCGACCTGCTACCATCAAAGTTTTCTTGATCTTTCCCAATCTTTCCCCAGTCATTGCTGACCAGTACATCTTTATTTTTGTCAAGCTTGAGGAGGATAACATATGCTTGTTCTATAACTTGCCCTTCGGGCAAGCCCATCGCTATGTTTTAACGAGCTTAGCAATAGGGAAACTCGTTCTCGTCTAAAGACAAGTTTGTCGCTATTTAATCATTTTAATGAGTCTAACGACAAGGAAAACTCGGTCCTTTTCATTTTTAGAGAGTCTGAAAAGGTACAAGTCAACTCCAAAATTCCTTTTTCGTCATCTAATCCCTTAAGTCCGAAAAAGTATAAAACAATACAGAAGGGATGAGTTTTCGATATCTTTAACGAGCCGAATAAAACAAGCGCTCGATCTTTTTGTGCAATAATCCCTCAGGTCCAAAAAGATTAAAATCTAGAGGAGGGATAGCTCTTCCGGTCCTTTAACAAGCTGGAAGGCCAAAACTCGGCAATCTTTTCATATTTTACGAGTCAGTTGAAAAGAGCTTAAAGAAGACTCGTCTTTTGAGGAACGAGTGATAAACATGGATAGCAACTGATTCCAGGTACAGGTTGGAATTTTCCAATCACGGCAGTGTCACAAGGATGGCTAGGTGAAATCACTCTTCGCAACTGTTCCTCAAAATGGGTAAACAATCATATGGGGGTGAATGATCGGCCAAATGAAATATGGAGGTGGCAGGTGCAAACACGACCAAGGTTTTTATGGCTGATAAATTTACGATCACAATGGTTATTTACCGGGATAGGTTCATTTTTTAGTTAAAAATGAGCTTAAACTCTGGAGGAAACATTGCTCACTGCTTATATTTATTTTTTAACGAGCATGAAGACCGCGTTAAAACTGCTCGGATCTTGCGTTTATTTTTTAACGAGCATGAACTTTATGCTAAAACTGCTCGATTACCCAGTCATAAGATAAGAGTGTCTCATGAAAGATCCCGTTTTTTATCGAGCTTGCGCCTTACCAAAGCTATGCTCACTCTCCTTTCTTTATGCAAGTTAGGAAACGACTAACCTAAAAAACAGATAAATAACCGCTCTTTGCTTGCACTCCAAAAGGTTTGCATGCCCCCAGGTATAAAACAGAGTTTCAAGGTTACCTCTACTTACCCTCCGCCAAAACACTTGTTTTAATCGAGAGAGGCTTACCTCTTTCAGGTTACCCAAAGATTGTCCTGTTATTTTTTCAACAAAACACTTCCTTGGCAATGTCTACCGAAATAGACAAGGGTGAATGACCTTTGTCAAACACGTAACTTTGACAAAAGAATCTTATTCTATAACAACCCCTCTTCCATCCACGGGCGGGGTACAGACTAGTCATATTCTCCCGCGGAAACCTATCCTATACCCAAAGTTTCCCTGCCGAAGCAGGCCAGGATGCATGCCCCTTGGGTTCCAGTCATATCCTCCCAGATTACTCACGCTCATCAGGAGGACGGACCGTGGGTTGAGACACTTCTTGCATGAATAGACCATTTAGGGATGTCACATGACTATTTGCGAGGTGTGATCCGGGAAACGAAAGTTGGTCCACGAGCTTGACCACTCTTCCTCCATGCGGAAAACACATTACTCTAAAGATTGAGGAGACTACAACTCCCATGCAATATATATAGTCTCGTCCAAGGAGTAGGTTATAATCCAAGGGTCCTTGAACGACCATCACGTTCATTTGAACGGTCTTCCCTTTCAATGTTATAGGCACATTGGGGAGGATCCCTAAAGGTCGACTGGTTCCTTTATCAAAACCTGATAGATTTCTCATCTCAGGTAAAAGCGCCGGCGAACCAAGCGCTTTCCAAGCAATAGAGGAAAGGATACTCATAGATGCCCCCTCATCAATGATAGTGCCAGCCATTACCATTCTGTATATTTGACAAATAATTCTGAATGGCACACTGGCTGGCAACCGGGGTCTGCCTAGTTGGTTCCAATCAAAGGACACAACCAGGTTGCTTGGTGGTGGGACCGAATATACGGCCGGATAGCGCTCTGATGAACTTCCTTCCTGCGACAAAGGAATGGTGGCATTGCCCCCTTGATCATCAGAGTCAGTGCTGATGAAGAGAACTTGGACGGTGTCGTCTGTATTCTCCTCTGTGATGGTGTCATTCGAAGATGGAGCCTCTGAAGGCAAAACCGGGTCAACTGCCGTATCAACCTTTTGACTTTCGTTAGGCATTGATCCAGATGGTTCTTCTTCAATGACAGGTGCTTCGGCTGACCATTTAAGTGGCTCAGCCGGATTCTCAACTAGTGAGGGACTTGGCAGGAGTCTTTGATATCCAGGAGGAAGATTCGCTCGTAAAATCGGGCAATCTTCCAGAACTCTTTTTGCCTCATCTAAGAAGGGAGAACGGTGGATGGTGTGATCGCCTTCACACAGTCTGCAGGGAAATTTAACTTTCCCATTCTGTCCTAGAGCTTCACTCCCACTAGTTGATGGTGAGTAGTCGACATGGCTATCAGAGGTTGATGCTCCCGAATTGTGCAAACGGGGGGACCAGTCTCTTAGTATTCGTGGGATACAGGGACAATCTCTATGGAAGTGGTCCCCCCTGCATATGATGCATGGCGATTTAGGCCTTACAAGTGCGGTGTGTGGATTTTTGTTAGATGACATCTGTTTGCCCCCAGTCGCCTTAGGTTCCTTCTTCTTCTTTTCTTTCTTCTTCTTCTCCTTCTTCTCCTTAGGAACCCGATTTTTTGATCGACCAGTTCCATCAAGTGAAGAGGAAGGAAGGGAGGAAGATGAAGTGGAAGGCTGGGAGGCAACTCTTGTCTGATCTAACTGTTGACTCGACTGTTCAGGAGTGGTGGTATTCTGAACGACATTGGTCGAAAAGAGCCAAACTGGTAGGCCAATTGTCAATCCTGGAAGCGACAATGTGGCCATGTGGGGCGCACCAACATCTCCCCAAGAGGAGAAGGGACTAGGATTTCCACCCAAGGGAACTCCTTGGTTGGTGTGCTCCATCTTTTCAACCTAAAGATCAACGCAGGATTAAAGGGTGATTGTTCCATTTAAAATAAATTGTTAACGACGCTTTTAGACACAACTTGCTTTTTCAGTTTTAAAGAGTCGAGAAAAAGCTAAAGATGACTCTAGTCTCCTTCGATGTTTTAACGAGCCCGAAGTGACAAATGCTCGGGTGGACTTTTTCTGTTATAGAGTCTGAAAAAGGCCAAAAGAAACTGCTCTGGAGATCTAGGCAGAGGGTGTGCCAAACCTTTCGCAAAACCACAGAATACTTTTTACGGTACGGGTGGTCGATATTCGTGAATGCTGTGTTCACTGCATTGCGATCAGTAGGGTGACCGACACGACTTCCTAAGGATAAAAGATATATGCCTATAGGGGTCTCCCAATATATACGCGACGATACGTGGGAGCACAATCTGTATTAGCGCCACCGACTCTCAGGAGGAATCACCCACCTTCTTCGAGATCGACAGTCACTATGTTTAACGATGCCGGAACACGTCTCTAGCCTAGACCTCTAAGTTGTGCATTATGTTACAAAGCATTGTTAGGTTCATTCAGTTTATTTTAGGTTGATCTTTTTAAAGTTTTCCTTTCAAGGTTCACCGCGAGATGTATGATACAAATTCCTAAATGCAGTCTAAGATGATAAGCAAGCTTTACAATCTTTCAACTTTGAAAATCCTAGCTACTAAGGGAAAAGAGAGCGACTATCTTTTCTCAAAGAGCAATCAGCACACTCTAATGCACTTTCCCTAAATCCAACATGCAAACTTATCAAATGCAAAATGCACAATGCAGGTGTTTGTTTTCACTTTCTTAGTATAAATGCCTACAAAGAAAGCTTTTTGCACAACTTTGAATTTGCTTTTACAATGATCAAAATAAACAAGTTCACTTTCTTCGAAATCAACAAGGGTAGAAGAGATTACAATTACTTTGCGATTTTCGAAATAAAGACTCGTTTTGATACTTTGAAAAGAACAAATTCAAACCAATAAGCAAAAGTAAAAGTATAGTCAATCTGAACAAACAGCCAAAGAACTCTCTTCTAAGATCACTCTCAATCAGATCTGAATCAAAGGCTATAGAAAGACTACTTTACTCATGCAAAGGAAGACTGTAAATGACGCCACAAACACATAAAAACATTCACAATATTTTTGTACAAAAATTGGGGCAGAATTCAGGCAAAGAAAAGGGTTATCAGACCAGCACCTATACTTGGTTAAAGGCTGCAAAAATAGAGATCAAAACAGGGCAAAAAAGGACAAAGAACCCCAGCTGCACAAGGCCACACTGGTTCAGCGCAGGTCCAACACTGTTAGTTTGACATTCAGCGCAGGTAGCCCCTTTGGGACCTGCGTTGAAATGCAGACTGCCTTCACAGTGCCTGCGCTAAAGAGAGAAACTCTCGTTTCCCTTGGTTTCTGGGTCACAAAATGCTCAAAAATCAACTGTTTCAGGCCAAATCAGAAACACAAGCAAGGTATAAACAGAGGGATGCTTTGATAGGGTACTAAAGACTATCACAAGGATCAATCAAATCATTTTTGGATCTAGTTTAAATCATAGACAAGTCCAACATACTGGATCAAAGCAGCAACTTTTACTTTGCATCCGGGAAAGATGCAGTTCAAAAGTTGCTGTCAAGTCTATGAAGTAAACAAATGACGGAAACACAAATGAAATGAATAAACAAGTTCTTCCCCAGCGGAGTCGCCAATTTGTTGTGGGGAAAAATGCCTATTTAGGACGATCCTATCCACCTAAGGTGTGATAGCGCCTTAGCAACAAACGAATGCAGCTATCATGATTTCTTCCTTTATGAAATATGAAAGAGAGGAGATCGGCAGACTTACCGTTATCTTCCGGTTGTCCCTCGAACTAGATCCTCTTCTCTTTGTGTGTCCACAGCTACTTGCCTCCTTGCTCGATCAAGAGAACAGCTACTTGAATCCTGCGAGATCACAAGAGAACAGCTACCTATGACAAGAGAACAGCTACTTGCAACAAGAGAAGAACACAATACAAAGGAAAATATACATATTCATAAATGATTCAGGATTAGAAGTAAATCAAATATACTAATGCAATTACACAAAATACACCAGCATATAGGAAAGAATCAAGATAGCTTTATTGAAAGTAACAGTGTTCAGGAAGAGATACAACCCATAGGGCTCCAACCCCGCATCTCCTTCCCAGCAGAATGGACTTCCTTCTTCAGCTCCTTTCAAAGCATAACACACCCAATGTTTCTAGCCACAAACCAATAGCAATTCTTTGCAAATACTAAATTCCAGCCCCCCTAAGACCTCATGAGAGAGATCTATATATAGGAGTTTTGGAGAAAGGATGAGTCAGCTTGAAGCTGGTATGAAGCTGACTAGTGTCCTCTCCCACTTCAGTTCTTGGGTCCACTTGGAGGTTCTTGCTTCCACTTGGAGATTTGGAACCTCTTACTCGTCACCAGTCGAATTCCCTGATCCAAGTGTCATTTTGGAAGCTTCTTGGGCATTGACACCTTGAGGAATGACTCTGCCACATGTCCAAACTCGCCCAGCGCAGGTAGCCTTCTTTGCAGTTGACATTCAATGCAGGTAGACAGTGGAGCAGTTGACATTCAGTGCAGATGCTCAGTGGAGCTGTTGACATGATCCAGAATTGCTTTGTTTTTGAGTGTTTTCAGGTGGAGAACTTTTGTTAAGTGCTGTGGTTTGCTGGCCTTGTTCTTCTAGGGGTAAGAACAACATGTTTAGGGACTTTGGATCCCTTGATTATTGACATTTCATGCTCAGTGATGCAAGGCACAAAAATGTCTATAACAGTTTCTTCCTCTTTAACTCTAGCTTAGGTACCAACCTTCTACCCATCCTTTCTATCACCTGCTTTTGGAGTTCATAGAATGAAAATATTCAACCAAAGCTGGAAGGAAGGGCTTGAAATTGAGATTTCTAATTGAAGAACTATCATGAAATGGAAAGAGAGAAAGAAAATATTTTCGTGTTGCATTGAAATGAGGGGGGGCAGGGAGTTGTTATTTCCCCTACCTTGAGAAGTCTTCTTTGTAATAGAAGAGGGATGAAGGCCCACTACGATGGATATAAGGTCCCAAGACATATGCATTGTCGAATGAAATGCATAGGTGAAGTGTGCCAATTAAGCATGAGGATTGGGAGAAGTGACACATGTGGGAATGTGGCCATATTATTGAAGAATTGTTTACATTGAGGAAGGACACCATTTGAATATGGTAAGAATGTCAATTCTAACATGGAGATTTTCCAACACCACTTTCCCATCTACATGAGGGAGTTTACAGTTTGTATATCTTTGTCTCAATCCCAAGGTGAATACATTAGTGTGAGGATCCACTGTTTCATGATCCATATGTTGGATGCTTTGTTGAACATGAGCTATATAAGAAAATATCTTTAGATATCTAAAATGTCTCATAAATTTAATTGAACAATTATTGTCTTGCAACAGTGTTTATTGATGATAAATTGCTTGGTAATGTACACATGCATAGAAGAGTGTGACTGATGGCATGGATACTCGGCCTTTCGAGTCGAAATGGCCACCTGTAAATATAATATTTGGAATATCCTTTGAGCCTTTCTTTAAGATGGCATCCAAGAAGTTGGAGTGAAGACATCAAGGAACTTTATATTTTGACATATTCGAGTTGAATCACCAAACATGCAAGAGAAACTAAAACCATGGGTTATATAAGTAATAGCCCCAGTGTATGGGAAATCTAGCCTTTTAGAGGAATATTTCCATATTTAATAATTGGATGAGGATGAATATTCTATTACACTATGTGTTGTTATTGATATGTTTGGACGTTTTGGGTGAACACTTGGCCCATCTTCAATAACATCCAATAATTTTCAAGTCCAAGACAGATTTAAAGAGATCGTTAATCAAATTAGTTGTCTAGCTATGAAATACAATCAAGTTTTGGAAGAGATACATCGTAGTACTATCAAAGCAGATTGTGGACCATGTTAGAAAATGGATCAAAAAGGTTTTCAGAATGTCTGCTAAAATTTGACATTTAGCATTGTCTTAGCATTTTCTTATCAACTTTCATGGAGGAAAAAAGTGACAAGAGAAACTTAGACGATAATGGCGGCCACTAGAATGAGAAACACAATGAATTATCAAAATGGAATCTGGTGCTATGATGACACATGGGAAGATACTTATTATTCTCAAGTGGTTGTACAGGAAAAATAGTTTTTTCCTTGAGTATAGTTTATGTATCGTAATGTAGTGGTTGTTTCCCTACTACAATAAAACAAATATATATCCATTTCAAGGTGAAATAATAACACTAGTATATCTTTGAATGATATGGGCTATGTGTTGTGCTCAACATCTAGGAAAGTATCTATCGGTCATAGTGTGATGAAGCGATCGGTTTGGGTTTCTGTGCTCGTGCTATTAAAGTATATCAATACAAGTGATGAAAAAAACATATGTTCAATTCCTTGGAACATATCTTATTTTCATTACTTGTCTAGGATAAATCCACGGCCATAGTTGAGAAACATAATCAAAAGAAAATAAATATGTAGTTTATTTAAACAAATGTGGCATGAGCAAAAAACATATGTACCAAATTACAAAATGCGAAAGTCAAAGTTCTATACAAAAGTTTTAAATTAAAAAAAAAATAAACAGTTTCCAGGAAGTTTAACGAATGCAACTGCCCAACACTCATCCAATGGCCATTCGAGGACAGCCAAAGCCATCCATCAATATGAAGAGATATATAAAAGCAAATAGGGACTTTGAAGAAGGGATCCCTAATTTTTCATACCCAAATGTTGCCCAATTATTGAGCAAGGGCCTGATGAGTTAGTGAGGGTTTCCCTTTTGTTTTTGTTTCAATCTATTTTCATGCTTAGATTCTTTTCTAATATGATGTCATTGGTGGACCTTAATATACGGCGCTACACCATACTATGATTGTTACCACTGCATGCGGTAGCATCTTCGTTCTCTCTCGGGGGCTTACTGTGGCCTTGTTGTGATCCTTTTACCCCATGAGAGGAATCTTGCATTGTCCGACTCAATGTTTCTTCCTCTTTAACTCTATCTCAGGTACCAAGATTTCTGCCCATCCGTTCTATCACCTGCTTTTGGAGTTGAGCAATGAAAAAAATCAACCAAAGCTAGAAGGAAGGGCTAGAAATCTATGTTACTAGAAACCAGAAAGGGGAAACAAAATGAGAAACTACAACAAGACGAGAAACAAAGTTTGGATATTTCACATTCAAGAAACGAGGAGAGAGAAAAACAAGAAAAATATGAAACATACAACCAAGCATTTGTTTCACATTCAAGAAAAGAGGAGAAAGAAAAAACAAGAAAAACATGAAACATAAAACCAAGCATTCATCATTAACATTCTCGAATACTATGGTTCATAGGTGGTTGCTCATAGGCTTTAGCTACTCACATTAGTCATTCCTTAATACTTATAGTGATCAACAAAGCTTCCATTTCTCACATAAGCCATTCTTGAATACCCATGTTTGATCCTCTAGTCTGGAAAATACAATAGTGAAGAAAAACTTGGCAAAGAATTCAAGTTTGATTTAGCCTTTGCATTTTCCGGATGAGTACATGATCCCACATACATTGTATATATTCTTGGATGTGACATGAGTGGACCTCAAATTTTGGATCTATTGGATCATTTTCCACACAGTTATTGGGTTATTGTTTTCATGGTTGGGTAACAAGATGGTGGAGATTGAGTTGATATCCATTGGATATAGAGCCAAAAATAGAGGGTTGTCTCACTTGCAGAACCATAAATACTACAAAATGTGTTTGAAGACAAAATATAAAGAGAAAACTTTCAAAAATTTATCTTTAATCCATTATAATAGAAAACTAATCTTTACAGTAATAAAAATAATATATTTTAAAAGTATAGTTGAACTAGATATTAAATTGCTAGTTTGTGAGAAAAAAAATTAACTAAATTATTTAACTACTAATTTATAAAAATATATATATAATATCTATACACATTACTAATTTATAAAAGAGATTTGATCCCTTTAGGATGTTGGTATATCCCAAATTAAGGTGGATCTAGGCTAGTATATATTATTTACCATAATTATCGTTAAAGTTTATAATGGCTATCTCATATTTGTATTTGCATTGTGTTATGCTCCTATACCAATAGGTGTCATCTTTCATGATTGACTTGTTAAGCTCTGTAATATGTTCATTCCTTTCCTTGCTGCAAAGTTTTCCATATTATAAAAAAAAAAATGTAAAAAATTGTAAAGAGGGTATGCCCTAAAAGAAAAATCAAACAGTAAAAAGAATAAAATGGTCAAAAAAGTGAAAGAAATGAACCCCAAATAAAAATAGACCAGGAAAGTGTGCAAGTCCAAAATGCCACTACTTTTTCATTTTCTGTAATAAGCATTGTGTACAGCTTGTTAATTTATGCCACAATTGATGAATTGCCAAACAACTTAATCTTAGCTAGTTCATATTTGAATTTCCTGTTTTAGAGATAGAGAATAAAAATCTGACCAAACTGTTTAATCTTGGTAGATAAGTAGATAGGTAGAGTAAATAAAAAGGAGCTCAACTATTTAATCTGAGCCATTGGATGTAATAAGTGCAGACTTAGGTAGGCTTTCCATGCAAAGAAAAGAAAAGCTGAAAAGGGTTTGCCAGTCTAAGGGCTCCCAAGTAAAGAAGGAAAAAATGCTAGGCCCAAGTGAGCAGGGTAGGTAGATGGTGTTGCAGAATGATAGTTGTGATAGATTATGTCTGTAAATGTGTTAATCTTTATCTCTATCACAAGTGCCACGCAAACATTATACTGGATGCAACTCAAGCGAGGCAAGGTTACATAACTAACTCCCCTTCATACTTTTCCCCAATAATTTACTAATTTCCCCCCTAAAATATTAAGAATCTGTTCTTAATATCCCTCATAAACCATTCAGTCCATTTCATAAAGTTTGCCTAAGTAAAACCCTATTTTACTTAGGAAAATACATTATATCACCTCAAAACCTCTTTTTTCATCCTAAGCCTAAGTTTAACTACAAAAGTCAATTGTTTTTAACTTAGTGCTTATTATCAATTCAATTCATATTAACTCTAACTATTATTAAATAAATCCCATACAAACATTACCCTATCCCGTATTATGAAAATTTAATAAAAAACCCCCAAAATATTAATATTCTCACCCCGGTCGAATACGACCATAGTCGCTGTATAAACAGGGATTGATAAATTTATTTGAAATTTATTAATAACCGTCCCTCACCACATTATATGAAATTAATTAACCATTTGGGTTAATTAACAAAATAGCCCCGATACGTTTAAAAAACATATTTTATTATGCCAGCCCCGCTGCTTAACTCTGCCAAGTTCAAAACCCGTCAGTCGTCCGATCTCTGTCACTACATCCAACAGTCGACGATCATTTCGCGACCACCTTTTGACCATTGTTTAACTCGCGGGGGACCAGCGGTTTTGCCCCCGTACCGCTGCCACGCGTCGCGTTCCCAATGCACTCGCTCCCTCCCGGCCCGAAACCGCTCAGCCCCAAAAGCGGTGCGGGGAAAACCGCTTACCACCCTCACTAACGTCATCTATCCTTTGCTGACGTCATCCATCCTTCCCCCCACCATGTCATCATCCGTACTGCTTACGTCATCCGCCCATCAAATCAAAAAATCCCACCAAAACTTCACTTTGTCAAATAAAAGGGTAAATTGTCATTTTTTGCTATATTTTTCTGCTTATCACGCTCTCGTGCAAAAAACTATCTACTCCAGTTTCAGCCGCTACCTGACCAGAAAAAGCTACGAAGATGAACTCCGAGCCGACCATTCAACCCGCAATATACAGTTTTCCTCTGAAAACACAAGTACCTTTCAAGCTATCTCAAACAATCAGTTATTGGTGCATCAATTTCCAGGACTTCTCAGCAATCTCTGTAGGAAATTAGCATACCAGCCATAGAAAGATCTGAATGTTATGAATTAGAAGGCGCAGAATGACCTCCAATGTCCCAACAACAGGTATTCATCCTACTGCGCGGTTACCATGGGTAAAAGGAGAAATTTGGGAAATTAACCACAGTAAGGTAAACAGGGTTCAAAACAAGTCAAAGTGTGTCAAAGCAGATCAAAGTGTAGCAGATCAGAATTAAAGTGTAGCAGATCAGCATTAAAGTGTAGCATATCAGCATTAAAGAGTAGCAGATCAGAATTAAAGAGCATTATTTAAGACAGGCAGCTAGCGCAAAGTTACTGAAGAAGACTAGATATTTCTATTTTACTTGTAAACTATTATTACTCATCCTAGATATTATCTCACTGAGATATTTGTTTTACAAATTTTGAGCATAAATACCCCCTCCATTGGAGTATTGAAGGGTGGATTCCTAGACTCTGCTGCAATATTGAACTTTTGGAATAAAGAGCTATTGGAATCAAACTGTTGCATGGCTTACTGGATGAAGAAATGAAGCAGAGGACTTGTCACAGAATTCTTGAATCAACCACTGGATCAATAAGTCCTCTATATCTTGTGTTTTAAAGTTTTCTTGTTCATTATATCATCTGTGTTTCATAATCTGAATGATAAAGAAAAGATTAATTTCAGAATATGCTTGAGTGCACTCTATTTTTAGTCATTATTTTTCTCTGTGTTTTCTTCAGAATTAGGATAAGCAGTGAAATCTTAATTGCTCCTATTTACTAATTCTTTCATGTTGATTATTTGTTAAAGAATACTTAGCTGCTCCTTATCAATAATCATCCATTTTCCCTCTTTCAATAGGTTGAAAGATTCTTAACTGCCCTTCACCAAATTTGAGCCCATTCCATCTGTTTCCAATCTTTATTTGCTCCCTGTTTGACCACCTTACTCTATGAAACCATTTTCTGTTAAGGAACCAAAACCAGAAATACATCTTCTATTTCTCCATCAGCCCAATGGACTAAACTACTCTATCTTACCTCTCTATTCTATTGAATCTCACCACCCAAACTCAAACCAAACCCCTTGAACTTCATGACTAGCCTAATACCTTTATAAACAAAGCTAAATCATAAAGAGAGCCCTCTCTAGATACAGATTGGCTAGATTTTGTATCTAAAAGATTGGTTAGTGGTTACCTCGACCTCCTTTCCCTTTCTTACAACTTTTGGGAAAACCTGAGTGATAACATCATTGGCAACTCCACTGGGGACCTAAATAACTGTTTGTAACTATTTTTTATTTCATAAGCTATAGACGGAGCCTGAAGTTATCTAGGTAGCCTTTGAAATGCTTTTGCTTTGCGATTGCAGAAGTAAATGAACGCTACTTTAGTCTATCTCTAGTCTAGCTTATAGCTTAGGTAGTTTGTTTCAAATACTTGATCAGTTCCTCTTTTCAAAAAAGTCTTTAGTAAAGTTCAAAGCTCCCACATCTAAAACCTCCTAGAAGAGATTGTTAAAGTTGTTTTGTCAGATCTATTTCAAGAAAAAACCAAAAACACACCTAGAAAACTGGCTTCAGAAAAAATTCATTACACCAGCTCAAATCCTGATCCTAATCCCCCACCCATGTTTGAAAATCCTAATCTATTTCCTAGGATTCTTAGAAGACAAGAGAGCCAAGAAAATTTTTTTTAGTTCTCAGACTCTATATAGATCAAGATCCTGTCTTGTGAGGTGGATCTACCCTGAGGACGAACCTTTTGATAAGTATTTTGAAAAATCTTTATTTGAGACCTTTTCAGAATCTGGGTTAACCCACGCAGTTCAAAATCCAATATTCATTGAAAATTTGCAGATTGAAGTTGTTACTTCACACCTTGACAAACATTTACAGAACTCCGTTCAATCTGAGCCTACCTCTAAAAGAACACCAAACCTTTCTGTGATTACTACAGCTTCTCCAAGTTCACCATCAGCACCTCAAACTACCCTTTCCACTCCTCCATCTACAACACACATTCCCATTGTTATCCCTACTCCCCTAGTTGTCACATATATTTCTGCAACCATGGCAAACCGATATACTCCCCTGCACTTACCTACCAATTTAGGGGCTATGCCCCAAGACTATCAAAGTAAAATCCCTTCTTTTGAAGGTACTGGCACTTACACAGCTCAACAACATACCAATAAAATGACCAACTATTTTGAAAGGTATGAGGTTGATGTTGATGATGTTAGAATGAAAGTATTTGTTCAAAGTTTAACTGGAGATGTTAGAAATTGGTTTAGAGCACTCCTTGCAAATAGTATCAATGACCCACAATCTCTTTATCAGACCTTCTTGAACAGATGGGAAAAGAAGAAAGATCCTCTCTAAATTTTATCAGAATATGAAAACCTAGGAAGAGGCACACAAGAAACTGTCCAAGATTACTGTACCAAATTCAATAATGTATACAATGCTATTCCTCAAAATCTTAGACCTCCTCCAGATTTGGCCTTGATCAAAGTCCTTGATGCATTTGATTCTGATATGGCATACCAACTTAGGGAAAGAGCTCCTAGAAACTTAGAAGAGATGTAGAGTATAGCTGTCAGTGTTGAGGCCAACCTGATATCTAAATGATCTAGAGCCAGAGCTGAAAGGAGGACACCTTTCAAAGAAGAACCTTATGCCTTTGAACAGAAATTAGATGCCATTATTAAAGGAATGGATAGACTTGGAGATAGAGTAGAAACAATCGAGAGAAATCCCCTTGGGATGGTCAACCAAGAAATACTTGAAGAAATTCAAATTTCAGGAAGAACCAAAATCCTAACACTGGAAAGATAGGGCCTGACCAAAATATTAGGCCCCCATTTCAAGAAAATTATGTTGAAGCCTCAACTTCTGATGAACCAACAGAAGACACTCAAATTAATTTGATGGGACTCAACAATGAACAACAAGTTTTCTTGACCCAAGAGGATCAAGAAGCTCAAATTCTTAAACAATTCCAAACTCAGTCAGGTGAAACATTTGACTTTAAGGAGGGATATGATACAGTCATTTATGAAGTCCACAAACAATACAATCTGAGGAGCAGAAGAATATATGTCCCTGAAACCAATAAACAGAAAGATACCAAGTAGCCTAACAAAGGTAAAATCATTACCCCCCTGTACATATTCTTTCTAAAACAGCTCCTAACCCTAATAACCCAATTGTTGAAGATGTATCAGATAATCAACCACCTAACAGACAACCTTCCACTTCCATTCCTTCTAAAGGAAAAGTAGGAGAGCCTCTAGAACTTGATTTGGAAATAACTTCAGCCCATAATCCCACTCCTGAAGAGGAGAGAAACGTAGAAAATCCATCTGCCCGAAATACAAGAACTCAGACCGAAAAACCTTTCAATCTTGAGACAAAAGTAGGCAAACTAAAGATAGCTATTCCATTATCAGAATTGGCTAAACATGATGTCTATAGAAGTCAAATCAGCAAATCACTCAAAATTTCTGTGAACGAAAATTCAGTAAATGCTTTTGATGACCAGCCTGAATTGATATTTAGCCCTGGAGTAAATGGAAAAACAGTAGAGGGAGAAATTCCTCCTTTCTATGTAAGTTTAAAAATACATGATAAAATACTTCATAATGCCATGTTTGATTCTGGTGCTTCCCACAATTTAATGCCTAAATCTGTAATGGAGAGACTAGACCTTGACATCACCAGGCCCTATAAAGACCTTTTCTCTTTTGATTCAATTTAGGTCAAATGTTTAGGTTTAATCAAAGACTTATGTGTATCACTAGTCCAATATCCTGCCAAAACCATCTTAATGGACATAGTAGTAGCTGATATTCCACCAAAGTATGGAATGTTATTGTCTAGATCTTAGGTTGGAAAGCTTCAAGGATCTCTACAGTTAGACATGTCTTACACTACTATTTCAGTGTTTAGTCAACCCAAGAGACTATACAGAGAAACCTTAATGAAGTATGTAGTAAGTAGTCAAGAGAAACCTCAAAATTTCCCTATCTACTCAGTACATTTATATATGGATTCTTTTATCCTTTACAATGCTGAAATTAATCCCCCACATGAAATAAAAGTTCTAGTAGATGAAACAGAAAAAATTGCAAATGAAAGGTCTAGTGTCTGAATCCAAGAAATTTCTAAAAATCATGAAACATTAGATAAACCAGAAGAAACTAAAAAACCAAATCGCCCTATTGAACAGATCCCTGAAACTCCAAATACTAATTATTAACATGAAATCCTTTGGTACTTAGAATTTGATGGTTCTGTGAACAAATTAGGAGAAGCAGCAGGAGTCTGAGTGCACAATCTTGAAAACAATCATGCTGAAGGCCATGCTTGTAGGTTAAACTTTAGGTGCACTTATAATATGGCTGAATATGAAGCTCTATTGCTAGGTATTAAATTGGTCAAGAAATTGGGAGCAACTAGAGTGTCAGTCCTAGGAGATTCTAATTCAAGCATTCAACAGATAAAAGGGAAGTTCTTAACAAATGATCCCAGATTAAGAGAGTACAGAGGAATAGCTATAGAAATCCTCAATACATTTCTAGAAACTCAGCTTGCCAAAATCCCGAGAAAACATAACTTGCAAGCTCATAGCCTGGCAATGTTTGCCAGCACCTGTAAATTACCATTTGAATCAAATCATCAATTCACAGCTGAGATTAGACACAGGCCAGCCGTACCTTATAATGTAAAGAACTGGCAAGTGTTTGACAGTGATAATCAGATCAAAAATTTCTTAAGCCTAGAAGAGGAATTTTCTAGCACTAACGTAGATGGAGATACAGTTAGTGAGTTTGATCCAACAAATAAGATAGAAACAGACATTTCAGCAGAAAATGAAACTCAAATGCTTCATCCAACGAAATTTACCAAAAAGGAAATACAGGATCTTAAAAAAATAGGCATTGATGAGATTATTGAAGGAGAATTTGAAATTATCAATTTGAAAGACAATCATTTGCCCGAAGGATTAACTCCTTTGGAAGATCTCTTTAATTTCAACGATATTCCAAAGAAACCCAAGATGGAACCTCTAAAAGCAGACATTGAAGACTACAACATAGGAATTGAAGAGAATCCAAAAATGGTAAATTATCCAAATCTTTACCCCTTGATCAAAAACTTATGTATGTTGAACTAATCAAAGAATTCTAGGATGTTTTTTCCTGGAGCTATGAAGACCTGAAATCTTATGACACCTATGTAATTCAACATACAATACCCCTTAAGGAAAATCAAAAACCATTCAAACAAAAGCTCAGAACACTTAACCTTGTACTGCTTCCTTTAATTGAAAAAGAAATCAAACGAATGCATGATGCAGGGATAATTGCTCCAATCCGATTTTTAGAGTGAGTGTCTAATTTAGTGCCTACCAGGAAGAAAACAGGAGAAATTAGATTATGTGTTGACTTTAGAAAGGTAAACAAGGTTTCTTTGAAAAACAATTACCCTTTACCTAAGATGGATCATATTTTACAAAGGGTAGTAGGTGCTTCTAGGATTTCACTTCTGGATGGATTTTCAGGTTATAATCAGATTCTGGTTCATCCTGATGACCAGGAAAACACGGCATTTACAACACCATGGGGTACATTCAAATATGTTAAAATGCCATTCGGACTTAAGAATGCAGGGGAAACCTTTCAACAAGTAATGGACCTAGCTTTTGCAAAAGAAATTCATGATTTTTTGGTTATATATCTAGATGACCTGACTATGTTTTCTAGATCAGATCAGCAACATTTAGATCATTTGAGACAAGTGTTTTTAAAATGCAGAAAGTATGGTATTTCATTAAATCCTAAAAAGTCTTTGTTTGGTCTAGAAGAAGGCAAACTGTTAGGCCATATCATCTCCAAAGATGGCATCAGAATTGATCCTACTAGAATAGAAGCTATTTTGCAAATACCCCACCCCAGAAATGTCAAAGAACTTCAAGCTTTCCTAGGAAAGATTAACTTTTTAAGAAGATTCATATCTAATTTGGTTGAATTAAGTAGATTGTTGAACAATATGTTAAAAAAGGATTCAAAGGTTAAATGGACAGTAGAAGCCAAACAAGCATTTGAAGAAATTAAAATGGCTTTAACTAGAACACCAGTCCTTACAAGTCCAAAGTTCGATAGAGACTTCATAATTTTCTCATTTGCATCAGAACACACTATAATAGCTGTTTTACTACCAAAATATGATCAAGGATGTGAAAAACCTATAGCCTTTTTCAGTAAAGCAGTTAGATATGCACATCTAAATTACAAAATCATGGAAAAATAGGCTTTTGCACTTGTGAAAGCTATTAAAGACTTCAGAGTCTACATATTGTACTCCCATGTAATAGCTTATGTACCAAATGCTATTGTCAAAGACATCCTGACTCAGGATGGAATTGAAGGCAAACGAGGTAAATGGATAGCTAATATATTGGAGTATGATATTGAAATAAAACCGACAAAGCTTATAAAAGGACAAGGATTGGCTAAACTCGTGACTGAAACAAACTTTCAAGCCCTGGATATTAATGAACTGGATAATGAACAGGAGATGGCGACTCCACAAATCAGCCAGGCCTTCTTAGAATCACCTTGGTATGTTGATATAACTCATGTATTATTAAAGCTACAGGCTCCTCCAGGGTTATCCAGAACAAAGAAAAGGTTTTTAAAGATGAAAGCTTCAAAATTATGTATTTTAGATAATTCTCTTTTTTGGAAAAATCATGAAGGTATTTTATTGAATTGTTTAATAAAAGAAGAAGCTGACAAAGTTCTCAAAGAATTTCATGCAGGGGACTGCGGTGGACACCTTTACTAGAAATCAACTACAGACAAAATCCTAAGGGCTGGATTTTACTGGCCAACCTTGTTCGCTAATGTAAAGAAGTTTGTCACTGCTTGCCACAAATGCCAGATTTTTGAAGGCAAAAGGAAATTGTTACCCTTACCCTTGAGACCAATTTCCACCAAAAAACCCTTTCAACAATGGGATTTGGACTTCATTGGAGAAATACACCCTCCCTCTTCTGGCCAACATAAATGGATTCTTACTGCCACAGAGTATTTCACCAAATGGATAGAAGCCATTCCTTCTAGACAGGCCAATGATACAGTGATTATAGGATTCTTAGAAACCAACATATTGTCTAGATTTGGCTGTTCTGAAAAGATCATAACTGATAATGCTGCTGCCTTCAAGTCCAAGAAAATGATAAATTTCTATAACAAATATCATATCACTTTAGGCCATTCCACAACCTATTACCCTCAAGGTAATGGTCTAGCTGAATCTTCCAATAAAAGCCTAATTAATATTATTAAGAAATTGTTGGAAGAGAACAAGAAAAACTGGCACAAGAAACTCACAAATGCACTATGGGCAGACATACTTACTACAAAGAGATCTATTGGAACTAGCCCTTATGAGTTAGTCTATGGCATGGAGGTTGTATTTCCTTCATCTTTAGGAGTTCCTATAATGAAATTGCTGCAAGAAGTTCAGGTGGAACCCAATGACATTCAAAGGAGAATAAATCAGACCATCCATTTGTAGCAGACCAGAGAAGAAGTGCACCAAAGATCCCAAGTGTTACAAGAAAAAATCAAGAAAATATTTGATAAAAGGACCAAAGAAGAAGATTTCTACCTTGGAGACAAAGTTCTAAGGTGGGATTCCAGGAGAGAAGACAAAGGAAAACATGGGAAGTTTGACTTCCTATGGAAAGAGCCATTTATCATCCAAGCATTGCAAGGGAACAATACTTACTTTCTGAAGAGCCTGGATGGTACAGAAATAGAAGAAGGACTAGTAAATGGTTGAATGTTGAAACATTACTTTGATCCAGTTTTTTAATGTATTCTGACTCTAACATGTACATACTATATCCTTAATAATGTCATAGTTTGGATTGGATAGTCACTTACTACAGTTGAAGCCCGAAGAGAAGGCCCTAAGCTTCACAAGTGTGCTGTCATATATACAATAAAGCAACCAGCAAAGGGAGTTTTTAGAGCATAGTCTAAGTTATTCAGAAGGCCATCTGACCTACCGTTCTTAACTTTCCACCAGGGAAAGTCATCCCCAAGTGGAGCGACTGTTATGCTCCTATACCAATAGGTGTCATATTTCATGATTGACTTGTTAAGCTCTGTAATATGTTCATTCATTTCCTTGCTGCAAAGGTTTCCATATTATCAAAAAATAAAAAAATGTAAAGAGGGTATGCCCTAAAAGAAAAATCAAAGGGTAAAAAGAATAAAATGGTCAAAAAAGTGAAAGAAATGAACCCCAAATAAAAATAGACCAAGAAAGTGTGCAAGTCCAAAATGCCACTACTTTTTCATTTTCTGTAATAAGCATTGTGTGCAGCTTGTTAATTTATGTCACAATTGATGAATGGCCAAACAACTTAATCTTAGCTAGTTCATATTTGAATTTCCTATTTTAAAGATAGAGAATAAAAATCTGACCAAACTCTTTAATATTGGTAGATAAGTAGATAGGTAGAGTAAATAAAAAGGAGCTCAACTATTTAATCTGAGCCCTTGGATGTAATAAGTGCAGACTTAGGTAGGCTTGCCATGCAAAGAAAAGAAAAGCTGAAAAGGGTTTGACAGTCTAAGTGCACCCAAGTAAAGAAGGAAAAAATGCTAGGCCCAAGTACGTAGGGTAGGTAGATGGTGTTGCAGAATGATACTTGTGATAGATTATGTCTCTAAATGTGTTAATATTTATTTCTATCGCAAGTGCCAGGCGGACATTATACTGGATGCAGCTCAAGCGAGGCAAGGTTACATAACTAACTCCCCTTCATACTTTTCCCTAATCATTTACTAATTTCCCCCTAAACTATTAAGAATCTATTCTTAATATCCCTCAAAAACCATTCAGTCCATTTCATAAAGTTTGCCTAAGTAAAACCCTATTTTACTTAGGAAAATACATTATATCACCTCAAAACCTCTTTTTTTATCCTAAGCCTAAGTTTAACTACAAAAGTCAATTGTTTTTAACTTAGCGCTTATTATCAATTCAATTCATATTAACTCTAACCATTATTAAATAAATCCCATACAACATTACCCTATCCCGTATTATGTAAATTTAATAAAAAACCCAAAAATATTAATATTACCGCCCTGATCGAATACGACCATAGTCGCTGTATAAACAGGGATTGATAAATTTATTTGAAATTTACTAAATTAATTAACCATTTGGGTTAATTAACAAAATAGCCCCGATACATTTAAAAAAAATATTTTATTATGCCGACCCCGCTACTTAACTCTCCGCCAAGTTCAAAACCCGTCAGCCGTTCGATCTCCGTCGCTAAATTCAACGGTCAACGGTCATTATGCGACCACCTTTTTACCGTTGTTTAACTTGCGGGGGACCGGTGGTTTTGTCCCCGTACCACTGCCACACGTCGCGCTCCCAATGTGCTTGCTCCCTCCCAGCCCGAAACCGCTCAGCCCCAAAAGCAATGCGAGCCAAACCGCTTATCACCCTTGCTAACGTCATTTGTCCTTCGCTGATGTCATCCATCCTTCCCCCCGCCACGTCATCATCCATACTGCTTACGTCATCTTCCCATCAAATCAAAAAATCCCGCCAAAACTTCATTTTGTCAAATAAAAGGGTAAATTGTAATTTTTTGATATATTTTTCTGCTTATCGCGGTCTCGTGCAAAAAACTATCTGCTCCAGTTTCACCCGCTACCTGACCAGAAAAAGCTACAACGATGAACTCCGAGCCGGCCATTCAACCCGTAGTATACAGTTTTCCTCTGAAAACACAGGTACCTTTCAAGCTATCTCAAACAATCAGTTATTGGTGCATCAATTGCCAAGGCTTCTCAGCAATCTCTGCAGGAAATTAGCATACCAGCCACAAAAAGATCTGAATGTTATGAATTAGAAAGTGCAGAATGACCTTCAATGTCCCAACAATAGGTATTCATCCTACTGCATGGTTACTATGGCTAAAAGGAGAAATTTCAGAAATTAACAATAGTAAGGTAAACAGGGTTCAAAACAAGTCAAAGTGTGTTAGAGCAGATCAAAGTGTAGCAGATCAGAATTAAAGTGTAGCAGATCAACATTAAAGTGTAGCATATCAGCATTAAAGAGTAGCAAATTAAAATTAATGTGTAGAAAATCAAAATTAAAGAGAATCATTTAAGACAGGCAGCCAGCACAGAGTTACTGAAGAAGACTAGTTGTTTCTATTTTACTTGTAAACTATTATTACTCATCCTAGATATTATCTCACTGAGATATTTGTTTTACAAATTTTGAGCATAAATACCCCCTCCATTGGAGTATTGAAGGGTGGATTCCTAGACTCTGCTGCAATATTGAACTTTTGGAATAAAGAGCTGTTGGAATCAAACTGTTGCATGGCTTACTAAATAAAGAAATGAAGCTGAGGACTTGTCACAGACTTCTTGAATCAACCACTGGATCATTAAGTCCTCTATATCTTTTGTTTTAAAGTTTTCTTGTTCATTGTATCATCTGTGTTTCATAATCTGAATGATAAAGAAAAGATTAATTTCAGAATATGCTTGAGTGCACTCTGTTTTCAGTCATTATTGTTCTTTGTGTTTTCTTCAGAATTAGGATAAGTAATGAAATCTTAATTGCTCCTATTTATTAATTCTTTCATGTTGATTATTTGTTAAAGAATACTTAGCTACTCCTTATCAATAATCATCCATTTTCCCTCTTTCAATAGGTTGAAGGATTCTTAACTGTCCTTCACCAAATTTGAGCCCATTCCATCTGTTTCCAGTCTTTATTTGCTCCATGTTTGACCACCTTGCTCTGTGAAACCATCCTCTGTTAAGAAACCAAAACCAAAAATCCATCTTCTATGACTCCATCAGCCCAATGGACTAAACTACTCTATCTTACCTCTCTATTTTATTGAATCTCACCACCCAAACTCAAACAAAACCCCTTGAACTTCATAACTAGCCTAATACCTTTAAAGACAAAGCTAAATCATAAAGAGAGAGCCCTCTCTGGGTATAGATTGACTAGATTCTGTATCTAAAAGATTGGTTAGTGGTTACCTCGGCCTCCTTGCCCTTTCTTACAACTTTTGGGAAAACCTAAGTGATAACACATTGATTAAATGATTATTATATTAATTATTTTAAGGCATCATATATATGGTTTTGTATAGTAAATTTATTGTTATGTTAAATTTAGATATTCTTTCTTGATATTAGTTATTTTTTATTAATTTTCATTTTATTCTATTGGATGCATTAAAATTTGTTATCTAAGTCAATATTTCCAATTAACAAGTGTGGTTGATCAATATAAATAAATGAAATAAATTATTAAATTGTGATTTTTTTTAATTTCTACTTAGTTAAATATTATATATAAATATCACTTGTGGTTATAACATACCAAACCATTTATTTTTAGTTGTTAAATATGATTATGTTAAAATAACTTAAAAAAAAAAATGTTATCACCCATGGTTAGAAATTACCAAACCATTCTTTTTTAGTCCCTAGATTTGTTTATGTTAAAATAACTTCTGAAAAAATGTTGTGGTCAATAGTTTTGTTATATTCCATGGTTTTGTACTTTATATTCATTTAATTTGCTAGTTTTTGCACATGGTTTTGTTAGATTCCATGGTTCTGTATTTAATATTTATTTAATTTATTTGTTTTTTCTCATCAATTTTCTTTCATAAATTTGAAAGCGAGAGAGACCTTGAAGCCTTGAAAAGAAATGTCATAATCTAGGTATTTATTCTAGGCCCGTCTTAATATATTTTTGGTTGTTAGATTTTTGTGCCAAGAGACCCTTTCCACATGGGGAATATGTTATAATATTTGGCATTTTAAATCAGTGAAAATAAAACAAAATCAAATCAAATAAAAAAATTTAAAAACATAAAATTCTCCAGTGCATAGTTTGTTGTTGCCCATGGTTTTTTCCAATGGTACTCCTAACCCATGGTTTTTGTCCATGGTATTTTTCTACAATGTAGCCTATTCAAACGCTGATAACTAAAGAAACCTAGATCCATTTTAACTGTGGATAAGTGTTGAGAGGATCAAATCTCTTCACTTAAAGAGGTTTGTATAGAGAGAGAGAGAGAGAGAGAGAGAGAGAGTGTTATGAAACCAGCTCACAAAAAGATAGAAAAGAGAGATCCACGCCTTAGAATTCAGCCTCTTCGAGGGGGCAACCTCCTTTACATTACATAAATGAACAATTCTTGGATGATACAAATGAAAATACCTCCTTTCTATATATAGGAGTCTAAGTGGTCCCAATACAATCAAAGCCTACATAACAATAATATTATAGGGCACAACAATAACAATAGTGGGATTCTATGTGGCACAATAGTAACAATATGGGCACTACATGGGCACAACAATATAAATAAGGGGTATAACTACAATAGTAATGGGGTAATCACTAGTATTATAGGGACCCAACATGCCCCTCTCCTTCAAAAAAGTGTTGTCCTCAACGCTTGAGTAGTTCTGGATACTTCTGCATAAAATTCTCATCCTCCCATGTGGAATCTTCAGCGGATAAGTTCTTCCACTTGATAAGATACTCTGAAATTGATCGATTTCGTAGCTGTCGAGTTCTTGTTTCTGTGACTGCTTCCGGTTCCAATATAATTTTTCCTTCCTCGTCAAGTTCTGGCAATATTGTTTGAACTGGGAGCTTGTCGCCTATAACCTTCTTTAAACATGAAACATGGAAAACTGGGTGCAATCGAGAAGCTGCAGGAAGCTCCAATTTGTATGCCATAGTACCAATCTTTTGCAACACCTTGTACGGACCATAATACTTTGGTGATAATTTATTATCCTTCTTAGCTTGCTTGAGGGACATTTGCTTATATGGTTGTAGCCGTAGGAATACCCAATCACCTACATCAAAACTTCTTTCACTGCGATGTTGATCTGCCTGTTGTTTCATTCTATTCTGTGCCAACACGAGGTTATCCTTTAAGAGTTGGAGGACTTGTTGTTGATGTTCGATGTGATGTTCCACTGCCTGAACCTTAGAATTTTCTCTTAAATATGATGTGATGGATGGTGGTTGATACCCATAAAGTGCCATAAATGGGGTCATTTTTGTTGCTGTATGGAAGGAAGTGTTATACCACCATTCAGCCAGAGGCAACCATTTGACCCATTGTGTCTGTTTATCAGATACAAAGCAACGAAGATATCCTTCCAAACATTTGTTTACTATCTCAGTTTGCCCATCAGATTGAGGATGATAAGATGAGCTATGAGCTAACTGAGTACCAAGACAAGAAAATAATTCTGTCCAAAAATTTCCAGTGAAAATGGGATCTCTGTCACTTACAATAATCTTTGGGTTTCCATGTAGCTTTTGAACTGTTTCCATAAATGCAGTAGAAACTGTACTGGCTTTAAATGGATGTGATAATGCACAAAAGTGTGCATACTTGGTAAGTCTGTCAACTACCACCATGATGACACTCTTTCCCTCAGACTTGGGTAAACCTGTGATAAAATCCATTGAAACCTCCTCCCAACGTTGGCTTGGAATGGATAAAGGTTGTAATAGACCCGGTGTCTTAATTGTTTCAACTTTATTTTGTTGGCAAACCAAACATTCCGCCACAAACTTTTGAATATCTGATTTAAGGCCATCCCAAAAAAATTCCTTCTTAACCCTGTGGTAAGTTTTTAAAAATCCTGAGTGCCCTCCTAAGGGAGAAGTGTGCAATTCCATAAGAATCTTTTGTTTTAGCTGGGAATTCTTACAGAGGTATAAGCGATCTTTGTACCATAACGAATCATTTTTCCAGCTAAATGTATCAGAAGTACTGGAATCTTGTTGTAGCTTTCGAATAAGTGCCCACACTTCTTCGTCATTCTTCCATTCCTCCCTTGCTTCGTTTATCCAATCTGGTTGGATAATAGAAATGGCACACAACAATGCTTCCACATCCTCATCCTTTCTTGAGAGTGCATCTGCCACCACATTTTGCTTCCCTTTTTTGTAGATGATTTCAAAGTCATAACCCAACATCTTTGTGACCCACTTTTGTTGCTCTTCAGAGGATAATCTTTGTTCTAAAAAGTATTTAAGGCTATCATGATCCGTTTTTACCTTGAAGTGTCTTCCCATTAGGTAGGGTCGCCATTTCTTAAGTGCATGGAGTATTGCCAACATTTCCTTCTCATAAATAGCTTTGCTTAAAAACTTTCCCTTGATTGGACGACTTTCAAAAGCAATGGGTCTTTCATCTTGCATTAGAACAGCACCAATTCCATTTCCTGAAGCATCACATTCCACAATAAAGGTTTTTGTGAAGTCCGGTGTAGCTAAGACCGGTGCTTGGCACATTGCCTCTTTAAGATGTTCAAAGGCCTTTGTTGCTTCCGAAGTCCATGAAAATGAATCTTTCTTCAATAATGTTGTTAGAGGTGCTGCTATTCTCCCATAATTCTTAACAAACTTGCGATAATACCCTGTCAACCCAAGAAATCCTCGCAGATGCTTTATGGATGTGGGGATTTTCCATTCCTTAATGGCTTTAATTTTGCTAGGGTCTACCTTAACTCCTTCATGAGATACAATATGACCCAAATATTCCACCTCCTGGACTCCAAAGAAACATTTGGATCTTTTTGCATATAATTGTTTCTCCTCCAATAGTTGTAGCACCCTGTCAACATGTTCAACATGATCCTTCCAAGACTTGCTGTAGATTAGTATATCATCAAAAAATACTAACACAAATTTTCTAAGGAATGGTTTGAAAATTGAATTCATCAAACCTTGAAATGTTGAAGGTGCATTGGTAAGGCCAAAAGGCATGACCAAAAATTCATAATGACCCTCATGAGTTCTAAATGCTGTTTTCGGAATGTCTTCAATCTTCATTCTGATTTGATGATATCCCGAACGAAGATCCAACTTGGTGAAGTAAATTGATCCATGCAATTCATCCAGTAATTCATCAATGACAGGAATGGGGAACTTATCTTTAATAGTGAGCTTGTTGAGCTCCCTATAATCTGGACACATGCGCCATGATCCATCCTTCTTGTGCACCAATACTACTGGAGCTGAGAAAGAACTTTGACTCGGTTGAATTATACCAGCCTCTAGCATTTCTGCAACCATACGTTCAATTTCACTTTTTTGGACATAGGGATATCTGTACGGCCTGATGTTTGGAGGAACACTTCCTGGAATCAGATGAATAGCATGATCATGATCACGCATAGGTGGGAGACCTTTGGGAGTCTCAAATACCTTGGAATGATTGTCCAGGACTTTTTGGAGATCTGGAGAAATAGATGATTCCAATGTGGAAACATCTAGCGAACATAATTGTGCAATTACACCTCTTTGCTCCTTTTTTAGAAGCTTTGTCATACCATTAGAGCTGATTATCTTTCCTGGTTTCCCTGCAATACCCCTTAATTCAACTTCCTTTCCTTCCACAGAAAATTTCATGAAAAGTTCTTGAAAATTAAAAGCTATTGTACCCAAGGATTGTAGCCATTGGACTCCTAGTACAACATCAGCACCTCCCATTGGAATGGAAAGCATTGGGCTAGTCAATACATATTCTCCCATGGATAGCTTGATATTATGGCACTTTCCAGAACAATTTATTGTTCCTCCATTTGCAATCATCACTTGACACTCTGGTGCTGGATATAGGAAGCAATTCAATTCTTTTGCTACCCTACAATGAATAAAATTGTGGGTGCTTCCTGAATCAATCAACACTATTACCTTTTTCTTCTTGATTTGTCCTTCTATCTTGATGGTTTGAGGAGTGGTAATTCCCGCCAATGCATTACAAGATATGGTCGGATTTATTTGTTCTTCATCTAGGCTTTGTTCCTGGAATATATCCTCTTCTTTTGACCTTTCTTGCTCCTTTTCTTCTTCCTCTTCACAATCTATGTAGAATAATTTCTTCTCAGCACACTTATGACCTTTTGTGTATTTGCTATCACAATTGTAACAAAGCCCTTTTGCTCTTTTTTCTTCCAATTGTTGTGGTGTCAACCTTGTAGGTTGTGGAAGACTATGGGCAACAACACTTCCGTCTTTATAGTTGTGAATGGTATGCTTCCTAGTTGCCATAATTTTGCTTTCCATTTTTCTTGCTAACCTGAATGCCTTCTCTAATGAATCAGGTTCCCAAAGGCGCACATCATGTTGGATATTATCCTTTAAAGACCCTATGAACACATCAATCCTATGCTCCTCTGGAATATCTTTTACCCTTATGTTCAATTTTTGGAACTCCTCAATGTGCTCCATTATTGAACCCTTTTGTTTGAGACTTATCAATTGGCTAAAAAAAGTGTTGCTTTTTGTATCCTCATAATGTGCTATCAATTCTTCCGTAAAAATTGCCCAAGTGATAAATTGTTTACGAGAACAAAGCCATTGATACCATACAAACTGATTTGGTTCCAAATATAAAGTTGCCATACGTACCTTTTGTGTGTTTTGCACATTATTGAGATCGAAGAATTGCTCCATCTGTAATATCCATGTGGCGGGATCCTTGCCATCAAACTTCCTCATATCGATTTTTGGAACATGGTGAGTCTTTGATCCAACATTAGAGTCTATGGAATCATGATTAACATTTCTTTTGTTCTCATCATGAGTTTCCTTTACTACCTTTTCACCATTAGTGACCCTTTCTTGTAGCAACTTCTTCAATTCTTCCATGTTTGTATTCAAATCTATCTTCAAATTTGCCATCGAATCCTCCATCTTAGCTTCCATGCCCTTTATCTTAGATTCCACACCATTTACCTTAGATTCCACGCCACTTATCTTAGCTTCTGTTAGCTTTTGTGAGCGTGACATTTGTTGCACTTGTTCTTGTAATTTTGATATATCATGTAGCATTTCTTCCTCTTCTTCATGAGTCATGCTAGAGCTTTCAGGTTCCTTACTAGGTGTTTGCATTTTCTTTCCTCGGGGCATCAGTTACCGATAATAATGCTTTACTATGCCCTTTGAATTTTGTTAAACCAAGCTTACACAAAAATAAAAATAAAAACTACACACCTTTTTTCACTTTATAGAAGCCTGATATTGAATCTGATGTATCTCTGTAATTTCGGATCATCCAATTCTGAAATTGCTACCTGTAGTAGCCTTCTGCGTCCTCTTTCCAATGCCACAAGTCTGAGCCAAATTGGATTCTCCAAGGAAGAGTTATGTGAAATCTCCCACAGTGACTTGCTTTTAGACTGGTTCAGTAGAGCGAACTTGTACGACGTGCCACGAGTCACTGTTTCGACCTTTGGATCTGAAAACACCACAAGAAACTACAGTCCGTCCTCTTTCTGTACCTTCTTACAAAATTTCAATCCGATGCTCAGAAAGAAAGTTATGACGATTTTCCCCAGGTCACCTGTTTTGAATGTAATTCAGGAGTCTGCAAAAAGACCAACTTCCTGAAATCATATCTCCGAAAATATCGCGCAAAAAGCTCTGAAATTCGGACCCAAGGTTCAGCGCGCTGTCTTCTCAAATGGGTTTTTTTTTGCGACTTCTGAAACGTCACAGAAAAAAAGTTATAGCAAAAATGCCACGATGACCTGTTTGGAGCAGCGAAACCCTAGAATCCAAAGCTCTGATACCAAATGTTATGAAACCAGCTCACAAAAAGATAGAAAAGAGAGATCCACGCCTTAGAATTCAGCCTCTTCGAGGGGGCAACCTCCTTTACATTACATAAATGAACAATTCTTGGATGATACAAATGAAAATACCTCCTTTCTATATATAGGAGTCTAAGTGGTCCCAATACAATCAAAGCCTACATAACAATAATATTGTAGGGCACAACAATAACAATAGTGGGCTTCTATGTGGCACAATAATAACAATATGGGCACTACATGGGTACATCAATATAAATAAGGGGTATAACTACAATAGTAATGGGGTAATCACTAGTATTATAGGGACCCAACAGAGAGAGAGAGAGAGAGAGATTTGATCTCTCTTGATGCTCAAGAGAGATATATCTACGCTGGTTATTTATAAATGAAGAGGAGTATTTTCTTGTAGTAGTACTCCTATTTGTTTTGTATTTTAAATTTGTTAAATGATAGATTTCTGTTTTGTATTTTGATTTTTGAGACTTATTTATTTTTATAAATTTACAATTATTTCTATCACTATTTTTATGTAATTATGAAACTTTCCATATTTATCATAGTTGAAATTATGTTTGTATTATAGACATATTAATCAATAGCTCGTTGCTCTTAAGCTTTCTTATTGCAAATTACCTAACATAATCTCTCTTATCACCGATGAAAAAAGTATTTATGGGATAAAACTATTAATGGAATGGATAATAGATAATTATTATTTTTTATATATTAAATTAATGTCTTTGGTTGATGATATTTAATATTATAGATAGTATAATAGTTGATAAAAGTTTCTATAGGATGGTTTTATCAAAATCTTTTTCCAATCATTTGAGAGGTTATAAACCAGATCAATGGAAAAAAAAATATATTGTGTCTTAATGTTTATATAAAATAATTAATTAACTAGAAAAATTAACTAAATTATTTAACTACTAATTTATAAAAATATATATAAAATATCTATATACATTACTAATTTATAAAATATATATAAAAAAACCTTATACATTTAAATTTATAATTTTCTATTAAAATACACATTTTAAATATTAGATACAATCACTAAATCGACTTTTAAATAAAAGCAACACAAAAATAACAAAAAAAATCTGTGAAAACTTAACCATACACTGCTACACATCAATGGCTACAATTAAAAAAAATAACATAACCTTTAACTAATAAAATCCCTAAATAGTCAAAGTTGTTAAAGATATATTAAGCACTATTGCAAGGTGTTGTCACTAGGGAGAACACCCAACCTATTTGCAACAAACCTGTTCCGTTAGCACCTAACCTATATATCGTTGACTTCTACCCATAGACTATGAAAATGCCTTCAAAAACTATCCATAAAACCAATGTTTTTTATGATTCATGTCGATGCCCAATCGGGAAGAGATCCATATTGCAAATGAACCAGATTAATGTTTTCCATAAAACAGTTTCAAGAAACGAACCATTTTTGGAAAACCCAGTTTCTTGCACTAAAAAAAAAAAAACTACCGTATAAAACACGGTTTTCCGTATCGTTCCATTTTTTATATCGTTTTTTTCATAAATGAAGACTTCCGTTCCATTTCTAGTAACAGAGCTTGAAATGATATTTCTTATTAAAACTGACGTGAAATGGAAGTTCCGTTTGTGGTAACAGAGCTTGAAATGAGATTTCTGATTAAAACAGATGTGATATGGAAAGAGAGCAAGAAAATTTTTTCGTGTTGCATTGAAATGAGGGAGGGAAGGGAGTTACCCTGAGAAGTCTACGTTGTTGTCTTTTCCGTTGTTTTCCTAGTGTGGTATTACCAAACTACTATTTTTTTAATTTCTAGTGTGGCATACTACCAAAATACTATAAGGGTTCAGCATATATTTAATATAAATTTCATTGCCAATATAGTAATTGTGGGGCTAGTTCATTTGAAGCTAAATTCTTAAAAAACAAAACCCAAATAACCTAATTTCAGGTGAAAAAGTTGGTAGATTGTTTGAAGCAATTGAAATCGAGGAAGGAATTAATGGAGAGAAAGGGTACCTATTGAAAGAAGACCAAGGCTTCTGATCCTTCCATCGTGGTCCAAATTTGCCCAGCGAAAATAGATCCATGTTTTGTGAGCAAACCATTGAAGAGGTCCTCCTCAATCTTATTTCTCATCCCATCCAAATTCAACCATGAAACAATAACTATTAGTGCATTACTACAACATTTCATGTGAAAATATAAAAGAAAATTGCAAATACATTCTAAGAATGGCCATCGATCTAGAAACCCTAAAAATTGATCCCATGTACCTATTTCCACATAGCAACAGATCAGGTTGTAATGTGCCCATGGTCTTTCCTTTTTTTTTTCAACTACTTAACATGCATTTCATATGAAAATATAAAACAAATTTGCAAATCAATTCTAAGAATGGTCATCCATCTAGAAACCCTAAAGATTGATCTAGTGACCTGAACATATTTCATATAGCCACAGATTATATTGTACTGTGCCCATGGTCTTTCCTTTTTCTTTCAACTACTCAACATTTATTTGAATACACCAAGGCGAGGAAGAAAACTTGTTCTGGTATTTCCTTTTTTTTTCAACTACTCAATATTCATTAGAATACACTAAGGCAGGGAAGAAAATGCTACATAATGGTATTTCCTCTTTTTTCAACTACTCAACATTCATTCGTATATAGTAAGGTGGGGAAGAAAACATGGAAAAATGGTCTTTCCTTTTTTTTCAACTACTCAACATTCGTTGGAATAGACTAAGGAGGAAAGAAAACGCAGCAGAAATTAATTTTTTTCTTTAAATGATCTTTAAATTTTTTAATTATAATTATTTATTTTTTATAAATTTTAAAAACATTATATTTTATGAATATATCAAAATGTATGGAATGTATATTTTCTTATCTTACTGTATACTCATTTCATAAAATTATATTTTTTATTTTTCAAAATTACAAAATAATTAACCATGTTGTAAGTTGTAATTTTAAACAAATTCATATTTGGATTTTATATAATTAAACAAAAAAACTATAAATATTTTTTAGAATTTTTAATTATCTAATACTAATATTATGGGTTTCCTTGTTATCTAAGAAAATTAGATTTGGTTGTATAATTATTATATCAAACTTTAAAGCTAAAAATTAACTTTTAACGATGCAATATTTTATAACCAATCTGGATGTAGTTCATTGTTATGGCAGTGAAAAATGAATCTCATGAGTCAATTTGGTTGTAGTTCATTGTGATGGTAGTAAAAAATGAATCTCGTGAGCCTGGTCCCACCCACACATTGGTATAGTTCCACCCAAGGAACCATTGGTGTTTCTCCATGAATCGGTAATATTGTACCAAGAAGCACCATAATGTATGGCATTTCTATTTCCCACAATCGAAAAAGAACCATAAATCCTTCTACATGAGAATTTTGCTTCCATATTGTTGAATTAAACATGGCAAGACTTTCCTGTGGCAACAAGAATTTCTGAAACCCTCATCCCCCTATCACAATATATCTTAGAGTCCGTCATGTTGGAGTGTAGTATCCCTAGTAAGCATATAGGAGTGTAGGGGAACACAACCTCAAAGTCAATGGGAAGCCAAGGGGAAAGGTTTGTGCATGTAAGAGGGATACCTCAATTACATAGATTTGGTTTTCTAAGCTTTTGCATTAATCAAATGTATATTTGAGGGGGGAATTCAGCCATAAAAAAATGCTTGACTATATTTTCATACACAAGGGTTGATTCTACTTCGAATTTTGATAATTTGTGTTTACTCACTTTAATTTCATTACATATAACTAATAATTGGCAAGTCCTTGTTTCATTTGATCTCATTTTATTTCAATTGTGAAGTGACTAAACCTTGAACCCCAAATGCTCATAGCTAATATTTACAAAGTATGAATTGCCTCATTTCCTTTCATTTTACTTCAGTTAAATGGAGCAACTATGCCTTAGCTCCAAACCCACACAACTAAGCTTTGCACACTACAGAATCCTCTCTCTCCCTAGTATTGCACCTGGTTTAGATATACTTTTCTTCGAAGAGAAACAATGTCTCACTAAATACCTTACATGTTAACTGATCATCTAATCCCATTACATTTTCCAAGCATTGAGGACATTAATAAAATTTCAAAATTCAATTTCACTCTCATTTGATCCAATCACCATGTTCCATCAATTTTAGGTAAACTCAACAAATAAATGTAAGTAATTATTTTGATTTTTTTCATTGGTTCTGAATTAGCAAGTGAGAAAACTGTAGATGCATCTTTATTTTGAAAGTACAATCATCCAAAAAAACTCATCAAAGACTAAAGATAGGTTAAAACCTTTATGGAGTGAAAAATATTGTTGGTATCCTCCATAATAACACTACTTTCAGAAGCTGGGTTCAGATTTTACCACAAATGCAAGAACCAAAGTGAGAAGCTTATTTTAAAGTTTTTATAACATGATATATTATAAAAAAAATTGAAGAAGCACACAATACAAAAAAGTTTTGTATCTAGTATCATTCTAGATAGAGAAAAGTACTCGTTAGGCTATCTATGACATGAGTAAGAATTGCTACCCACCTACTTTCACAATCATCATGGACATTTAAATATTAAAAAAGGAATTCATTAGACTACCTATGACTAAATAAGAGTTATTCCCCACCTCTCCAAACTATCATGTACATTTAAGCTGTCATATTTTATCAACATCCTTTCTATGATGCAACACATTACAACTTTCCATTATATTTATGCATTATATGAGTTGATGTACTTGTAAGGTGCATAAATTCCAAAATAATTGTCCAAATACCCATGTTTCCACTAAATTAATCATTTAAGTAAGAGACACATTCTATTGTAGGAAGCATGCATCAATCAAACACTGCTCTACTCATAGTTTACAAACCCAACCAATTTTTCATACACAAACACATTCAAGACTAATCCACAATAACAAACAATGCTCAAAACAATATTCTTCATCAAACATCTACCAATGCATAAACAATGAGGAGACAAGAGACACATAGAATATGCGATCAACCAGGGCCAAAACCTCTCCAACATGAGAGGAAAACCCAAATGAGATCTTCTTCTTATATAGACTTCAATTGACAAATACCAAGACCATGGCCTAGACCCTTGACTCAATGACCTCTCCAAGACCAAGTCACAAGCCTCCTTGATTCAACTTCCTTATTTTTCCTTGAGTCAACGATGATCAGGCTTCTTCCTTCAATAACTCGACTATCCTTCAAATTCCAGTTCCATGGATTAGATCTGTAGTTCTTGGCCCTCTTGCATAAACCCTAGAACGTGTGGTTGACCAACCTTTTGAACCTTGATCTTCTTTGCTTGGATGGTATGAACTCTTATTATAATTCAGCGTGTAACCTTGCTTATCTTCTTCCTTGATTCAACTTCTTGGACAACAACAAGATCTTTGACCCTTTCTGATAGTTCTTCCTTACTTTGCACGTGTGGATCTATTAGCCCTAAAACATACCCATAAACAACACCAAAATCTTCTCTCTTTGTTTCCTTCTCTTGGTTGGTTATCTTCGCACTTATTATTACAGACTTAACCAAACAAATTTTATTTTCCCCAAATGGAGGATGAGCTGCCCTATATATAGTGTTTTTTCCATGAAAAACACATGCTAGGAAGTGTTAAGGAGTGCGAGGGGAACATAAGGGAGCAATAGGTGAAAATAATGCATGCAAATGGACGATTAAGATTTTGTGACAGGAAGTGTTAGTGAGTTCCAGGTGTGCTAAGGAGGGAGTGATAAGGTATGCTAGGCAGTGTTAAGGCATATTAGAATCCAGGGAAAAATGCCAAGATGTGTCAGGTGCTAGGGTGTGCCAATGCATGCCATGGAGTGTTATGGAGTGTCATGGAAACATAAGGGAGCACTAGTTTCAAATGCCTAGAAATGAATGGCTAAGAGTGTGTGACAAGGAGTGTCAGCGAGTTCTAGGTGTGATAAGGAGGGATCACAAGGTATGTTTGGTGGTGCCAAGAAATGCTAGAGTGTTAGGGCGACATGCCAGGGTATGCCAATGCGTGTCAAGGTGTGCCAATGGGTGTTAGGGTGTGCTGTTATGAAACCAGCTCACAAAAAGATAGAAAATATAGATCAACACCTTAGAATTCAACCTCTTCGAGGGGGAAACCTCCTTTACATTACAAAAATGAACAATTATTGGATGATACAAATGACAGGACCTCCTTTCTATATATAGGAGTCTAAGGGGTCATAATATAATCAGAGCTGACATAACAATAATAATGTAAGGGCACAATAATAACAATAGTGGGCTTCTATGGGGCATAATAGTAACAATATGGGGACTACATGGGTACAACAATATACTAAGGGGGTTGTTCGAATAACAATAAGGGGTTACACTAGTAGTATAGGGGCCTAACATGCCCCTCCCCTTCAAAAAGTGTTGTCCTCAACGCTTGAGTAGTTCTTGATGCTTCTGTATAAAATTATTGTCCTCCCATGTGGAATCTTCAGCGGGTAAGTTCTTCCACTTGATGAGATACTCTGAAATTGATCAATTTCGTGGCTGTCGAGTTCTTGTTTCTATGACTGCTCCAGGTTCCAATATGATTTTTCCTTCCTCTTCAAGTTCTGGCAATATTGTTTGAATTGGGATCTTCTGCAACTTTTGAATGAGTGGCCATACTCCATCGTCCTTCTTCCATTCATCCCTTGCTTTGTTTATCCAATCTAGTTGGATAATAGAAATAGCACAAAACAATGCTTCCACATCCTCATCCTTTCTTGAGAGTGTAACAACAAAATTTTGCTTCCCTTTTCTATAGATGATGTCAAAGTCATAACCCAACATATTTGTGACCCATTTTTTCTATTCTTCTAAAGATAATAGTTGTTCTAAAAAGTATTTAAGACTATCATGATCCATTTTTACCTTGAAATGTCTTCCCATTTGGTAAGGTCGTCATTTCTTAAGTGCAAGTAGTATTGCCAACATTTCCTTCTCATAAATAGCTTGCTTGAGATGTAGGAGTAAAAATACCCAATCACCTACATCAAAACACTTTTCAATACAATGTTGATCTACCTGTTGTTTCATTTGATTTTACACCAAAGTGGCGCTATCCTTTAAAAGTTGGAGAACTTGTTGTTGATGCTCGATGTGATCTTTCATTGCTTGAACCTTTTTCTTCTTGATATGTCCTTCTATATTGAGAACTTGAGGAGTGGTAATTTCTTCCAATGCTTTACAAGATATGGTCAGATTCATTTCTTGATGCTCGATGTGATCTTTCACTTCTTGAACATTTTTTTCTTGATATGTCCTTCTATCTAGATAGTTTGAGGAGTGGTAATTCCGGCCAATGCATTACAAGATATGGTTGGATTCATTTCTTCTTTCTTGATGTGATCTTTCACTTCTTGAACCTTTTTCTTCTTGATATGTACTTCTATCTTGAGAGTTTGAGAAGTGGTAATTCTTGCCAATGCTTCACAAGAAATGGTCAGATTCATTTCTTCTTTCTCTGGGGTTCGGTCCTGGCATATATCCTCTTCTTTTGATGTTTCTTGATCCTTTTCTTCCTCCTCTTCATACTCTATGTAAAATAATTTCTTCTCAGCACACTTATGACCTTTAGTGCATTTGCTATCACAATTGTAACAAAGCCCTTTTTCTCTTTTTTCTTCCAATTGTTGTGGTGTAACCCTTGTAGGTTGTGGATGGTTAGGAGAAAAAATAGTTCCATCTTTATAGTTGTGAGGGGTAGAATTCCTTGTTGGCATAATTTTTCTTTCCATTTTGTAACAAAGCCCTTTTTCTCTTTTTTCTTCCAATTGTTGTGGTGTTGCTCTAAAGAAGGTGTTGCTCTTTGTATTCTCATAATGTGTTATAATTTCCTCTGTGAAAATTGACCACGTAACAAGTTGTTTACGAGAACAAAGCCCTTCATACCATAAAAATTGACCTTGTTCTAAATAGGAAGATGAAATAAATACCTTTTGTAATAGTGGTACACCATGTAGATCAAAATATTTCTCCATCTATAGTATCCAATTTACTGGATCCTTGCCATCAAATTTCCTCATCTCGCTTTTTCTTGATTTTAGGATCTCTATCATGAAATGACTGTAACTCTATATGTTCAGATCTTTAAGTTCTGAAATTGCGACCTGCAGTATTCCTCTCCATCCTCTTTCCAATGCCACCACTCTAATTGAATTCAGATTCTCCAAGAAATAGTTATGCACAATCTCCCAAGATGACCTGATTACATACCTTTTCAGAAGAGAGAATTTTTATGAAGTGCCACATGTCATTGTTTTGACCTTATGATCTGAAAAATATACACAGGAAACTATAGTCTATCCTATTTTTGTAACTTCTTATGAAATTTAAATCTGATGCTCAAAACAAAAGTTATGACTATTTTACCCAATCACCTGTTTGGATGTAATTCGGGAGTCTACAAAAAGGCCAACTTCCTCAGATCATATCTCTGCAAATATAGCACAAAAATCTTTGAAATTTGGACCCGAGGTGTAGAGCGATATCAACCCAAATGGGTTTTTTTTTAATTGTCTGAAACGTCGCAGAAAAAACGTTATAATGAAAATTCCATGATGACCTATTTGGAGCAGCGAAACCCTTGAATCCAAAGCTCTGATACCAAATGTTATGAAACCAGCTCACAAAAAGATAGAAAAGATAGATCAATGCCTTAGAATTTAGCCTCTTCGAGGGGGTAATCTCCTTTAAATTACACAAATGAACAATTCTTAGATGATACAAATGACAAGACCTCCTTTCTATATATAGGAGTCTAAGGGGTCATAATATAATCAAAGCCGATATAACAATAATAATGTAAGGGCACAATAATAATAATAGCGGGCTTATATGGGGCACAATAATAAGAATATGGGGACTACATGGGCACAACAATATAATAAGGGGGTTGTACTAATAACTATAAGGGGTTACCCTAGTAGTATATGGGCCTAATATGTGCCAATGCGTGTCAGGTATTGTTAGGGAGTGCCACATAAACACAAAGGAAAACTAGTTCAAAATGCATGGAAATGAATGAATGGGAGTGTATGATAGGGAGTGTCAGTGAATTCCAAGTGTGCTCGGGAGGGAGTGACAAAGTTATATGTTGGGTAGTTCCAAGGCATGCAAGAGTGCCATGACATGTCAAGGAATGGTACCGTATGATAGGGTGTGTTAAAGCATGTCATGGCATGTAGGGAATGCCAACATGTGCCACATAGTGCCAAGGGATTGTTAGACATGCCAGGTGTTATGCCATGTCAAGATGTAAACTATGTTTCTTAGCTGTTTTATGGCCATGGTTAGACGTGAGCTTTGACTTGGTAACTTCTTAAGTGAGATGAGCTAAGATTGGACATGAGTAGCCTAAGATGAGTTATAGGCCATTCTTAGGTGAACAAGGGATAGTATAGTAACTATAACTTGGTCAAGATGATGTAGTCAAGGTAGGACTTGGTTGGTTCCCAAGTCTTAAAACCAATAAGGGTAGTTATAAAGGCATGATAGCTAAGGAGTGCCATGGCATGAAAAATAATGAAAAAGTATGATAACACATGCCAGACAATGTCAATGCATGTCGAGGAGTGTTGGAGAGTGTGAGGGCATCACAAGGGAGAACTAGGTCAAAGTGCATGGAAACAAACAAATAAAAGTGTCTTGCAAGTGTCCCAAGGACGAAGTGTATTAGGATAATTTCATAATAGGACTTGGAATAGGTAAGCGTATGATTACGATAAGGGGATGGAAAAAGCAATTTTAGATAAAGGGAGACTTTTGTCTAGGGACAACACTATTTTTTTCAATGACTTGGTTGGGTTCCAAGGACACAAAAAAGGTAAGGCTATCTATGAGGGCATGACAACTAGGGAGTTACAAGGTGTGCAAGGAATGCCAGGAAGTGATAACACATGTTAGAAAGTTCCAAGGCATGTTAGTCATTCCAAGACATGCCAAGTGCTAAGGCATGCCAAGAGGTGTCAGGTGCTAGGGTGTGGCGCCAACACATGCTAGGGAATGCCAAGGAAACACAAGGGAGGACTAGTTTCAATTGCATGTAAATGAATGAATAAGAGTGTGTGATAGGGAGTGTTAGCAAGTTCTAGGTGTGCTAAGGAGGCATTGACTAGGTATGTTAGGTAGTGTCAGGGAAACATAAGGAAGGACTAGTTTCAATTCCATGCAAATGAATTAATAATAGTGTATGATAGGGAGTGTTAGCAAGTTTTGGGTGCGCTAAGGAGGCATCTCTAGATAAATTTTGGGATAGTTTGGAGAAAATTTTGTGTTTTGGTGTAGACTTGCAATTTTTTGGCAATTTTTTGTCTAGCATCACAGCGACCTCATGCTTTGCTTCTTCCTCAGGGCTCCAAATGATGTAAAATCAGCATTTTTGGAAATCTTATGACCCCATCTCAAACCCCATTTTCCCACTTTCTTGGTTTGGGGATCCCGTTTTGAGAAATTTGAAAAAAAGAGGCCAAAAATCACCTTTCTGCCCCTCTTTCCATTTCATTGCGCACCTGGAGACACCTTGGGAGAATGGCCATATCTCAGTGAAAAATTGGTCATTTTGAGTGAAACAATGCTCTAGAGACATCTACACTCTCCCAGATTTCTAGAAAAGGCTTCCGATCTAGATTTGGACTTCACAAAGGCACTCAAAAATTACCTCCAACAACTCATTGTACACCTGGAAATTTCTGAGATTTTTGTAAAATTTTCACTGTGTAATTTTCTATAATTCCTAGTTTAACTCTGGTAAAAGTCAAAAGGGTGAAGTATATGGATGAGAGGGGTAAAAGTAAATGTAAATAATGGGTGGTTAGTATTTATAAGTTTTTTTGATGTAAATTTGACCTCATTTATGAAAGAGGTTGGATTCAAAGTTAATTGTAGAAGTCGTTTTTAACTTCCGTGGACATTAAAGTTTGGTTAGAACACCTCATGGAACAGTTCCTAGAGTCATTGATTCAACCCCTAAGAGTGGGGAGATGTTGTTTTGGTCTTTATGTATCAGTTTCTGAGTCATAGAACAGGTTGAATTTCAGAGGAGAGAAATATTGTAGCTTGTACTTAGACATTTTGTGGAAATCAAAGGACACAATTTGCAACTATTATCTAGGAATTCATGTGCAGTAAGTTTTTGATGTTATTTTTTCTCTATTATAGCTTTATATGAAAGATATTAATCTTATCTTTCCATTCATCAATTGTTTAATGGTTTTCCGTGCATTTTATAAACAAAATTATTTGCATAAATCTCTATTTTGATGGAAAAATCATTATGTGTTACTTTATTTCTTGCTTAATGAATTCATGTTTCACGCTCATTAATACCTTTCACTTCTTCTAAACACTACACTACACCGAGAAACCCTAAGATCCATCACAAAAGTAATGCTACCTTTCTCCTTTTTGTATTTTTTGTTGTAACCCTTTGATCCTCTAACCTAGCTACCTCGTTTTCCTCCCTTATCCAGCAACAAAACCCTAAAATTTCCAAAACCCACTTGAACCTAGCTATCTAGCCTAAAATCCTTTACATTCCAGTCACTTTGTTGTGATTTCATAGAGAGATCCCTCTCTGGTTTGGTAGGACTAGCTACCAAACTAAAAGCTTGGTCTATGATTGGTGGGCTCCAGTATTGCAGCAATAATGCTGCAACTCCTAGGACTCCCTTCTTTACTTTTATCAACCCGGTAGTTCGTAACAAACTTGGAAGAAACGGTGTTGTATGCACAAGTAATAGCTCTTGCCGCAGCTGTCACTTGGTCAGCTGGCACAAGTCCACTAGGGGCTTAAGACAACTTCTATGAGCTCTTAGAAGAATCTTTTTAACTGATGGATGAAAGCTAACTCAAAGGAAGCTAATCTACTTGCGGAAAGAAACTGAAAGCCAAAAAGTAACGCAAACCCTAGCAAACCCTAATTCTACCAGCTAGTCCTATTGATGCAAAGGAGAGAATGCAAACTACTGGAAGGGATGCCATTACTTCTATGAAGGTAAAATACATGTGTCTAGACTACCTCTACCTGAAGAAAACATCTTTTTGCATTTTTGAATAAGTTATTAGAATTATCATGCATGTGCTTTTAACTGGCTTTTTATTGTGCAGGGGTGGATCAAGGAGGAGAAATGCTTGGAAAATGTTGGGAAGGTTCAGAGAGGGTCTAAGGAGTCCCTAACACCCTTCTGGAGAGTTTCACAAAGTTTGGCTATCAAGAAACCTCATTTGTGAGCTTCTACAGGAAGTCTACAGGGGTTCTACAGGATGTTCAGAGATTTCTACAAGATGTTCATAAATTTCTACAGGATGTTTAAAAAGTGGATTTTAGAGGATGGGTGAGTGAGGGAAGATGCATGAATCGATAGGGAGGTAGGATAGGGGCCTGGAGTGACCCACGGACTGGTGGATGGAGTCGTGAGAGGGTGTAGAAGGCTGACTTGGCTTAAAGAAGGCCAAGACAATGATGGAGCAAGAAGGTAGGGTTACGTGGGCAAAAGGACAGGTGTGAGACGAGGAACCTAGCTAGGAGATGGAACAGTTTGCTCTGATGAAGCCTAGGTGGATGAGAGAGTGGTAGAAATGCCCTGCACAGTGTACATTTAACCGAATCAACAAAGTCTTACAAATAATCAAAGTCCTAGCTAATCTAATCTAACTATGAATAAAACGAATGAACAACAGCTTTATTTGGAAAGAAAACCATGTACATCAATCATGCAAAGAAACATTTCAAAGATCTGAACCCATAACTAACTTCTGCAAATGAAAACGGTACACTAAGGATTGCATGGTCAAGCAAACTAGTGTTTTTGTTGGGGCAGCACTGTTTCTTCAATTCTAGCCCCTTATCCAATAAGGATGAGGTGAAACTGAGAGTGTTGTTGACCCTTTTCTTGGAGATTTTTTCCTGTTATTATCCTACCAATCTATTTTAAACATCTGAAGCAATTCGATTCATAAACAGTGACCTATTTAACCAACACAACTAAATCTGCCCAACAGAAATATGTTTCAAATGCATAAAAGGAAAACAACGATGCATAAGGGAAAGGTAACAATACAAAAAGGAAGCCCTAGGCTCTCAGGTTGGGCCCAACCTTGAGAGCTATGGATCCTATAGAAAACTCAGAGTTGATATAAAATCAGACTGCTTCTCATTATCAAAAAATAGTCATAAGTCAAGAGTTATGCCAAAATGGCTACAAGAGAACAAAGTAAAGCTAACAGCACTATAGTGCAAAATATGCAATGGTTTCAAAAAGTCCCTTACGAAGGCTGAGGCCTTAACATTTATACACCACGAGGGCCCTAGATGGCCTCCTAAATCTATGGGACTTGGCTGTCCAAACTGTGAGTAGACAGCCCCTTCCAAAATCTGCTTGGCTGCCTTCTAGATCCGGTTTTGGTGGCCTTTGGAGCTCAGAGTTGGGGGTGAAGATCCCGAGGAAGGGCTATTTAATGCCACAGACAACCCCCCTATGAATCCTCACCTCGAGCTTGGCTGTCTTCTAGCCCATGATTGCTCGGTTTTGCTCCAACATGTGTCAAAAAACCTTAAATGAGCACGTGTTAGCCACCTAGGAAGAGTGACTACCCTTATTTGTACAAATGACATAAACATACTGAAAAGTAATGCATAAGCTATGAAAAATGAAGGATTGAACAAGGACTGAACAAGGATAATTAGGCCAAATGAGCCCAACAAGTTACCAAATTTGGGGCTCATCAGTGATTAGCTCTGTCGATCTCGTCATGAGCCTGGGACATTATGGAGGATAACAAAGGGCATGAAAACTAGGGAGTGCCAAGGTGTTCTAGTGAATGTAATGTTTCAATGTCATGGAAAAATGTAATGTTAGTTGTAAGGTCATGACTGCCAAGGTGTGTTAGGGAATTCTAGGGCGTGCTAACATGTGCCAAATAGTATGAAGACATGTCAAAAAAGATAAGACATGCCAAGTGCGAAGGCATGCCAAGATGTACAAGGGTGTGACAATGCATGCCAGGGACTGTCAAGGGAACAAAAGGGAGGAACAAGTTAAACTACAAGTAAATGAGCACATAATAGGGTCAATAAGTCATCAATTTAACTTTTCGATGAGGGTCATGCTAGGAAAACCAACACTAGGTGCCAATAGGTGCCAAGTGTTAATGCATTCTAAGTGCCAAATCTTCCTTTGTTTCTTCACAGCTAGTTTCCAATAAATGATCTCAAACAAATTTAATAGTAAACCATGCCAATTCATACCAAGTCATCTCAACGCATGCTAAGCATGTTAATACTTGCCAAGTGCCAACACGGGCCAAGTGCCAATGTGTGTCAGGGAGTGTGATGCATGCTATGAAGTGTAAGAGCATATCGAAGAGTGCTAAGGTGTGATAGAGAGTGCCAATTCATGTTGAGGAGTGTTAGGGAGTACTAGGACAACACAAGGGCGAACTAGGTCAAAATGCATGGAAGTGAATGAATATAAGGGTGCGTCAATGAGTGTTAATGAGTGCTAGTTGTCATGCCGAGGAGGGAGTGAAAAGGTATGCTAAGCATGGGTAAGGCATGCCAAGTAATATCGGGGAATTTCAAGAAGTGCTAAAGTGTGCTAGGTATTTTCGAGGTGTGCTAGCATGTGCCAAATCGTGCCAAGGCATTCCAGGTGCTAAGACATGTTAGGATGTGCATGGTGCCATAGTATGCCAATATGCGTCAAGGAGTTTCAAGGCAAGAAAAGGAATAAACAAGCTAAAATGCAAGGAAATGAACACATAAGAGGGTTAATAAGTCCGGACTTTATCTTTTTCAAAATGGGCATGCTAGGCACACTTATAATATGTTCCAATACATGCCAAGTGCCAATGTGTGCCAAGTTCTAATGTCTTTTAATGCAATATTTTTCCAAGGTGTTCCAGGGAATGCCAACACATGATAGGGGAGTGCTATGATATGCTAGGGCATGCCAACACATGATAGGGGAGTGCTATGCTATGCTAGTTCATGCCAACATGTGCTTGGGCATCCTACTCATGGCAATATGTTTTAGGTACAAAGATGTTCCAAGACATGCGAGGTGCCAACGAATGTTAGTGTATTGTTCCAAAGCATGTTAAGGTGTGCTATGAGTGTTGAGGAGTGCTAGGTCTCTCTCATTAATATAATTAATAGAGCTTGATTATGTATTAAATAATATAGTTCCTACACACACTAGTGGAACTTTATTTAAAGGAAATTTGCTAGATAATAAACCTAATAGAGATGAATCATGTGTTGACTCATAGGAAAACTATGTTCTTATGACTTGAGGGAAATGATACACACTAATTAATTCTTAACAAATTGATTGACTATTATAACTGCTATGACCTTGGACACATAATAAAAAAGACTCCACAACAATTGTCTTAAATCGTTATCTTTTGACAAAAGATATAGTAACAAGTACATAGCTTCATCAAAAATTCATTGGAATGATCAATGATGACGAACATTTTTTGACCATCACCAAAAGTAACCAAAAAGAGCATTGCTGAGGGTTAATAAAATATCGTCACTAGAAATGTCACCAAAAAGAGAATTAGTGATGGGCCTTTAATGACCCTCACCAAAAGTGTCACCAAAGACAAACTTAGTGACGGGCCTTTAACGACCCTCACAAAAAGTGTTATTGAAAATGGATTTGGTGACAAACCTTAAAGGACCATCACTATATACACTTACAACAATGATTTTTTAATGACCGTCACCATATGCGACATTGGTGACAGACCTTAAAGGTCCATCACAGTGATGAAGGGTCATAAAAACCTCATTGGAATGATCAATGATGACGAACATTTATTGACAGTCACCAAAAATAACCAAAAAGATCATTGGTGATGGTCAATAAAATATCGTCACTAGAAGTGTCACCAAAGAGAGAATTAGTGATGGGCATTTAACGACCCTCACCAAAAGTGTCACCAAAGAGAGAATTAGTGATGAGACTTTAACGACCCTCACCGAAAGTATCATTGAAAATGGCTTTCGTGACAAACATTAAAGGATCGTCACTATATACACTTACAACAATGTTGTTTTAAAGACCGTCACCATATGTCACATTGGTGATGGACCTTAAAGGTCCGTCACAGGCATGACCCTCACCAATGACCTTTTCTCTTGTAGTGAGTCCAGGGACTTTTCTACCCAGTGTTGTGCTTGCGTCTCCAGGATTTTAGCCACTTTTTCAGGCCCAACAGCCAAGTCACTACCCAAAACTCAATGACACTCTTAGAACTGAAATATAACAACCAAATAATGATACAAATTCAATTGCTTGGAAAAGGACTTGAATGGACCCCTACTAGCCATGACAAGAATTTCGTCAAACTTGTCACAAATATGAAATCTACATGTTTAAACAATAGATCTGACCATAGGGGTCCCATAATTTCTGAGAATCACTAAGAAGCATTGTTCTCTTATATCATTAGTTAAATTATCATTTATTAGGTCATGGATACATTTTTCATTTACTTACAAATCAAAACATGAGGAGAGTCATACATCATCATTATCATAATACATGCTCATAACCAGCATATAAATAACAACATAACAATGATAAACCAACCATCACGAATCACATAATAACAAGTACACTTACCCATCAATTGTAAGAGGAAAAGATCTCTTATTAACATATGAAAAATGTAACCAGGTCTAGGACTTCCACATACCCCCTGATCATAGACATGGCTAAGCCAAATCTGTCTTCATCCAGTCACCCCCATCCCATATTCCAAACATGAATGTGGGATCTCATAAAACACTTCAACCAAAACCATCTAGGCTTTCCAAAGGTCAAACCACCTCAACCCTTCCAACAATGATTCCACCTCACTGTCAAACATCACAAACCATCACCAGATTGGTATCTACCCAATCCTTCCATAGATTGAGAGCGTTTGTTCCAACCAAGGCTTCCAGAACTAGTAACTCAACCTGCAACTTACTCCGGGCTTCCAGAGAGTTTATCCAACCACCTCTTCCAGGACTAGTAACTCAACCCACCAAGAGCTTCCTGAGCATTTTTCCAACCAAGGGTTCCAGGAGTAGTAACTCAACCCAAGTTATTACAAGGATTCAAGAGTGTTTCTCCAACCAGGGCTTCCAAGAACTAGTAAGTCAACCCAAGTTAAAGAAAACATGGGAACAAACTAGAAAAAATTATATAATAAATAAAAAAATAAATAAATACAATAAATAAATAAAAAACAAACCCACAACACCATGGTTATCCAAAAAATGGAAAGGCTAGGAAAAACCACTATCCATCTAGGAAATCCTCCATGTCAATAACATATCATGACCAATAAACCACATGCATGCCAAAACTAGTGAGGAAAACATATATTCAACTTGGTAACTGCAAGCAAAACCCAGTATAGTTGTTGGTCTCGATGTTCTATTATGCTTTCCTGCTCTTCCTTTGCCTTCTTGCTCCAAAACTCCAAGCATGCCACACACTCCAATAGTTCTCTAAGAAAATCTAAGTATCCAAGAGTATGAGAGAGAGAGAACAGAGAGAGAGCTCCAAAACTAAACTAACACAAAACTATACTAACCAAGCCTGCCCATTGATGCTCAGAAGCCTTTTTATCATTGAGGCCTCTTTTGTCTTCAATTTCCATTATTTTCCTTCATTTTTCTCCTCACATGCAACATGTGACCTTTCACCTTCCTTTTCTCCTAATTTCCATTATTTTCATAAATAAATGTAAGAAAAATGTCGTTTTTCTATTCCAAAGCCTTTGCCATTACCTTTCACAATTTCCTTTAGCCACAATAACCAAAATGAACACCCACTATGATGTTTTTCCCACCATTCAATTTGGAATATGTGTCCCATGACCATGGTCTTATATATTTTTACATGGATTTTTAACCACAACTATTACAGAACCCTCCTCATTGGAGGAACACCGTCCTCATTGTTCAATGACACCTATAACCAATAATACTATGAAAAACAAAACGTACTACCCATGGAGCTTTATAACACAACTCGTTGCAGTATTTACAATGACCACTCTCGAAACATGACAATCATACAGTTTACTGGAGCTTTATAACACAACTCATTAATAGTAACCACATATGCACACATACACACATACACATTTTCTTCACCCAACAAATAATTATACTATCCATGGAGCTTTATAAATCCATCTCGATGCAGTATTTACAATAATACACACATATACACATATGAACATTTTCTCAACCATCAAATAAAAGGATATGATGCCTGCATCCACAATGAGGGAATTCAGAGGCTCACACCTCTATCCTCAAAGTAATACCAGGATTCACCTCCTTCCCATGAAGTCCAGAATACACTGCAAGGTGAAATATGCATCCAATGTCCAATGCTATAATCGTAGGCCACTTGTTCTCTCAGTGAATAGTTACCAACTTATTGTTCCAGGGAACACTCCCAATGTGCATTTGATTCCATCTGGAAATGCTAATGACCAAAAGAAAATCATCCCAGACCTTCCCTTCTCTACTACATAGTCCCTCAAGTAATCTGGTCATACCCTTCTGTGCAGTCACACACCTTCCAAGTTTCACTAGCACCCCCATCCTGGGCAGTCCATCCCTCTGGGAAGGCTTCCTCACATCAAAAGATACAAAAAACAAGGCATATCCCTACCTTAAAATCATAATACCGGTCATAGCATGCTCATGGAAATAAATGGACATTATTGGGTACCAGTGTCCCACAATGGACCTGCTCTTGAAGTTCTTTACCAACATATTTTTTCCTATTTCAATTCCTTTCACTGATGCTACTAATTCTTGCAGTCGGTTCCAACCATCCAATTGGGAATTTCCATGCTTCCTGTACCAAGCACATGATTTCCATTACACTCAAAATAAATTGAAATAAATTTACATCATACCTCATTGATGGCATGTCAATAAGGTACACTTGCAATCTTGTTCACTTCTTGTCACAACAAGTCAAACTAGTTGTTGACCAAATAATCATGTATAAACATATCACATCTGGTTAGCTCAAAATGGAACCGTCATAGACAAAAATCATATATCACATGTAACTATCATAAATCAGAGTCATAGATCACATGTAATCATCATAAACTAGAATCATAGATCACATGCATACTTAAAATTGAAATCAATGCCAATACTTATCTTTTAATCGGTCTATTGCTTCTACTTTTATCCTTTCTATACACACACTGGATTGGTTACCACACCGAGCAAGCACCCAGTGCCTTTGATTCTCTTTATTCACATACACACACACACATTGTACACCACAACACAATACATATATGTATGGGGAGTACAACATAACAGATACACTTGTCGTGATTCCATGACTACACAATGCACATACATAGTATTGCATGTACACAATAAAGCATGTACGACATGCACACAATACCACATGTACAACATGTACACAGTACCATCTGTACACATCACTACATGTACATCGTGTACAGAACATCACATGTACACAACACCACCTGCACAACCTCTATACGACGCCACATGTACATCGTACCACCTATACAACATGTACACAATGCCACACGTACACAACACCACACGCATGACATGTACACAACACCATATGCATGACATGTACACAACACCACTTGCACGCAGTACCACATGTAAAGCATTTACACAACACCACATGTGCAGTCATGCACACAACACCATATGTACATAGTACCATACGTACAATATGCACACAACACCATATGTACATAGCACTGCATATACAACATGTACATCACGTCATATGTACATAGAACCACATATCCAACATGTGCATAACACCATATGCACACAAAACCACATATCCAACATGTGCACCGTACGATATGTACACAACAGTGTATATCCAACATGTACATAGCACCATCTATACCCAGCACTGCATATGAAATATTTAGACAACACTATCTATACCACCCTATACATAACATTGCATAAACAACATGTACACGCACTATATATACTCAATACCACATGTGCACAACATCACATATGCAACATGTAAAACATATACAACTACACAATAGTAGTACTACACATCCAAAACCACGCTGTCTCTACCAAGCAACCTTGCTTCTAGTGTCTTTCCATGCTTGTCCCAACATGCCACATACCACATTTCTTTCATTTTAATGATGTATTCCTCGGTCTAGCCTTTCCATAACATAAAAATACTATAATAACATAATATCAATTCATATCCACATGATATTGACCTCATAGATTTGTCAAGGCTACTCTTCCCACTTGATTCCTCATCAACCAGGAAGCTCTTCATGACATTCACCTGCATAAGCAATCATTCTTCCACAAGAATGATTCCTAACAATCATGTCTGATAACAACATATATATATATATATATATATATTAGCATTAAACAATCATGATATTGTTAGACAACGACATACGTACATACATATATACATATAAACATTAGCATAAAACAATCATGATCACATCCTAATTACTAGTTATCATCAGGCCAAGGTTAAGAGAATTTCCTTTATTCATGCACAACATTGAGAACAACTATTCCCAATATAGTAAGGCATCTAGCTCCTCAAATCTATTTACTTTACCTTTCCTGATTACTTTTCTGGTGACTGTCCTACCATCGTCCATTTACACCAATGGACCCAACAAATCTAACTGGTTGCCATACTCTTGCCTTCAACTTCCCTTATACATGAACTAAGATTCATTAGGGCCTTACATCACTTGTTTGGTTTCATTCCACTCTTCTAGAGCACCAATAACTTTCCTCTTTTCCCAATCAATTCCCAAGACCCTCAAATATAAAGGAAAGACAAGAAACAAACAAGAAGAAAATCATGAAAACCAATAGTAATACAACACCGCAAACAAAGTGGCAAGGCCTTGCATCAAACATAAAAAAAACTGCAAATCAAGCTCAACAAATCACAAAAGACAAAAAGCACAAGACTAGCAAAAGACACCATGACTTCATCCCCATGGTTCCTAGTACTTCCAAAAGAAAGCTCAAGTTGAGCCTTCTTCAAGATTCCATGGAAATTTCTTTGCCATGCAATTCTATGTATCACACTACCATAAACACATAATTGTCAATATATAAATAAATATAACAATATACCAGTTATCTTACCTTGTTATGACAAGCACATTTCCTTGTAGTTGAACACATTTGTGCCATGTCTGAAGGGTCTCCAATTCCCTTGACATGTCTAGCTATAACTAGATAACAATTGTTACCTATCAAATATATTTCCATGAACATAGCACATATCCACATAATTACAAACAAATTAGGGTTAAGAATACTTCATGTATACAAAGTGCTCATTCATTTGGAATTGCAGTTTCCAAACATAGCCAATTAAATTCTCACCCAATTCATTTATTTTACCTTTACCTTATTGCAACTGAGTGTTACTATGTATTGTCACATCACCCAATGGATAGTTATATAAACAAATCAACTATTACCTTGTCATACTAATGCCAAGCATGTTACCATGCAATTGCTCACACATGTCAACCACATGTTCCAAATATTAAGACAATGATATATATCGATTTGAAATCAACCTTTACCAAGACTAACAATCATGTCATAATCCATAGTCAACTCATAGTCATTAGATATAATGGTACAACTGTCACCTATTACTCTCAAGTACATATCAACTATCTCAACGCATATAATGTGTGAGTAAACCCATCTTAAAATAAGATCATTTCTTGATACAACCTTATAGACACATACTCATATCATGCGATTAATCAAACATTCAACAACAGATAGATGACATAATAGACACCAAATACTCAAACACCAAATAAACGACATAGTCAAACATTCAAACACCAAATAGACGACATAAGAAAAGGCATACCTTAATGTATCTTAGGGGAGGCTAGCTTGTCTGTGAAATCAAGATAGATTAACACGGTATAACTTCACAACATATCAACTCAAACATAAATAAGGTCATGATATCCATAATAGTCACTAGATAACATGTTCACATCATAAACTCATAAAAAATTATCATTCATATATAATAATTATATCTGCACAGTCAATCTAGATTAGTATGACATAATATCACAACATATTAACTCATACCATTTGCATAGACCAATCCAACTTAGTATGATACATATAACATCAATATATTAATGTAATAACCATAATCATCAAGCTACTAGTATATAACCACAACAAGTTATATACCATGCTCATCAACAACATATAACTTAATCAACAAGCTAAACATCATATAACAACAACAAGTTAACCTATAACATACTCATCAAAAACATATAACATAATCATCAAGTTATCTAACCTAAAAAAAACAAAATAGCAATGCATACCACCAGAGGTTATTATCACTCGTGACTATCTGACACATGTGCATATGACTACACTAATCAACTAGAATCTATCATGAATGTAACCATAACATCAATAGAATGAAATACATGCACATAACCATAATGCATATAACAATCCTTAACCTACATACCTACATGCCCAACATACAACTTGTATGAAAAGATGCTCTTGCCTCAAGGTCAAGTGTTGCAACTTCACTTTGATGGTCTGCCTCTCCTGCTCTATCTCATTCAACACATTATCATCATAACATACAAATAACATCATGATGACCTAAAATTCATACAATGACCTGAAAATGCATGTTTTACCTACTATACATGCATACTTTTAACCATGTCAATGCATGCATAATAACATATGGACAGTGACATTAATAACAAATGCATATACAACTGACATGCATTCATGAATACATCATCCCAAAATCAACATCATCAACATTCACATGGCATCATCACTATAACCATGATCAATACCATGAAAATGCAACAAGCATACGGACTACAAGCATAAGGAACACTTATGCAACCGATATGAATGCATGACCAACAGATTGCCCATCCAGTTTGAGCGGTAAACCATGCTCTGATACCACTCTATGGTATCAGATAAAACCCAAAGAGAACAGAAACTAGACATTCCCCAAAGAAAATGGAACCCACTCTGATACCACTCTATAACACCCTCCTCCCACATCTACCCAAGTAACCAGACAACTGGGGTAAACATGTGACGAGAAGTTACTATGATATGATTTGACCTCCTAAGTCACCTTAAGGAAGTGGAACCAATGGAAACACACCATACATACCTTCCACATCATCAACGGGACTCCCAGGAACCATCCCGACCTCTTAGGTAACCAACCCCTCGGTCCCACTACGTTTTTATACCATTAAACCCCTGGATTCTCCCTTATATGGGCATGCATGCATCCAAGGGGCTCTGGGTGTTCCCACCGCATGGGTATGCATGTGTCCACAGACTTTTCTACCCAATGTTGTGCCCATGTCTCTGGGATTTGTGCCACTTTTTCAAGTCCAAAGCCAAGGTCACTACCTAGAACTCAATGAAACTTTTAGAACTGAAAGATAACAACTCAATACTAATACAAATTCAATTATTTGGACAAGGACTTGACTGGACCCCTACAAGCCATGATAGGTATTTCGTCAATCATGTCACCAATATGCAATCTAGAGGTTTAAACGACAGGTCTGAGCATAGGGGTATCACACTTATCTAAGAATCTTCAAGAATCATTCTTCCCTTATATCATTAGTTTCATATCATCTATTAGGTCATATATACATTGTTCATTCACTTACAAATAAAAACATGAGGACAATCATACATCATCATTCTCATAATACATGCTCATAATCAGTGTATAACCACTAGCATAAGAATCATAAAAAAGCCATCAAGAATCGCATAGTAACAAGTACACTTTCCCATCAATTACAAGAGGAAAAGAGATCTTATTAACATATGAAAAATGCAACCAAGTATGGGACTTCCACGTACCACCCAACGATAGACATGGCTGAGCCAAATCTCTCTTCAGCCAGTCACCTCATGAAATATTCCAAGCATGAATGTACAATCTCATAAAACACATCAACCAAAACCATCTAGGGCTTCCAGAGGCCAAACAACATCAACTCATCAAATAGTGATTCCACCTCATGGTTAGACATGACAAACCATCACCAAATTGGTCTCTCCCCAATCCTTCTAGGGCTCTAAAGCATTTGTTCCAACCAAGGCTTCTAGGACTAGTTCTAAACCCACAGCTTACTTCAGGCTTCCAAATTATTTTTCCAACTATGGCTTCCAGGACTAGTAACTCAACCCACCAAGGACTTCCAAAGCGTTTTTCCAACCAAGCCTTCTAGGACTAGTAACTCAACGCAAGATGGTACAAGGCTTCTAGAGCGGACTTCCAAAGCGTTTTTCCAACCAAGCCTTCTAGGACTAGTAACTCAACGCAAGATGGTACAAGGCTTCTAGAGAGTTTGGCCATCCAGGGCTTCCAAGAACTAGTAACTCAACCGAAGCTAAATGAAACTTGAGAAGCAACTAGAAAAAAAAAAATAAAAAATAAAAAAAAAAAATAATGAACCCACAACACCATGGTTATCCAGGAAATGACAAGGCTAAGAAAATCCAATGTCAATCCAAGAAATCCTCCATGCCAATAAAAGAGCATGACTAATAAACCACATACATATGCCATGCATGCCAAAACTACAGAGGAAAAAATACATGCAACTCATTACATGAAAGAAAAAACCATTGTAGATGTTGGTCCCTATGTTATCTTATGCTTTCCTGTTCTTCCTTTTCCTTCTTGATCCAAAACTCCAAGTATGGCACACTCTCCAAAAGTGCTCCGAGAAACTCTAAGTGTCCAAGAGTATGAGAGAGAGAATAGAGAAAGAGCTCCAAAACTGAACTAACACAAAGCTACAATGACCAAGCCTACCCACTGATCCTCAGAAGACTTTATATCAATGAGGCCTCTATTTTCTTCAATTTTCATTATTTTCTTTCATTTTCCTACTCACATGAAACGTGTGACCTTTCACCTTCCATTTCTCCTAATTTCCATTATTTTCGCAAATAAATGTGCCAAAAACACCACTTGCCTTTCTAAAGCCTTTGTCATTGCCTTTTTCAATTTCCTCTATCCATAATAACTGAAATGAACACCCACTAAGATGTTTTTCCCACCATTAAGCTTGGAATGCGCATCCCATGGCCATGGTCTTATATATTTTTACATGGATTTTTAACTAAGGTTGTTACATTGAATGACCTCATAGTAATCGAAGTCACTCACTAAGAAGCATATTGATTTCTCTATCTCCTAATATGTATGAGATAACATTCAAAGATCTAGTTGCATGTATCCATAGCGCATTGGTTATGTAGGCCACCCAAAGAGTTTGTGACATATGGTTAATAGTCATCACGTTTTCACTGGGCATAACCAACAGATCCCTCCTACCCCAAACACAATGATTCGCTATGGAGAGTACATATGAAGTTCATTGTGTTGAGTGTGGAGGGACCTAAGCATTTCACATAATGAAATTCCTCTACATTCTGCATAGTTGGAGCTGAAATGTGGATGCAAAGGATAATTGTTGGTTTAATGCTTTGAAATTAGATGATCTGATACTCTTAGTTATTCGATTTTAATAGCTTGAAACTAAATACTCCTTTTGTAATAACGTTTTCATATTTCCTCATTTTTTACAATATGCAAGAAACGAGTTATATCGTAAGGTGGTGAAGTTTGTAGGATCTAAATCAGATAGCCATCCAACCACCAATGGGCACTCACATAGTATTTCACTCAAGAGGATCACGAGATTTAATTTGGTAGGGTCATTCTTAGGGTTATAGTTCCCAAACCCTCTTCCAACAATAAAGAAATTGAATCCATGATAATGTATTGGATGATTCTCCACTGTTAGCATGCTAGTGCCTTGAAGTACCAATTTCACCATTGAGTTGAAGGGAATCCAAGTGAGTCTCATTCCTTTGTATTCCATTGAGTATTTTGGTGTAGTTCTTGTATAATTGAAAGGTGTGGGAAGATTATAAGGAAAACGAGTGGTGAAGAGACTGGTGATATTAAATAAATGGGCTTGATTTTATCTTTGATGAACATATAATCTCGTTGTTCCTAACATTGGCACTGTCTAGGTTAGTTTCATTTTCCATGCTATCAATCCTTTCAAGCAATGACATGAGAGCAGTGTCATGAACCAACTTTTTGTTTTAGTTCTCTTCACATCTAGTGAAATGATTCTACCAATAAAAAACTCATCTCTTCCTTTCTTGCTCTAAATGAATTATGTATTTGAATTCCACGCCACTTCATTGTGATGTGCTTCTTTGACATGAGGAGAGTTTTCTTTTTTTTTATTCATATCATTGCATTATTGGAAATAAAAGATTGTAAGAGCCTACACTGATGGTAAGGCAGAGAAGAGGAAACCCAAACATTTTACACACACAAAACAATATGAGATGTTGCTCTTGTATTGATCACACAAACTTGACTTGACATGCTTAAAATTAACCCATAATGGGGTATTTATTACTCTAACAAAATAACTTGAACATGCAAACAATCACTAAATTTGGACTTCTCCAAATATAGACTGAACTTAACCTGAATCACACTTAACTTAGTGAACTCACACTCTAAATATGGATGCCACATAACTCAGCTTATCTCTTCATGCATCACTTGACTTGAATATTGCTATATCTTCATACAGGAGTAATTACTATTTCCAACACTCCCCCTTAATTATCACTGTATGACTCAATATAACTCAATCACGACTCAACATAACCCAACTACACCCACTAGGCTTACAATATAAATTGACTCAATCATCACTTAAACATGTTTGTTGGTGTAAGTATCAACTAGGCTTACAATGACTCAAAACTTTAACAATATCCATTTTCCTTTTTATTTCTTCCAGATTCTCTATACTCGAAACTGCTTCATTCTTAGTTGTGCTTTCTTGTTCTAGGCACTATATTTATTCACTTGTTGCTGTAATGTTTCTTTGACTTCTCTTGTATATGTTTTGAAAATGATTTGATCTTGTCTTCTACAACTTTCTCTTCAAAGGTTCATTCAACCATGGATTATTGCAATAACTCTTCATCTTTGAATTATTTTCTTTGCTCTGCTTCATGCGCTTCATATTCTTTACTTTCTTTCTACCATATTTCTTGATAGAAGAATCTTATCTCTTCTTGGCTCCATTGTTGAAAAATGGTTTTAATGTATTCTTCCTCATTTTCAGAAACTTCCATGTCCTTCTCTTCACTTTCATCATTAGGTATTGCTTCATTTTGCATGTAGCCTGCACACTCAAGATCATCATTAGGCTTACATGTAAAATCATAATCATGTTCCTTTTTCTTGTTCACCACTTCATTTAATATTTTTAATTATTTTATTCCATGCAGTATGGGTTTAGCTCTGTTGGTGTAAATTGTTCTGTAATGACTGGGTTATTAGGCCATTACTCAATTAAGTCGTTAGCTCGAAGAAAAGTTTGCATCTTAATAATCCAATGATCAAAATATTTACCAAAAAATATAGGAGGTGGTAGTAGATAAAAGCTACAAAATTCAACTTTGATTTCTTCTTTGTTTTCTGCTAGACTTCTGAGTTCATCAGTTGTGACCTAAACCTCTCTATATATGGAAATGATCTCTTCCTCTTAATTTTAATTCCTTTTATTAATTTTCTTCAATCGCACTTTGCAACCCATGATTGTTCTCTTTTTGTCTTATAGCTACTTTCCTAATTGCATGAGGTTATCTTTCATATATGTTGGACACCTAATCCTCTATGGGTTGGTGTGGAATGTGAACAGTTGTTGGCTTGTTAGGGCCTAACCCAGGTTCAGAGGTGATTTAGCCAAACAAATCCCGGTATTACTGGCCCTTTTGGCAACAATTTGGGGAGCGCGGACTGAGGTCTCACCCAAAGTAGTATGGGAGGGTGCTAGAACCAGGTTTCTACACCCTGGGGATGTCTGATGGTATCAAGTGGTCCGCAGTTTGACCCTGCATGCATGTCGCTACGCACATCTATTAGTCCTTCGCAACCTGTGATGTTGCCTTCGCGCAGCCCTACTTGGGGCGCGATCTGTATTATTACCCAAGTTCCTTACTATTAACCTATTATTATTCGATTACTTAGCTTATCTGTGTAAGTTTAGAGATAATTAATAGTATATCCAACATTCATATAAGGGCGCGCGATAAAAAAAACAGTATAAATGCACAGAATGTAATACGAAAATAGATACATAGTAATTGGAATCAACTTCTCTTTATTATTCTTTGTTCAAGGTTACAGACCCAACACCGCCCTATGCACTCAGCTATAGTGGTCCGTGCACTTAGCTGTGGACTCTACTAGGTCTCTGCGCACTCAGCTGCAGAGCCTCTTCCTACTACTATGACCCAATACACTTACATTCTTACTCTATGCTTGAACCATTCGTACTCCTCTATCTCCGACATGACATTATATTACATTACAAAACTTAGGGCGGACAACCCTATGACTCAACCTATACTTTGCACTTTGCGCCCGCAATTCATGGAGTCTTACAATACATTTGACCCAAAACTTGGGCTTTGAGCCCCAAAACACGTTGTGGCAGGATCCGATCCCCAACGGGCCCCCAACACAAACATTGTGACATGCCCTCGAGTCACTCTGTCGGTGTGGCAATCTTAGTGCAGAGTCCCTCCAACTAGTCCTGCACTGCTCAAAGGTCCACAACGCACCATTCTGTGGTTTGCTAGACCTGCTGCATTCTTGCATCTGAATCATTTGTGTCTGAATTATGTCCTTACCTTGGTACTAACATATGTTGTGTGTGTTTATAGTCCTGCGCCCTGGTCCGGCTCCTCGGGTCGTGAAGACAGTGCTTTGGCCAGTTAGTCAGATAGTCGGCCCACCCGTGTAGGGCTTCAAGCGACTGTCGTTTACTTTTCCTGGGAAGGGTTCTCCATTTAGTTTGACTAGCTGGACTACACCTCTTTCTATGACCTCCTTAACCATGTACGGTCCCAACTAGTGCATTCCAAATTTTTCCAGAAATTTTTCAAACTTACTGTCATATAGCAGCACTAAGTCATTTACCTTGAAAGTGTGCAACTTGATATGGTGGTCGTGCCAGGCCTTTTCACACTGCTTTTGTACCTTCTGATGAAATTTGGCCAGAAATCGTTCTTCCTCAAGTTCTTCTAATTACACGAGCCTTTCTTCCAAAGCTTCGTGGTCCGTCATGCCTGTGAGCATTGTTATTCGCAGACTAGATACGATGTATTCCATCGGCATGATATCTTCCGTGCCATGGACTAACCAGAAAGATGTCTATCCCATCAACTTCTTGCATGTTGTCCTGTAAGACCATAATACGGCAGGTATGCTTAAGTCCCAGTCGTTTCGCTACGCATTACATACTTTGGTCAACGCAGTCTCTAGTATTTTATTGAATGCCTCTACTCTTCCATTAGCTTATGGGTGGTACGGTGTACTTTTTTTATGATACACCTGGAACTCTTCTGTGAGCACGCTGATGGTTTCATTCAAGAAATGTGTTCCGTGATCACTCATTAAGATTTTCGGACAGCCAAATCATGTCAACACATTTTCGAACAAAAACTTCGCAACCGTAGCAGCCGTGCAGTCTTTGACTAGTTGCGCTTTTTCCCATCGTGTCAGGTACTCTGTCGCGGTGATGATGTAGTGTATGCCTGTCTTTCCCTGAGGTTTGATCGGTCCCACAAAGTCGATTTCCCATTTTTCAAATGGATGTAGTGTCATTTGTGGATTTAATGGCATCTCGTCCCTTCGTGATGGTTTTCTAGTCCTTTGACATATATCGCAGGCCTTACAGTGCGCTTTCGAATCCTGGTGCAGGGTTGGCCACCATAATCCTGCGCGAAGAATCTTCTGTGCAGTTGCACGTACTGCATAGTGTCCCCCTGTAGTGCACCCATGTGCTTCCACAAGGATATGACCTCGTTCAAATTCAGGTACGTATCTTCGCAATATCTCATCATTTCCCATTGTATAGAGGTGTCTCATGATGACAGAAAAGTCCACCATGCACACCACCAATTCCTTCTTCTGTTGGACTGAGTATTCCTTCAGCATAGTCCCTGTTGTTATAAAATGGAGTATATCTTCGAAGTGTCCATCCGCGACGCGTACTGCAAAGAGATGTGCTTCAGGTAGTCCCTCCTCCAAATTCGTTGGCCCTTCACCCGTCTCAATCGTGACAAGTGATCTGATCCTGCATTTCGGCATCCCAGTTTGACTATGACCTCAAAATCATATTATTGAAATAGTAAGAGCCATTGGCATATGTGCCCCCCCAACAAAGGCTTATTCACCAGGTATTTCAACGCAGAATGGTCGATATACATCTTGAAATGTACTCCGAGTAAATAGTGTCGGTATTTTTGGAGCACGTACACCATTGCCAACCCCTCACGCTCAGTGGTGGAATAGTTCTTTTTTTCTTTTGACAATCTCTAACTTTCAAATGCGATCGGGTGATCCACGCCCTCCACGCTGTCTCGTGTGAATATGGCTCCCAGTGCAATACATGATGCATCAACATGTACATGAAATTCCACATCCCATTTTGGGAAGACCAGGATTGGAGCGGAGGCCAGTTTCCCCTTCAAGACATCAAAACTCTTCATGCAATCATCATTCCAACAATATGTAACATCCTTTTTCAATAGCTTTTCCATCGGCACTATTATTTGGGCATAAATTTTGATGAACTTCCTATAGTATCCAGTGTGTCCCAAAGTAGCACACAGTTGTTTAACACTTCACAGTGCTTCCAAATTTAGAATAACAACAATCTTCGCAGGGCCCACCATTAGTCCCTGTTTTCAAACCACATGTCCCAGCAGGTTTCCAAAGAGAACAAGGAATGTACACTTCTTAAGGTTCAACGCAATATGGTGTCGCCGGTAAGTATCCAACATGAAGCGTAAGCTTGCTACATGGTGCTTAACTAATCCAAACACAGTCCAAACATCCAGGTAGACCTCCAAGAACTTGTGGATGTATTCTTTGAACGCAACCACAACGATGTGCAAAAATATAGCTGGCACGTTCTTCAGTCCAAACGACATAATGGTGTATTGAAAGCAGCCCCATTCTGTTGTGAAGGTTGTTTTGCTCCTATCTTCTGACGCGATCTTGATTTGATGGTACCTTGAGAACCCATCCGTGAATGAGTATGCTTCCTGACCACCAACATTCTCCAATACTTCATCTGTGAATGGTGTCAGGAATGGATCACGTACACAGGCATCATCCAGCTTCCTGAGGTCCACACATATTCTTATTTTTCCCTTCTGTTTTTTCTCCTATACTACCATAGGACTCACTCAGTCAAATTCTTCCACTAGTTCAATAATTCCATCTACCAGAATTTTGTCTACTTCGTCGGGGACCTTTTCTTTATACTTCAGATTCAAGTGGTAAGGTTGTTGCTTGATTGGCTTCATGTCAGGTTTTAGGGTGATCTTCCTCATCCCTAAGTCACAAACGATCCCTTTTAAGTCCTTAATTTTGGTCGGGAACAAGTCTTGGTATTCGCGGAGTAACTCAACGACCTTATCCACCGTGGCATCATCCCAATAGTCCCCAAGTGTTGCGTACTTTAACTATGCCTCCGTTCCAATGTTTACCTACTTTATCTTTAGCAATGCGGTGATATCGGGGTCTTCGAGTGATGGTCCTCGAATCTCGCGACAACCTTCCATTTCTGAAATGTTAATATTTCGTGGGTCCTCATCATCCTCCTCAACATTTACGTTGTAACACTCTAGTGCACAGCTCAACTGTGTCACCCATTCTAGTTGAAGTACTTCCATTGGCTCCTAGGGTATTTTGAAGATAGTTGTTTTTACTGCTTGTAGCGCATTGTCAACAGTATCTGACCAACGATCTTCAAACGTGAAAGTTAACAGAAATCCCTCACGCAAGACATCCCATTCGCTCATACCATGGCAGAGCTCCATCTCAGTATACTAATTCATGGGTATGACATCCAGGGTATGATAGAAAAAATGTACCCATTCAGGCTGTGGCTCTTCCTGTAGATCTTGGTCCATTTCGCAAGGTGTTTACGTGGATCATCTTGTCTGTCATATTTTTATATTAGCCATATCTGCAGTTTCCCAAATTGTAGGCACATCATTCTTCTGCATCCAAGTCAGTCCTCAAAACTTCCCTGAAGCGTACCCCACCATCATGCAGGCGTTGCACGCAGTGCCCACTTCAGAGCACCGAACCGTTGCTGTTCTAATACTGTGCTTTCAAGTTTGTTTAGGAATTCATCCACCATTGTCAACCCATCATACATAGGCAGATCCCTTGCTTATGTTATTACACAGCATAGTGACCTTATCATCATGTTGCAATTGAGTGTGGTTACCTCATGTAACCGGTTCTGCCATCATTCTACTTCTTCGTCTGAATCCAAAGTGCAGGAGCTGTTGCGCTCTCACAAAATCCTACCATCTGTAGTTGGATTCACCCAATCCTCTTTTCGCGTAGTTATCTTGTAAACACAATCGAGATCATCATCACTATCATCGTCGTGCACTAGTTCAGTGTATCGGCTAGATCTAGTGGTACTACTACACGTAGTGACTTGTTTTCAAAGATCATTTTGTGCTTCTTCAGATTTGTGACTCCATTCATATCGATGGCCTAGTCTATTCCTAGTAGCACAGGATAGGGATTACTGTCATCGACAATCTCTATCACTTCAAACTCCACCTCTATGTTCACACCTTCAATATCTACTATCACCCCTTGCAATCTTCCCATGGGCAAGATCTTCTATTGGTTCACCATTCGCAACTGAATAGGAGACCACTGTAGCGCGGGTCTACCCATGCGTTCCCATGTTTGTTTTGGTAGTACATTCGCATTTGATCCGAGATCCAGGATTACCTGATCCATTTCATAATCGCTGATTTTCTCAGTCAACCTCATTTCCCTTCCTGTGCACAATGCATGCTTTCTATGTTTCTAGACCACGCGCGGTTCTCCTGACCTCACGCACCTAGTGATAAGTTCCTATAGACCTTTTACTGCCTTGATGTCACGTAGCAGTTTCATGCATGTCTTCAGAAAGGTAGTGAGCATTAAACGATCCATCCCTGGTTCTAGTTGATCCTTACTACTTGAAGTGGAGGCCTCCGTGAAGCTCTTCTTAGCTTCCATGAATGTCTCCTTCATGCGTTCTAAATCAAATTCAGGTTCCTTAGTAGGAGCCTTGCAAACCCATGCACTTTCTTCTGACTACTTACCTTTATCATTGCCAGTGGTCGTACCACTCCTGAGCATCATGTTTACATTCGGATCTTCTTTGCGTGTCTCAGACCTCATCATCTACAAATTCTGAGTCAGAGGGGGTTGAAGTACCGCTTTTTCGCAAAGTCTCGCTATCAATGTAGGGCAATCTTCTGCCTCATGATCAAACTGAGTACAATACAAACATGATGTACTTGTCGGGTTTGTACAATTGCAGGCATAGTGCCCTAGCCCTCCGTAATTGTAACAAATTAGTTGTTCGTGACCCCTTCCTAGTCCCATTCCACCTTGACCTCGACTGCACCCCTGAAATCTAGCACGCGCTATTCTTGCATTTGGGTCAAGGGCTCGCATTTCGGTCTACACCCTATAGGTAGGAGTCCAACCCATTGTTAGTTCATAGCTTCTGTAGGTGCGTTCATCATGGCCTACCGACCTGCAGAAATTACAAAACAATTGTTGGACGTCTGTGTATACTATTGCAATAAATGACAATTATTCATAGTGTGTTTTCCTCTTATTTGACAGATCGCACACCATAATACGGGCGTCGTGCTCAGTCCTTCCTGTGCCTCTGGTCTTAATGGCATCATCTCTCCTCCTACCAAGTAGTTCGCAAAGACAGGACAACAGTCCTTGTCATGCCCTTGAACTTTGCATTTTATGCACCATACCTCCTCACGTGGCTCTGGCTAAGGTGTCTTGTCCTATTTTAAGCTCTGCATCTCCAGACATAGAATTGGCAGTTGCGCGTGGATTTGTTGGACTCCCGGACTAAGGTCTTGTATAGGGGTCTCATGCAATCTCATTGCCATCTCCAAAGCTTTAGCCTGGGTGGAAATTTTTTGCTGTGACAGCACCGTCCTTAAGTGCGGTGTTAGTGATGCTACAAACTATCCACGGTGTTTTCCATCCGTCAACGTCATGTTGGCTTCGCGAATCATACCCTTCAGCCTCTAGTCCAGATCCCAGTGGGTCTCGCCCGAGAGCATCACAATCTCCTTAAACCCGATGATTGATTGTGTTTCTGAATTTGGCCTACTAAATTCCCTATTCAATGCAGTCTGGATATCTATGATCCCTGTGTTTGGATGGTCATTAGAATGCTTCACGTACCATGTCAATGTGCGATCCTGCAACACGCTAACCAGTGTTTCCTTCTTGATATTATCATCTGTGACTCCTTGCGCTTCCCATACAGCTTTTCCCACAAACCAAAGTTGGTCAATATCCTCATTTCCTACTCCCCTGAATACCGGCAACTTTATTACGCTTGCCATATTAAACTGTGGTGGTGGTGGAGGTGGTGTGGGAAAAGTTGGAGGCGAATATGGTGAAACCGGTGGCAGTGTAGGTGGGGGTGGTATGCGTGGAATTCATTGTCTTATCAAACTCATCACACTCCTTGGTGAAACTCTCATGAGCTCCTCCTTGCTCTCCCACGGAGGTGAAACCAAAGGACTAGTTTGTAATTCTTCGTTACTTCCGTTTCTATAGGTCCTCCCACTTCGCATTGCTCCAAACATAAATTTATTTGCATAACCATTTTTTCACACAGTAGTATTTTAATCCAAGTGTTCAAAGATTTAATGTACTTACCTAGTGGTACTTTGAGGAAGCCTCATTCCACCTTGTTGTAACTGACTATCGTAGTACCACGAGCTTAGTGATAAATCCTCCTATAATTTGATCGAGCCAGTGGTCCACAGCATGTGAGAGCTTCTCTTCTAAAGCTTCTAGTTTGCACACCAATTCATGAGTCCACACAATTGGTTTATCGAGCCTACACCTTCCCTGATTGTCTGCTAGCTTTGCAATCCACTCATACAACTCAAAGGGGAAGGACACAGAAAATTTTGTGGATTTCTGTATATAAGTAGCGCTCCAACCACTATTCCTTTGATACTCGCAGATTTTTATTTTCCTACGCTGTGAACTCATGAATATTCTTGTCCAAACACCCTCCAATTTCTTTCTTTGTTGGATTCCAGTGGCAGGACATCAGACATCCCTTATACAGATCCTGGTGCCGAAAACAGAACCATTTGTTGGCTTGTTGCGGCCTAACCCAGGTTTGGAGGTGATTTAGCCAAACAAATCCTGCTACTACTCGCCCTTTCGGCAACAGTCCACAGAGTGCGGACTGAGGTCTCACCCGAAGTAGTATGGGAGGGTGCTAGAACCAGGTTTCTGCACCGTGGGGATGTCTAATGGTATCAAGTGATCCGTGGTTTGACCCTACGCGCACATCGCTACGCGCATCTATTAGTCCTTCGCAACCTGTGATGTTGCCTTCACACAACCCTACTTGGGGCATGATCCATATTATTACCCAATTTCCTTACTATTAACCTGTTATTATTTGGTTACTTAGCTTATCTATGTAAGTGTAGAGATAATTAGCAGTATATCCAACATTCATATAAGGGCGCGTGATAAAAAAATAGTATAAATGCACAAAACGTAATACAAAAGCAGGTACATAGCAATTGGAATCAACTTCTCTTTATTATTCTTTGTTCAAGGTTATAGACTCGACATTGCCCTGCGCACTCAGCTGCAGGACTCTGCGCACTCAGTTGTAGAGCCTCTTCCTACTACTACGACCCAATACACTTAGATTCTTACTCTATGCTTGAACCATTCGTACTCCTCTATATCCTTCTTCTTAGCTATCTTTACAACTTAGAGCCTTACTCTATTTATACAATCCCATGGTCCGCGACCATGGGTAGGCCGACATGATATTACATTACATTACAAAACTTAGGGTGAACAACCTATGACCCAACCTATACTTCGCGCTCCACGCCCACAATTCGCGGATTCTTACAATACATTTGACCCAAAACTTGGGCTTTGAGCCCCAAAACATGTTGTGGGGGGATCCGATGCCCAACAACAGCCATCAGAGTCGAAAAGAGCACTTGGAATATGAATCCAAGGGTCGCATCAATGTACTACATATATGTATCATTATGAATAATAGATGCAAATCTAATGCTTATCTTCCACATTATTTGTTGGCATTCCATGTGAGTTTAACATGGTATTAGAGCAGGTGTATTCCTACCCTTTGACCTCTCTGCATTTTGAACATGAGGCGATTCATTCCATGAAGATAGCTCTCCCGCACTTTCCTCTACATTGCGTGGAAGACTGAGATGACCATGATGAGTGCCATGAGTGAAGTAAGTATGTATTACAACCAGACATATTTGATACATATTCTACATTGAATGGTATTATCGTGAATGGCATTTTTCATTCAATGGTACTGTGTTGATTTTGTTCTGGATGAAGATTGTGTTTTTTGACATGGAGTGATTGTGATCTAGTATTACTGTGTTGCATAATACTGTGTTACCGTGATTGTTCCTTGGTTAATGACTCTCCTTATGCATAGCTAATACTCCTGATTCCGTGCCATAATACCTCCTCCGCGCCAATGAAATTGTGTTGGCATGTAAACCATTCCTGTACATCGTGATTGTGGTTGTGTTGCATCATATTAGTATATACACCGTCCGATTATATGAATGACAGTTATATGAATGTTGTCCCTGCCTGTTAATACCTCACCACTCCAGTTTAATATGTAACATTGGTCTGACATGCAGTTTTAATATGTAACATTGGCTTGGAAAATGTCATATCACCTCCACACTCTCATGTTAATACCTCCCCCGGTTATGTAACAACACTGACATTTATGCAGAATGACAGATAGAGAATGGCATCGCAGATAGCGCTGAGGGAAGGGGTGTTTCTCACATTTTTTCAGCTATCACAACTTTGAGTTGAAGTTATATCGAATTGAATTGAAGCTCATCCACAAGTAATTTCCACAAATATGGCCGATAACCGCGATTTGGCTCGAATTGTCTGGCAAAAGGTCGATCAAGGTGACTTCCCCAGAAGCTCGAAGCCAAGAATGAAGCCCTTAAGCAAGTCAGGAAGCTGAATAGGTGGAATTGATACTTTGTTGGAGGTTGGAAATCCTTGTAGCTCAAGGTTGAGAGAATTAGGGGACAAGGTGCTGGCAGGATCAAAGAGCTTAGTGAAAGGGCCAGGCCGGACTTCAGTTGAGATTAGTAACATAGAAACTGCAGACGAAATATTTCAATTTATTTGTTTGAGTTAAAGTGCTGTGTGGTTAAAATTCGGTGACATAATTATTTTACTAAGGACGATTTAATTGCCTCTACGATTAAGGCTTTGTTGTCAACTTCTTCTATTGCTGCTAAGAAGGTAGAGAAGCCTAGTCGACAGCATATGGAGGAGGGATAAGTGCTTCTGCACATAAGCGTATTGAAGGGACAGTCACAAAACTGGTTGACTACAATATAAAAGTTGTTACTCTTACACAAATTCAGCAGATTTACTAGTCGCAATCCTCATATCAGTTTGTGCCTTTTTTCTTATATTCCTTCAGTAGTGCGTTATCTTCCTTGAATACTCCCTAGAAAAGTTGTTTTATATTCTCCACCAAGGTTCATTTGTATGCTCTCTGAGATATATAATAGCAGTCAATTTCTGTTAGTGAATTATATTTGTGGGTCAATGCATGTGGTCTATTTTATATTGAAGAATATGCATGTGAATCTACTATACTGCATGGGACAAAATTAAAGGGACAAAACACATAGTTCATATTTCAGTTTATGGAAATTGATTTTATGAAGGAATAGTGTCATCGTGAAGTAAAAGGGTGACAAGGTATTGTGTAAAAGAACTAACTAAGGTCAATTTACCTTGTTTTGGAGCCATAGCCTTTGCCAAACCAGTGTTGAACCTGCGAATGTGGTGGCGACAAATTTACAATTAGCTAAAGGGTAAGCATATTATTCTTTAAAGGGTGTATTCCTCATTTAGAAGCCACTGCTTATTACAAATTGTTTGTGGGCATTGCCTCTAAACTGAAACATAGAATCTCTCCTTACCTATGCGTATTATGTTGTTTCTGGAGCTGCATTGGCTATAATCCTATGGAAGTGTCATTTTAGATGGTTCATATCAGTTGTTGCTTGCTGGGCTGGTCATATAACAAAATTAAAAATATGAACTGCAAGCCTTCACCTAGATAGTATATCTTTGCTTCACGTATGGGAGGAATTTCTTAGGGGAGCAACATTATAACCTCTGTGGGGACCAATATATACCAAAGAAAATGGCCAAGGTTGATGAAGTACTAGAATTATTAAATACTCTAATACAGTCTACTGTTGATAACACCGCCAAAATAAATAAAGCCTCTCTCCTTGACATTCGAATATGTCTACAAAATGCACAAGACAAGATAGAGTTTTTGCAGCTTGAATCTCAATTCCAGTGAGAAGAGTTACAACAGAATAGACATCATTTTGAACTTGTTTTTGTTCATAACATTGAGACAAATTCCCATCAACAACAAGAAATTGCAGATGCAGTAACCATTTCAAGAGCAGTTTTGTATAAAGATGCATGTATTCAGGTTCCACTTCCCAAGCCCATCATCAGACCTTAGGAAGAGCTTGTCAATAATAGAAAATAAATCGGTCTTGGATATGAAAAGGATGCATCCTTTCATATTCCATATTACTCAAAGCCCATCCAGTTTTAGAGTGTTGGATTTCTTCATGATAATTCACCTTCAGTTGTTCCAGATTTTGCGCCTCTTCCACAACAGCCACGACGGATTGTTAAATGGCAACGTTGTGGCTGAGTTAGCCATATGAAAGATCAATGTTTTGATCTTCATCCATGTGAGCATTGTATAAAACCACTCATTCTTTAAACAGATGCTTCAAAAACAAGCCTCCTACAAGAACAAAGATTCATCTTGGATGGATTACTTCTTGGCAATGGGCTTCAACAACCAAGAAGATTGTTGAATTGAGGCTTCTGTGATCCATATCATTTATGAGAGAATTTTTTGGCGTAAATCACATGATATTTCATTTGTCTTCTTGACAAATGAAAAATCATGTGATTTACGCCGAAAAATTCTCTCATAAGCCAAGAAGATATTCCGGTCATATGTCCGAACTTGTTTTAGAATATTGAACAATCTTACAGTTGAGTTTTCTCTATCATCTCACCTTGTATCTCAGAGTGAGGGAAGTGATGGTCATCTACAAGCTTCAAAGCCACATCAAGCGAGCCTGAGCCACAACCTATCATACCAAAGTCAGAGTTGTAGTCAGAGACAAAGATGCCCTTGAGAATGCTTTGGTTGGTGATTAGCCTTAAACCATATATGCATGGTTGAGACATCTCTTCAAATAATTGGGGACACTTCTTCTAGCAGAAGACTTCAGCTTCTTGCTAGTTTTGGAAGAGTTCCGGGAATTGCATTAAGCATTCTAGAGTTGGTGGTCATCCTTAGACCATCATAGGTTGAGACCTCCCTTTTCATGTTGAGGTTCTCCCTTTTTGTGCGGGGTGAGACCACCCTTTCAAGGTTGAAGGTTTCCTCTTCAAAACATGAGGAGAACTTCCTCTAGCAAAAGACCTCAACTTCATGCCAGATTTCGAAGAGTTACGAGAACTGCACTAAGTGTTCCATTGTTAGTGGTCATCCTTAAACCACCCCCCTTATACCAACATTTCAGAGAGCACATTCGACCTAGCGCTGCCATGCATGTTTTTTGCACATTTTGTATTACAACTCTCTTCTTAGACTCATACATAACCCTTTAGATTAAGAGGGGGAATGTTAGACACCTAAGCCTCTATGGGCTGGTGTGAAATGTGAATAGCCATCGGAGTCCAAGAAACCACTTGAAATATGAATCCAATAGTCACACCAATATACTATATATATGTATCGTTGTGAATAATAGATACAAATCTCATACTTATCTTTCACATTAATTATTAGCATTTCATGTGAATTTAACAATATCACCCCTGGAAAATATAATTTTTAATATACACTCTCATCAGACATAATACTTACAAAAATAAAAAAAATAAAAAACTATTACGAATCCCAAAACTTACTTTTCAATACAAATTCGTGAAACCGCAAAAATTTTGCTACTCAACTCTTCTAAACTTTTTAAATACCATACGAAATAAAGCCCCACATAACTCCTTTTTCTAACTTTCAGCTAAGAAAGACCTTTTTGTTTTATGCACGTGCCCTTCAAAAATAAAAAATAAAAACCTTTCGAATCCCATAAATAAGTTCACACAACTTTAAAACAATATATCTCCAACCTTTAATAAACAACCCTTTCGAATAATTATTTCAACCCTTTAATCTTGCCGTCGGGATAGATTTCGACATTTAAGAAAAAATATATTTTTAAAATAATTTAGAATAAATTTTTTCAAACCTTCGGCTATGGTCGTCTGATATGATGACTCAAGGCGGCTCTGCAAATCGACGTGCATACTGCCCTCAGTTCAGTAGCGGTTTCAATAGCTTTGCTAACAACGAGCTACAACTCCCAGCAAATGTTTACAGCTCCTCTCTAAATGGTTTGTTTCTTGGCCAGCAGCACTCTAAACAACGGGCCGCGAGGGCTCTGATCTTTTTCCTCTCGTTATGGGAGCTAACAAACTTACAGCACACTGCCATGGTGGCTCCCATTGGCTTGTGATTAATTAACCTTAATGGTGACTCTATAGACTACGCCTACAAAACCTGTCGGATACATATGTAATGGTGACTCTATAGACTACGGCTACAAACCTGTCGGATACATAGGCTCTTTAGATCCTCAAAGTCAACCTCGGTCTTTGTTGCCTCTGATACCAATTTGATGATAAGGCAGAGAGGAGTAAACCCAAAAATTTTACACACAAAAAATAATATGGTATGAGATGTTGTTGATGCATGTATTCCTCACACAAACTTGACTTGATTTGACTATAGTGAATCTATCCCAAGGTATTTATCATTCTCACAAAATAATTTCAAAATGCAAATATTTATTAAATTTGGACTTCTCTAAATATAAATTGAATTCAATTTTACTCACACTTAACTTAGTTAACTCGTAATTTAAATCTAAACTTCACTTAACTCAGCATATCTCTTCATAGATTACTCCACTTAGATATCTCTTCATACATCACTCCACTTGGATATTGCTAGATCTTCCTGCTAGAATAATTACTATTTCCAAACTCCACTTGGATATTGATGGATCTTTTTGCTGGAATAATAATAGCAAACAATAATAATGGAGAAACAAAAAGATTACTCAGTCAGAAACAGTGGAATAAATAAAACAATCACTCGAGAACAGAAATCACTTAGCATTACATAATAGGCTTGGGCCTTGGCTTGCTTTCCTTGGCTAGAGAAATTACAAATTTATAGAGGCTGAAGAAGGATCTAGAATCCTGCATGTGTTTTAGATGGAGATCTAGAAGCTAATCGGGGTGTAGAAGGATTTAGAATCCTGCATGTGATTTAGATGGAGATTTAGAAACTAATAGTGGTGTAGAAGTATCTAAAATCCTGCATGAATTTGGCTTCACACTTAACAGTGGATGCATGTATTCATCACACAAACTTTGATGAAAACAGCTAAAATCACACAATCACAGAAGCATAATCATATAGCAGGCACAAATGGTGTATGTGTAAACACTCACACACACCGATTACATTCAGATCACTCTATTAAATAGAGTTTTTGAGATCCAACTTATTCCTAATTTAGAGAGAGTGGTTGAGAGAATTTCTCAATCACCACAAACCAATTTCTCAAATATGGAATGTAAGCATTAACTCCAACATCCCCCCTTAATGATTACATTACATGAAAATAACAAAATAATCAAGCTTATCAGTAGATGCTCCATCAAGTTGCCTCATAACCCTCGGAAAGGTGTAGTTGGCAAGTTGGATTCCCGAGTTCCCTTCCTCAACTCCCGAATCAAGGACCTCCCGAAGTCAATTACTGGACAGCATCCCAATCTGTCGCATAACCTCATTAGGAAACCACTTCCATGTCTACCACTAATGAGGGATCCTTCCCTAGATCCGCAACTGCCATACTATCTGGACAACCATCCATATTGAGCCTTACTGCTACTTGATCTTTAAGTACTGGCATCAGACACATAGTTGAACTGCTGGTTATTTCAAAAGGGTGAACATTGTAGCTGCAATGAAGAACACCATAGAAACAGCCACCCAAAAATGAGGAAGTGTGTCCCAAATGGCTTCATCAGTCATGTTTTCATCATCACTTGGGATCAAAGCCCTACACATCCTAAAATTATCGACAAGGACAATAGATTCAAACAGTAGAAGTGGTACAAACACAACCTTCAAATTCACCACCGGTATGCCATACCCATATCGGCTATCAAGATATGTGCAAAGCAGCAATTCAAATGCAATGAAAAGTGGGACAGCAACAACAGTATGACAAGGTGCCCAATGTCGATCATGAGGTGGTACAGGAGCAGGCAAAGAGAATCGTCCTCGAGCCACAATGATATGAAAAATCCATAGAGGCAGAAATATAAACCACCAGGAGCGGTGCCATTGGAGGTCGAGCTTGAGCGTCAGCAAAATCGTAAAAGAGAGAAGCGAGCCGTGTGCACAAAAAGATTGGGCCGATTTCGCCACGGGTGAAAAACTTGTAGTCTCGTTTACGCCAAAGAAATTATTGATATAAGGTATCTGGCATCTGCCCACGCATTGAATCAGTATCCCCTCTGAAGACTCCATCTGGAATACTGGTCATCGGGCCGTTTTTTCTTTACGAAAATAGGAGAGGTGAAAACGCTACAGATAAATATTTAACAGGCTCATGTTCGCACTCGATGCCTCTCAGCTGCTGTGTAGGCGAGGTGACTACATCTCATCTTTTTGTAGCTTGATGCGAAATAACCAGAGAATATGACACCTGCAATGGTTCAAATAATTTGGTCACAGTCTGCTTTTCAAGTCTCCAAAGAAATCACGATCCATGAGGGGAATATTCGCTAGAAAGGACGCAGCACGCTGCAGACAAGTAGAGAAATTGTGCCCAGCAGCAGCATATAACACAGCGGCCGCGTATTCATCCAGACTGGTTCCTCTAAGGAAGCTCACAGCTGCAATGGAGATGGCTTACGGCTAACATGCAGATGCACCTTCTCACAACACAGGTTCCTCACAACACAGGTTCAGATCTAGCTCTGATACCATGATAAAAACAACTAAAATCACACAATCACAGAAGCATAATCATATATCAAGCACAAATGGTGTATGTGTAAACACTCACACACACCGATTACATTCAGATCACTCTATTAAATAGAGTTTTTGAGATCCAACTTATTCCTAATTTAGAGAGAGTGGTTGAGAGAATTTCTCAACCATCACAAACCAATTTCTCAAATATAGAATGTAAGCATTAACTCCAACAAACTTGACTTGATTTGATTATAGTGAATCCATCCCAAAGTATTTATCATTCACACAAAATAATTTCAACATGCAAATATTTATTAAATTTAGACTTCTCCAAATATAAATTAAATTCAATTTTACTCACACTTAACTTAGTTAACTCACACTTAAAATCTAAATCTCACTTAACTCAACATATCTCTTCATACATTACTCCACTTAGATATCTCTTCATACATCACTCCACTTGGATATTGCTAGATCTTCTTGCTGGAATAATTACTATTTCCAAACTCCACTTGGATATTGGTGGATCTTCTTGCTGGAATAATTACTATTTCCAACATATACATAGAGACTAGTCTATGTCATTAAAAAAAAATGTATTATCTCACCAAATTATAAAAATAAAACAAAATCCTATTGAGAGTTTTTATCCCGTATGGAATCAAAATATACTCATAGGAAACCCAATAACAGTTTTACACTTCGACGACCAAAGCTCATACCAGCACATCTAAAATGTTAGCATCCAACCAGACAGAGGCAGTCATTGATGGGACTCGCTTCTCCGGATCCACAGGGAAAAAAGATTGGGTTCAAACCACCAAATCTATGCGTGGCTAGTTAGAGAATCCCTAAGCAGATGTTGTAGTGAACTTTTTTGTCAAGCACCATACACTCATCTACATTATTCTCCGGCTAATAAAACAGCAAGCATAACCTTTTAAGGGTAGACTACTATGTAAGACACCTTGGGAGATGGGAAAACGAAAGTTTTTAATAAAAGACGATTAAACAAAATTCTTAGAACTGCGATTGTCGTTGAGCCTATCATATCTTTACGCCTTCAGGTGGAAGTCCTCCCTGTCGAGAAACTCGAACCCAGATATTTTATAAGTACAAGAGTATTTCAGGCTTCTCGGAAAAGGCAATTTCTCTCACAAGAGCTCGAATAGATCAAATAAATAGTGGAGAATTAGTGATGTAAACCGTATCGGTTTATTGTGCCTTTGGCATAATTACACATTACACATGTTATGGAGAAATTTATTACTCTAATTACACATTACACATGTTATGGAGAAATTTATTACTCTAATTACACAATAAACCATTCTATTCCGATAATGCCTTCAAAAGAGGGGAGGAAGATCCAGTACATCAAATTTCTCATTTGGAAAATACATGGACGAAAGTGACATAGATTAAAATGCATTAATGTCTAAATGACAACTTTGAATGTAATGTCGTAATATAGAAAGTCCATGTTAAAGCTATTTTGTATTTAGTTTTCCAAACCTACCTTATTAGCATTTGGAAAAAGATTATGCAAAGATTTTAGATTTTCTGTAACCGAAAACCTTGTATGAGGTTAGCAATAAACATCATCAAGACTAATGGTAGCATAAACAAGATGGTAGCATAAACAAGACCTGCAAAATAAATTGAAGAAAAAGTTGAAAGGAGAAAAGGATAAGGGGGTTTAGATCATTCTTAAAATATGACAAGAAAGTAAACAAAACAATGTAAAAGGAAGAAAATAACATAAACAAATGAACAAGAAGCAGTGGAAGGGCCCTATTGGAAGGTTGTTGTACACAGGGGGAAACCTATCAGAATTAAGGACTATAAAGAAGGCACAACCAGCCTCAAACTATTGCAAATATGGCAAACTGCACCCTCATTCTGATTTGATATATGAGGTCAATAATTACTCAAAACTTTACAAATTGATAATATGCTTTCCTGATTTAAGAAAAAGGCTTGGCCTCTCTTATATATGTACACAAGGTGCAAATAAGACTTGTAGTTGAAATGAATGTTTACATAACTAGAAACTTCAATCGTAAGTGACATGAGGAAAAAATTTGTTATGGTAGCAAAGTTGTGATCAAGATTGCTTCAGGAGGTCGCAAGTTGGAGCCTTCGTCAAATTAAATATCATGCTTGGTTTGGCCAATGATAACTCCTTGATAGCCAGAGATCCATTTCTAGAGAAGTGCATCCTTACAGAAAACAACAAAACAACAAAAAATATTTTAAGTAGTCAAACTGAACAAGAGCTTTGTTGGGAAATGCATAACAAAACCAATCAATACAGTCATGGTATTTTAAGTGTAAAGACAAGTTATCAAAACAACAATCACTGATAATTTTGAAGACATACAACAAAATGATTCTGTATATTTGATTTTTCAAGGATACTAACATACATGTTGATAATTTCCTGTAATAAAGCAGAAGTATTTTTGCCTTGTATGAAAGCATAATTTACAAATATTCTAATGTCTAAATGCATGCAATAATTTTACAGGTTGTTGCATCTATGGCAAAAGGTAGTTATGCTACTCATACAAGGAGAAGTGGTAGGAGAGTGACAAGGGGTGCGCAGCTGCGATGCACATCGTCTGATGAGGACAGAACAACTGATGTCAATGTTAACATGCCCCAAGGAACATTGTTGAGGATGACCATGTGACTAAAGTTGATGTTAACACACCATCAGGCACAGAACCATCGTCAATAATAGTCCAAGGGGCAAGTTCAACAAAAAATATTAGTGCTATAAGAGGATGGACAAAAGAACAAATGTTAGTTGCAATTGACGACATAGAGTTTAATGGATACTCAATTCGGGCATCTACAAAAAAACATGGTATTCCTCCCTCATCAATACATTATTGGATAAATGGACTGACTCATACAAAACGTAGAGGACCTCTTACAGTTATGACTGAGGAGGAGGAGGCTGAGATGGTTGAGTGGTGTAAAGAGATGGCCCAATTGGGACATGGGCTAGAGTTGATACAACTCAAATCCACAGCTGCTCAAATCTATCAAGGGAGGCCAAACCCATTCAAAAATGGGTTTCTTGGTAAAGCATGGTGGTTTGGGTTAAAAAAAAGGCATCCAAAACTTGTATTGCATACTGTTGAGGGCCTTGACAGAGACAGAGCATTAAATTTGCGTTTGCGCCCTGCAGTTGTGCAAGAGTTTTATGACACACTTTCTAGTGCTTACGATAACATTCTTATGGAGCAGACCATATATGGAACTGTGATGAAATAGGTTTACAGGCAGAGAGGAATTGTGACATGCGGGTAATTTCCAAGAGAGGGAGCTGAAATGTGCCAAATATTTTGCCTAAGAGTAGGGAGTGGATAACTATTCTATGTTGTGTCAATGCAATTGGTACTTTAATCCCAGGATTTTATCTCTTCAAAGGTAAAAATCAATTGAAAAACTATATACAGAATTGTGAACCAGGTGCATGCATGGCTGCACATGCCCATGCATGGATGACTAAAGAACTATTTTTAAGTTGGCTTTTTCACTTTGCTGCATTGGTACCAGGTGGCATCTCACCTAATAACAGATACCTTTTGATATTAGATGGCCATGGGAGCCACATGGCTGTACAAACAATTGAGGAAGCAAACAATTTAGGCATCGACATGTTGACATCTCCCTCTCATACCACTCGCAGACTGCAACCCCTTGATGTTAGTGTGTTTGGCCCTTTCAAGAACTATTTCAGGTCAGAGTGCGTTGCATGGATGGCAAAGAATCCATGGGTTGAGGTGAAAAGGTTCGAGCTTGCAGAGCTTGCAAGTAAAACTTTTAAAAGGGATTTGACACCATCAAATATCAAGGCTGGCTTTAGGAGGACAAGAATCTGGCCACTGAACTATGATGCTCTTATGCATGATACTGGTTGTAGCCAAGCATTTCATGTGGATGGTCAGGAAGAAGGGAATTCCCAAACAGGTGTTGAAGTGCAAGAAGTAGATGACCAAGATGATGTTGTTGCAGTTGGTAATATGATTTCCCTCTCTCAAGGACACTTATTTGATGAAGATGATGAAACTGTATGTAAAACACAATATAACCATGAAAAAATTTGCAGTAACATGGAGATCGTTCCACCAACTCAAGAACATGAAACTCCTGTTGCTGATATTGTTAATGACATTGTTGAACATGTAGTTGAGAATGACCAATTGACATTGCCAAGCCAAGTAACCCCACCTTCATGGCTAGTAGAAGCAATGATTAATATGAATGCACATAGTGTCTTAGCAACCAATGAACGAAGCATGAACATGCCCTCACAACTAGCAGAATTGAATAGTGAAATTTTTCATTTTTTCGTGGACAATAGATCAATGGAAGAAGATGAAGCACATAATGAGTCATCAAATGAAGATAATGATATAGTTCAATCAGTTCCATCAGATACCGAAAGGGAAGTACCAAGCAATGACATGCAAGTGGGAGGGGTGGAGAAGACACTTGGCCAGTCCCTAAAGCTACCAGTAGAGAGAGTATCAATGAAAAAAAGAAAGGTGCACCAGATAGTCTTCGTCTGGGCCAAAGCTCACAGTTACTCACCTCGGAGGAATATATAAACCTGTTAGTTGAGTCTAAAAAAAAAAAAAAGGATCTAGTCAAGGAGAAGAAGGCAGCAAGGATTGTTGCAACGCAATGTCAAGTAGATGAAAGGATTAAAAGAGATAAAGCAAGGAAATTTAAGGACCAACAAAAACAAATGGCAAGACAGGAAAAGGAAAAAAGAAAGGCAAAACAAATGCTTGAAAAGGAACAAGGGATGATCAATATGGTTGACAATGATATAAGAATAGCTAATGAAACCATGATTATTTCAAACTCATTGGACTCCATTGCAGATATTACACCATTATTCCAAGATCTCATAAACATTCAAGTGCCTCACTATCAAACTGAGGGTTTACCCACTTGCCTTATTCCTACCAGAGTTGATGTCAATTCTATGTATGCTCATTATATACCTCCACTTAATGCAGGGGTCAGTAGTGCAAATGTGAGGTATGGGTACTCAATACCTCCATGGTTGGAAGCTGCAAATTGGACTTAATCATATGGCTGCAATCAACCATTTCCTAATCAACCCTTGATAGGTAGGCCAACCTACCTAGCTCAAGAAGGTAACTCGGGAAGTTTTGGCACTCAAGATTCTCAGGGCCATAAAGAATAGGGGTGTCATATGTTTTTGGTTGTAACCACATTATGATGTGGATTTTGGATGGATTGTATCTTTTTCTTGTCACAAAAACATTTTGGCTTACAACCGAGGTTGTTTTATTTCATAATGTGTGCGACATTGTAGCCAAAATCAATTTTAGAAGGAACATCTATAATCTATTATAATGTAGAAATCTTATAAGATTCTTAGGGTCATAAAGAATAGGGGTGTCATATGTTTTTGGTTGTAACCACATTATGATGTGGATTTTGGATGCATTGTGTCTTTTTCTTGTCACAGAAACATTTTGGCTTACAACCTAGGTTGTTTTATTGCTTTGAAATGCTAACAACATTATGGTTCTATGCATTCACTACATTGAAAAGCCAACAACAGCTTGGTTGGTTGTAAAGCAGTTTTGTTTGCGAGCTAAGCACAAATGTTTATAAAAAATTGATTAATAACATTGAAAGACTATTTATTACAGTGGAAGAAATGCTTTAACCTAGGTTGTTTTATTGTTTTGAAACACTAACAACAATATGGTTCTATGCATTCACTACATTGAAAAGCCAACAAGTTGGTTGGTTGTAAAGCAGTTTTTTTTGCGAGCTAAGCACAAATGTTTATAAAAAATTGATTAATAACATTGAAAGACTATTTATTACAGTGGAAGAAATGCTTTAACTTAGGTTGTTTTATTGCTTTGAAACGCTAACAACATTATGGTTCTATGCATTCACTACATTGAAAAGCCAACAACAGCTTGGTTGGTTGTAAAGCAGTTTTATTTGCGAGCTAAGCATAAAATGTTTATAAAAAATTGATTAATAACATTGAAAGACTATTTATTACAGTGGAAAAACTGCTTTAACCTAGGTTGTTTTATTGCTTTGAAACACTAACAACATTATGGTTCTATGCATTCACTACATTGAAAATCCAACAGTAGCTTGGTTAGTTGTAAAGCAGTTTTGTTTGCGAGCTAAGCACTAAAAAATTGATTAATAACATTGAAAGACTATTTATTACAGTGGAAGAAATATAGTTTGTCCTAGTTAAAAATCTAAACAAGGATCAAGTCCTGACCTACCTATCTATTGCAGTGGTGAGAGAAAAAGGGAAAATAGCAGGGACCGAATGAGAGGAAAGTTTTGCAGATAAGGAAGAGGAGGTTTCTTTGCATAATACATCAAAAGCCATAGGATAACTAATAGAGCTATGACTAAAATAAATGCAAGCATCGATTGAAAATGAATTTGAAAAGGAAGAGGAAGGACATGGCATAATAAATTCACCATCTAGAGCTAAGAGAATGAGAGGGAGGATATATGGATGTGATCCTTCATACACCTAGATAGTGTCATGGTCCATTGCAACAACATCAAGGGAAACTGAAAAGGAAGCTAGGGGTGACTCGTACATCAGAACAATGTTATCTATCAAGCTGGGATTGGTTATTAGTAGTAAGATACTAAGATATTTGCAGAAGCTAAGGAAGCACGCTATGTCATAGAGAAAAGTTTGAACTTGAAGGTTTAGAAACCATTTTTTGGCTTAGCATTTGATATAATCTCTTCATCCAGTAAATACAATCCAAGGGACACCATCTTGCAAAATAAGGTGGTGGCTGAAGGTGTGGATCAAATTTTCACATAGATCCCCTTAAAGCATGAATTCAAAATATGGAATAGGGATGATGTTATGGCCATACAGGTGACAAAGAATGACAAAGGTGAAGTCGAAGAGTATTATAGTTCTTGAGTTGTTGTGAGATGGCTATCAATCAATACGAACAGTCACAATACATGAAGAAATGGAAAAAACAAGTAAATATTTTTGTCTGCAGTGTTTGTGAACTTAGTCGGAGTGTCAGAGTTGGCAATGTACTCAGCACTGTCGGTAAAAATAGAATTATTTGGAAACAATTAACATCTTCTATCTTTAACAAAAGGGAAGATTCAATAAACCAGCTCAAGGATATTAATTTTTAGACCACTGTAAGCAGTTTTTCAACTTTGAAAGAATAACCTAGATCTAAGTAAGCTTACCTACAAGCACATACTTCTGTAAAATATCTTAACTCTCAAACACATCCATCTTCTATTGAATAAAGAAAGAATTTAATATACAACAATAGCTCAAAACCAAAACTCATTAACCAACACAGCGGCGCACCCTACATATCCTTTCTCAGATAACAGAATAAGGTAAAATAATGTCTCTAAACACGTGCAATAAGAACTTGGTTTCACTGTGTCAAACCCTAACCCTACTCGGAACACCTAGTACACCCTAGCTCCATGGATAACTACATCAAGAAAATTTGTTGGTGCCTCCTATAGAACTAAGCTCTCATCCAGAAATAGACTACTCCTATAAAAGCACCTTGGACAGCCTAAGGATGTACACTATATGAAAAACAGACCATGCATGCACCCTCAAAACTGAACTAAACTTAAAGCCAAACTGAACAGTAACAAAAGACAAACTAGAATTGCTAAATCTGAACAACCTGCAGAATGGAATTAACTGAAGGTGGAAACACTGGAAAGATACTAAGATTAGCATATGCATGTTAACACAAGTATGCACCCTCTACACTCCTACATAATTGCACCTCCCTTACACTGCAGATTGGTAATGTGCCATCTCTATGCAAGGATTGTTGCACAAAACCCAAGACACACATTTAAAGCATCTCATTGCTATATGAATCTATAGCATTGCTATGCCATCCAGACAAGAATATTGTCTACGCAACAAATAAGAACTTTTAAGAAGGTAGCCAATTGCCCTTATCTCACAATGTTCAACCCAAAAAGAACAGTAAGGAAATGGTTAAGAAACCAGTACACTTTCCAACAATAAATTTCTTCATTATGCTCAGTTCATTGTTGAGTATAAAACAGCAGCAATAGCATCAGCAACAAATTTTGAGAAATTGAAAAGGAAGCTAGAGGTGACGATGCCTAAGAGTAGGACGATGCCTGAAATGCTTTAGATCTAGCAGTTCTTTTAGATGATGAGGAAGTAATCATCAACAAGAAGAAACCATCTAGTTAGGTTCCATGTCTCATATCCTACTAGGTCCCTTACTATAATTTGACCTCTGCCACGACAAAAGATAGATTAAAGAGGACAAATACCTACTGAACTGTTTGCGATCTATCAATTTTTTCAAATGATGAGGAAAGCTGAAGCAATTATCAAAACCCTATATATGAATGCTTCAAGGAAATATCTAGCTAGTTTTAACCCTGCAAAGAAAACCCTAAAATAATAACTTGCAAAACCCTAAACCCTCAAAACAAAACCCCTAACCTACAAAACCCAAAACTCACCTGAAACTCCAAGTGCAAATTTAACAAAAATTCCAATAAACAAGGTGAGGTGTTGAAAAACACAAGGTGAGGTGTTGAAAAACACATCAGCAATGGCTAGTAGGATTAAAATCCTACTGGATAGAAGCCATGTCCAAGTGCAGAGCTCGCCACACCTTCGCCAAACCTTCTCCAAAGCTCGCCACACCTGCAACAAGTTGGAAATTAGCAAATGGAGAAAAAAAAAAACAAAAAAAACCAAACAAAAACCCAAAGAACCTGTAATTACCTGTTAATGAAACCTTCAGCCTCGAACTGGCTGAAATTGGTACTGGCTCCTCCCCAAACAATAGGTCACACGAATTAAACGACCACCAAGGAAACCCTAAACCGCCGGCGGTCTAGAATGAACAACAATTGCAGGCAAAAAACCACGAGAACAAGAGAAACCCTGTTCCAACCATGGATGCGTGCAAGCAAACAATGGCAGACATCAGCTCAACCATGGCGGATGAAGCGCGCAAGTGATGGAGCCATCCCGCGTCATCATCGGTGGAGGGCTTCGCCCAAACACCGGACCTGAACAGAAAAACAAGAGGCAAACCACACATTGCGGCAAACAGATGGAAACGACCGGGTGGAAGGTCGGCAAATGATTTTTGATGGGTTGACATGCTGCACAACACGTGGTATTCCACGTCGGACACGTGTCATATGAGGTTATGTGATGTTCACGTGCTTGTAGGAGAGGTGGAGGGGAGGGCGGGCAGGTAATGGCGTCCCTCCCCTACAAAGCCCGCCAAACAATACACAGCCATGGACCTGTATACAAGGACGATCAATGAAATGGTTGACACACAATCAACCACGTGGAGGAGGATGGTGATCAATCGGTTCGGGGAGGAGGGTGTTAAACAACAACGTGGAGTTGTTTCAACTTTCATATTTAAATATTCATTAAACTCTTTGCAACGCACAACCATATGTCCAGAGGCCTTGATTAAAAGTTGAAATAAATACACCAATAGATATGTACACAAGCTTTGATTAATACGATCATTAGCATAACCATATGTATAAATATAAAAATAGTTGATATAAACAGATCACTGTTAATGGATATAGATTTAATATTAATATTAATATGGTTATTAATAAATATATAAATATAATAAGAATATAATAATAATAATTATATTATAAAATATTATTGTCATATTACTATAAATATAATCATAATTATAATAACTTATCATAAAATTATAATTATATTATAATAAAATGATAATATTATTGATATTATCAATAACATAATAAATTTTGATATTATTAATGAAAAAGATTATTAATATTATAAACCCAAAGCATTATAAACTTTAGCAAATAATATTAAACACAAAGGGTTAATATTATAAACTCAAGGGATTATTATTATTATAAACCCAATGGATTATAAACCCAATAGATTAATATTAAAAAACCAAGGGATTAATATTGAGAACCAAAGAGATTGATATTATAAACACTTGCGATTAATAAAGCCAAGGAATTTGTATTATAAACCCAAGGCAATAATAAACCTAAGGAATTAATACTAAAAACCCAAGGGAATAATATTAAAGACAAGGGATTAATATTGTAAACTCAATGTATATAAACTCTAAGATAAATATTTATAAACCCTAAAAAAAACATGTTTGACCATGATTGACCATGCTTCACTATGTTTGACCATGCTTCACTATGTTTGACCATGCTTGACTATGCTTGACCATGTTTGATTTTCATATTGAGACAATCTTTGTCAGAATGTGACATTGGACCAAGGTTGACCATGATTGATGATGGTTGAAAATGATTTACTGTGGTTGATTTTTAATAATGGTCAACCATAGGTTTATTAAACCTTGGATTTAATAATATTAAACCCAGGGGATTAAAAACCAAAGGAGTTTATATTATAAACACAAGGGATTAATACTAAAAAACCTAAGGGAATAATATTAAACTGAAGGGATTAATATTGTAAGGTATATAAACCCTAAAACTTATAAATGTGACTTTGGACCTTGGTTGACCATGGTTGACCATGCTTATAAATCCAAGAGATTGATATTAAACCCTAGGATTAATATTATAAACCCTGTTTAAATATTAAACCGTAGGAATACGAACACTTAGATTAATAAACCCAAGGGATTAATACTAAAACCCGAAGGGATAAAAACAAAAGGGAATATTATTAAACACAAGGGGTTAATATTATAAACCCAATATATATAGACCCTAAAATAAATATTATAAACCCTAAAATAAACATGGTTGACCGTGGTTGAGCGTGGTTTATTTTCATATTGAAACAATCCGTGTCACAATGCGATGTTGCACCATGGTTCACCATGGTTGATAATGATTGATTTCCATATCGAGACAATCTTTGACACAATTTGATTAATAAACACAATGGGTTACTAAACCCAAGAAATTGATAAACCCAAGGAGTTTATATTATAAACTCAATGGATTATAAGCCCAAGGGATTAATACTAAAAACCCCAAGTGATTAATATCGTAAACCCAAGGTATATAAACCCTAATATAAATATTATAAACCCTAAAACAAACATAGTTGCCTATGGTTGATTTTGATATTGAGACAATCTTTGTCACAATGTGATGTTGGACCGTGGTTGACCATGATTGGCTTTCATATTGAGAGAATATTTGTCACAATATGATGATGGACCATGATTGACCTGACTGACCATGCATGACCATGGTTGATTTTCATATTGAGACAATCTTTGTCTCAATGCGACATTGAACCATGTTTGACCATGGTTATCACAATGTAACGTTCAACCATGAGACAATCTTTGTCACAATGTGACCATGCTTATTGACCATGGTTGACCATGTTTGATTTTCATATTGAGACAATCGTTGTCACAATGCAACATTGGACCATGGATGACCATTTTTTATTTTCTTATCGAGACAATCTTTGTCACAATACGACATTGGACCATTGTTGACCATGGTCGACCATGCTTGATTTTCATATTGAGACAATATTTGTGATAATGAAACATTGGACCATGACAGTTTTTCAAATTGAGAAAATCCTATGATAAACACTAACATAAATACTATAAACCAAGGTATATAAACCCTATGATAAATATTATAAACAATTAATAAACATGGTTGACAATGCTTAATCATGTTTGATCATGGTTGATTTACATATACACACAATATTTGTCACAATATGACATTGGCCCATGGTTAATGATGGTTGGACATGGTCTCATGGTTGACCATAGTTGACCATGATTAACGATGGTTGACCATGGTTGATTTTCATATTGAGACAATATTTGTCACAATGCAACATTGAACCATGTTTGACCATGGTTATCACAATGTGACGTTGGACTTTAGGACAATCTTTATCATAATGTGACCATGATTGACCATGTTTGATTTTCATATTGAGATAATATTTGTCACAATGCAACATTGGATCATGGTTGGCCATGATTTATTTTCATATCAAGATAATCTTTGTCACAATATGACGTAGGACCACTATTGACCATGGTCGACCATGGTTAATTGTCATATTGAGACAATCTGTGTCACAATGCAACGTTGGACCATGGTTGATCATGATTGATTTTCATATCGAGAAAATCATATGATAAACACTAACATAAATCTTATAAACCAAGGTATATAAACCCTATGATAAATATTATAAACACTAAAATAAACATGGTTGACCATGGTTGATTTACATATACAAAAAATCTTTGTCACAATACGACATTGGACCATGGTTCCCCATTGTTAACCACGATTTATTTTCATATTGAGACAATATTTGTGACAATACGACATTGGACCATGGCTTACCATGATTAACCATGGTTGACCATGGTTGATTTTTATATTGAGACAATCTTTGTCACAATGAGACATTGAACCATGGTTGAGCATGATTAACCATTGTTGACGATGGTTAACGATGGTTGATCATGGTTGATTTTCATATTGAGAAAATCTTTCTCACAATGTGATATTGGACCATGATTGACCATGATTATTAACTGAAGGGATTTATATTATAAACCCTATAAATAATATTATACCCTAGGAATATGAACCCTTATATAAATAAACCCAAGGGATTAATATTATAAATCGAAGCTATATAAAATCTAAGATAAGTATTATAAACCCTAAAATAGACAAGGTTTACCATCCATGGTTGATATTGTAAACCTTATAAACCCTAAGATTAAATATTAAATAATAATTTTGTAATGTCACAATGTGACATAGCATAAATTGCATTGTAATGTAACATTATGATAATTATTGTCAAATTGATTTTCACATTTCTACAATGTTGACCATGGCTGACCACGGCTGATTTTCATATTGAGAAAATCCCATGATAAACCCTAAGATCAATATTTTAAACCAAGGTATATAAACCCTATGATAAATATTATAAATGGTAAAATAAACATGGTTGACCATGGTTGATATTCATATTGAGACAATCTTTGTCACAATGAGATGTTGGACCATGGTTGACCATGTTTGAACATAATTGATTTTCATATTGAGACAATCTTTGTCACAATGTGACGTTATACCATGGTTGACCATGGTTGGTTTTCATATTGAGACAATTTTTGTCACAATGTGACATTCCACCATGGTTCACCATTATTGGCCATGTTTGACGACAGCTAACAATGGTTGACCATGGTTGATATTCATATTGGGACAATATTTATCACAATTTGACGTTGGACCATGGTTGACCATGATTATAAACCAAAGGGATTGTAATAATAAACCCAAGTGATTAATAAAATAAATAGATTAATACTAAAAACCCAAGGGATTATAAACCCAAGTGAAAATTATTAAACCCAAGGGATTATTATTATAAACCCATGCTATATAAACCCTAAGATAAATATTATAAACCGAAAAATAAACATGGTTAACCATCCACTATTGATATTGTAAAGCGTATAAATCTTAAGATTAATATTATAAACCATAAAATCAGTATATTAAATACTAATTTTCTAATGTCACAATTTGACGTAGCATAAATTGCATTATAATGTAACATTGCAATAATTATTGTCAAATTGATTGTCACATTGCTACAATGTTGACCATGGTTGACCATGATTGATTTCATATTGAAAGAACCCCACAATAAGCCCTAAGATCAATATTATAAACCAAGGTATATAAAACATATGATAAATATGATAATTACTTACATCTTCACGAGGTCTCTCCATATGAGGGCCTCCGTCCATCAATGTTTGCAATGTGCACAAACTTGGTCCAACTTGGGCAAGTGTCATCGCACCAAGTTTCTCCTCCTTCGTTGACATACCTGTAATATCTTATTCTTCACATGTAGCTTCCTCCTCTTTGTCATAATTGGTAGCTTCATCCTACTCCATTACCCAACTAAGTCGAAAAAGCTCTTCTTCCACATTTTTTTCCAAGACCTCAAGTTCATCTCGAATTCTTGGTCTTTCTTCTCTCATGCGCTTCAACCTATACAATGTTTGCACAAGCCTCTCATAGCACTCTTCCATAGTTTAGCTTGGCCAAGTTCATTGCTTTGCCCCTCCCCAACTCCCTAATGTCGCACTACAACCAGCTAATGCTTCAACTTCGATTCCAACTACAACCACTATTGTTGTATTCCTTGTTCAACTTCAGATCAGCTTGGTTTTCCCTCAACCAAGCTCTAATACCATCTAGTGGTTGATATGGGCCCTGAACCAAGCCTATAATAATAATTATTAATTATTATTGACCATGTTTAAATGTGGTCATGTTTGGTTATGTTTGAGTAATACAGTTAACTACAATAATTATGTATTAAATAATTTCTTTTAATTATGTATTAATGATTTAATTAATATTATTAATATAATAATGTTAATAAATTAATATCACTAATGCATATTAACATACTATTTCATTAGAATGTAAATATTATTAATGACATTTATTAATATTAATCTTGATACTATTTATATTAGCAATGTTAACATCATTAATACTGTCAATACTATCGTTAATATTATTTATCATATTTATAGCATAAATAGCATTTTCAAATTTTTATTTTTATTAATAATTACATTATTGTAAATGTTACTAATGTTATTTATGAATATTAATACTATTTATCATAATAATCTTAACTTCATTAATAATATTAATATTAATAATTAAATTTTATTAATGTTTATATTATAATTTTAATGTTATAAATATTATTATATTATTAATTTTAAAATTTTATTATAATTAATAATATAATTGACTTTATTTTTTTAAATATAATTAATTTTGTATTAATGATGTTATTAATAATTATATTGATGATGATGATGATGGTTAACGTCCACTGAGACCAAATTGGTCTATCGGACCTACAATTTTCTTAATTTTTACTTGTCTGGCTCCTCGTCTTTCTTGGCGAGATTGGTGTTGTAGCTTTCTTTCTTTTCTCTACGATCTTCCAACTTCCTTTGTCTTGTATCTCCTTCATCTCTTCTGGTTCTTGGGACATTGGTGTCTTAGCTTCGCGATCTATAGTCGGAGAAGTTTGGTTTAGGAGATCTGCTTTGCTGTTAAATGAAGATTTATTTTCTGCGGTATTCAAATTCTCATAACTGTTGATTTGTTGGGGCGGGCTTTCTCCTTGCTTGCTTTGAGAGTTGTTTCCTTCTTCCTTGATTTCTTGTGACTCAGAGTTTTCGGTAGAATATTCTTCTTCTTTGATGACAGTGTCGTGTTCTTTTTGTGCTCCTTCCTACCATGTAGATCTGTGGTGGTTTTTTCTAGCAAAATTTTTCTTAGAGGCTTTTGGGCAATTTTTGGCTAGATGCCCCGTCTCAAAGCACGATCGACATCTGAAGAGGACACTTTCATAATCAAGCTTCTGGTTCCACACGTAGTCTTTACTTGTTAGGTTTATTTCAGCTGGGAATCCGGCGCTGAAATCCATTTCCACACAGATGCGTGCATAGGTGGTTCTGGCATATTCCTCTGTTTCTGAGCACCTGCAGTAAAATTTCCCAATTGCATTTCCGATGGCTTTTAGCGAGGAGAGATTCCAGAGATGCAAGGGTAGGCTTGGCAATCTCACCCAAACTGGTGCTGAGGTTATCACTGCTGTAGAGGGATCGAATGATGGGTTCCATGGCTTCACGAATAGGCCTGATTTTTCCCAAAACCAAGGGCCGAAATCTAGAATACATTGTCTGCTTTCAGGATTTTAAAAATCTACTATAAAGAAACCTCTAGCACAGGGGTAGATATTAATTTCATCAGAAATGATAGGCTTCCATACCTCCGAGATCCAATTGTGGAGTGCTATCAGCCGCGGCCAAAAACCATTGAACCGGCAAATTAGGGCACTTTCGGAGAACTTCAAAGCTTCATCGAGTGAGTCCTGGACCACTTGGATAGTGGGAGCTGGGGCTTCACTCACGATATGGGCAGGAGATTGCCCTCCAGATACGGATGAGCCACCAGTTATTTTTGCGAAGCTCGGAGCCATATTTACAGATCTGCACCAGATCGAAAAAATGTTGGAACAGCAGCAAATATTTGAACCGCAGACCCTAAGAACCTCCACACGTTCCGCTGCCTCCAAAACTGATGTGAGCAAAGGAGCTCACAAGTCACAAGAGTGAACCGAGAAAGAAGGATAGGTTAGAGTGATTGAAAATGATTCAAATTGCCGTGTCATAGGACACTGAATCCGACCCTATTCAGATCTGCGAGAAACTGCGAGAAAACTGCGAGATATACCATGCAACCCCTACTGCGAGATCGAAAACCAGAAGAGATCTGCGAGAGCGAGATCGCCAGAAGCCGCAGATCGTAATTTAGATATGGAGAAACCGCAGATCGGGAGAAACCGCAGATCAGAGAAATTAAATATATTATTTTCAGAAGCCGCAGATCGCCAGAAGCCGCAGTCGTAATTTAGATATGGAGAAACCGCAGATCGGGAGAAACCGCATCCGCAGATCGCCAGAAGCTGCAGTCGTGGTTCACGGTCAGGAAAATGAGAGCCAATCGCCAGAAGAAACCGCAGTCGTGGAGAAACCGCATCCGCAGATCGTTAGTAATTTTATAATAGGGTTTGTCAGAAGCCCTAGGGTTTATAATTAATTATGTTATTAATTATAATTACTATTAACTATAATATTATTATAACTATATAACTAATAATATTATAACTCATAATTATAATAGGGACACTAATAACTATAATTATAACTATAATTCCAACTATTAACTAAATATTATATAGTTATTGGTTATTTTAATTTATTAGTTTCACTATAATATAATATAGTTTAACTCTTATAGATAAACTATCATATTTCATATAATAATAATTAATATAATATAATATAATTATTAATATTAATTTAATATTAAATTATAATTATATTTATAATTAAATTATGTTATTAATGATATAATCATTTTTCATTGATAAACTAATTAGATTATATTAATAATTTAATAGATGATGTTCATAATTTTAAAATGTATTATGGTTAATAATATTACTAATATCATTTCTTTAAATATGATTAACATTGTATTAATGATGTTATTAATATTATTATTTTAATATAAATTTGGAAGTTATTGCTATTATTATTAGTATTAATGATAATATTTGTTAAAATATATTATTAATGTTAGAATCATTTTTCATTGATAAGTTAATTGGATTATATTAATGATTTAATGGATGGATAATTTTAAAATTTATTATGATTAATAAAATTACTAACATCATAACATTGTATTAATGATGTTATTATTAATATTACTTTTAATATAAATTTGAAAGTTATTACTATTATTAATACTAAGGATAATATTTATTAATATGAATGTTTTGAATAAATGTTATTAATGCTATATAATAATGATATTATTAATCATTATTTTAATATAGATATTTAATAAGCATTACTTTAATATAGATATTAAACTTATTAAAGTTAATATATTATTAAATATTAATATATTATTAAATTTTAATATTAATTTCGAATTTAACATAATCTTTAATATAAATCTAATAATATTAAACTTGAAATATAATTCTTAAATCTTAATATAAGTTTTCATTTTTATTATAAAATTTAATATAAACCAAAAATGTAATACCCAACTTAAAACTTGTTGGTTGTAATGTCGGAGAGCTCGTGAACCATGGCAGTCTAGGGTTTCTGACAAACCCTACCACGACAGGAGTACAGGTGCGGCAAGCCTCCATTGCAGCAACGTAGTCTCTCGAGCGCTAGTTCAAATGCACTAACGGAGTCTACGTAATGAATATTCAAATGGGGGAGGCCACGGGGCCTCCCCCCATAGGTAACAACGACAGCCGAAATCCCAACTTGAATACCAATGAAAATGAAAAGCCATCGTCTGGAACAGCGGTACAACCACAGAATCAATCCGCCCAGCAGCAGGAGGTGGAAGCTTCGAACAAAGGGCAAGAGAAGGCCTCCATAGAAAATGTAAAACCCATGAAAGCGACATTGTCCACATGCAAGCCCATAGTAGCAGAGAACCCCAAGATCAACTTACCAAGCCATCGAATCAACACCCAAATACAGTTTATGAAGGATCATGTGCTTATAGGTAAATTCATTGGTTTCTGGCCAACAGAGAAAGCCTTGCAGGGATGGATTGCTTCAAAATGGAAACCAAAAGGACATGTTACCCTATAGCTAGGGCCAAAAGGTTTCTTCAATGCTATATTCAACTGCATTGAAGATAGGAATTTAATCTTAGACGGTGGCCCTCATTTCTTCAATGTAGTGGGTCTATATTTAAGGGAATGGATTGAAAGATTTAATCTAGATAAAGAGGAATTTAGTTGGGTGCCAGTTTGGATTCGAATGCAATCTCTCCCTCTTGAATATTGGGATGAGGAATCGCTAAAATCCATTGGCAATGGACTAGGAGAATTCATAAAGATTGTAGAGGAAACAATGCTCCGAAGGTATACCTCATATGCTTGCATCTACGTTTACATGCGACTAGGCAAAGCCCTTACAGATTTGGTAAGCCTACTTCATGATGATTTTGAATGGATTTAACCCATAGATTATGAACATGTGCCCTTCAGATGTAGAAAATGCGATGCTCATGGCCATCTATTTTGAGACTTTCCATTAAACGCTTCCCCCAAAACCAATGATAACTCGAAGAATTATGATTCTGAAGGATTCACCAAGGTTACCAATTGAAAGAAGCATGCCAAAAAGCCCCCACCTGCCCCCAAAAACCCCTTGCCCACTTCCTCTGCACCCTCCACTAGTAATAGCTTTGATATTTTGTCACAACATTCCATGCCTAAAGCAGATCCGTCCAAACCTGTTGAACCATCCACCACGCCATCTACCTCAACTCAAATTAATGATTCTAGTATACCTTTGCATGATCCGAAAATTGATCAAAAGATAGCAGCCTCTCCATCCATCCCCAACCAAGAGACAGATATAGTCATATGGCAGGCAAAAGGAATGGACATCGACAACTTTTTATTAGATCCTGCCAAGACAATTGACTCAGTACCTGAAAGCAGCCAACCTAGCCACATGGAAAAGGAACCATAGAGCTTTGACCTTGAAGACTTAGACATCTTTAGTCTTGAACAAGCTTGCCGAAAGAAAGAGTTTGACAAAATTCCGGATAGGCAGCTCGAAAATTTGGAAGTAGTCCTTTCAAAATTGCATTAGTAGAGAGCCTTATGCATACAACTAGGCAGCAGTTGGGACGGGAAAATTCTCCACAAAGATAACAAGAAAAGGGGAAGAAAGACAGATCTACAAAGAACCATCATCATTGGGGAAATGTTGGTGGAGTCAGGAAGATATTCCAAGTTAACTAAGTACTATAGGTTGTTACCCACTGGTCAGCCATGAAGCTCATCTCATGGAATTTAAGAGGGCTCAATAGCCCTGGGAAATACAGAATGATAAAAAACATGATACAGCATGAAAAACCACAAATCTTCTTTATGCAAGAAACAAAATGCAACAATATTACATTGGGTTCCATTCTATCTAGAGCTTGGCCAGGATGTCACTTAGTTTTGGTGGATGCTTCTAGAGTCTCAAGAGGACTCGCCATCGAATGGAATATGTAGGCTATCTTACTCACAGGCTTTCATGCCTCCCATCATCTCATACAGGCCACTTTCCACATCATAGGAGCTAATATACATGGTCATCTATCAAATGTATATTTTCCTTAGGACTCATTGCAAAAGATTGTGCTGCTAAACACATTGGAAGCTCTCAATTCCACCAGAACACACCCACTATGGATCATAGGTGGGGATTTCAACATGATTACTAAACTGGAAGAGAAAAAAGGAGGCAGAGTCAAATTGGACAATGAAAGCAGCCGCTTCAGAGACTATATACAAAACAACTAGCTGATAGATTTACCATTCAATAATGGAATCTATACTTGGAATAACAAAAGATCAGGATCCCAACAAATTGCATCTCGGCTGGATCGATTTCTCATTTCAGACAATGCCATTCACCTGGGCGGAGACATCACAGCCTCAATCTTGCCTCTATCAAGCTCGGACCATTGGCCCATTTCACTTTAGTGGCAAAGACTGGGAGACTCTACCAGAAGGCCTTTCCGATTTGAAGCTTTCTGGCTCTCTCATCCAGACTTCAAAAATATAGTCAAAACAGCTTGGGAAAACTTCACTCCTCCTGAAGGATCAACCATGTATCAATTCCAACAACGACTAAAGAATCTCAAACGACAAATCAAGCAATGGAATCATTCCACCTTTGGAAATATTTTTCAAGCTCAAAAAACACTTGAGCAAAGCATGATTGAGCTCCAGTAGAGAATTATCGAGGAAGGGAGAACTGAAACACTAGCAAATCAAGAACAAGATCTTCTTACTCAGCTAGAAGATAGAAGGAAGCAAGAGGAGGTACTTTGGAAGAAAAAATCAAGAATCAGATGGTTAAAAGAGGGGGAAAGGAATACCAAATTCTTTCATCGCACCACCATACAAAGATGAATGCATAATAACATTGCACAACTTCAGAATCAATAGTGAGAAAGAATAGAGGAACATGATGACATTTAGAGAGAACTCGTCACCCATTTTAAATTTGTACATCAAGAGCCTCAAGTAAACAGGCAACCGGCGATAAACAAAATTCTTTAGCATGTGCCAAAAATTATAACAGAAGAGCACAATCAGCTACTACTTCGACTAGTCACTCTTCTGGAAGTTGAATCAACAATAGCTCAATTGAAAGATGGGAAAGCCCCTAGACCTGACGGATTTACCTCCAACTTTTTCCATCACTTCTAGGATCTCATCAACCTAGAGGTTTGGAAAGTTGTGGAAGAATCTCGGACTATGCACTGGCTTCTTCCGTCTCTAAATGCAACCTTCATAGCTCTCATTCCCAAAGAAGATTAGCCAAATACTCTAGAGAAGTTTAGGCCCATAGCACTCTGCAATGTTATATACAAAATCATCTCGAAAGTCATCACCAACAAACTCAAGCCGTTGCTCCCTATGCTCATCTCGCAGGAACAATCAGGATATGTGGAGGGACGTCAAATCCTAGATGGCATAATACTGACGCATGAGATCATTCACTCCCTAAAGCACAACAAAAAAGTAGGTATGCTTCTCAAAATTGACTTATCTAAATAATTTGACAAATTAAGCTGGACATATATAAAACAAATTCTTACAGCCTTTGGCTTCAACCCAACCTGGGTCAGATGGGTTCTGAATCTCATTTCATCCACCTTCTTCTCCATCTTAGTAAATGGCATCCCCTCTTGCCCTTCTCCCCCTCTAGAGGCATACGTCAAGGCAATCCCCTCTCCCAATTTCTTTTTGTCCTCATGGCAGAAGGCTTAGGTCGTCTTATAAAGCATGCTCTTCATTCTAAAAACCTTAGAGGCATTTCTGTCCATGAATCCTCTGCCATCACTCATCAACAATTCGTCGATGATAATATGTTGTTTGGGCACCCTCTAATCCAAGAAGCTTATACACTCAAATCCTTCTTAGATACTTTCTCTGAGGCTTCAAGAACTACCATTAACACTGTTAAGTCTCAAATCTTCTTCTTTCATACTCCCTCAGTAACACAAAGAAATATAGCTAGAATCCTGGGTTTTCCTGTTGCCAATCTTCCCTCCAAATACTTGGGCGCACCATTGATTGACTCTACTATAAAGCACGCATCTTGGCATCTACTCCTAGAAAAACTTGAAGGCCGCCTCTCTTTATGGACTTATAGAGCCCTCAATATGGCAAGCCGGCTTGTTCTTGTCAAAGCGGTACTACAAACTATGCCTCTATACCTTTTCTCTGTTCTCGCAGTGCCGAAGTGGGTGCTCAAAAAGATCAAGGACATACAACACAACTTTCTCTGGGGATCCTCAGGGAAAAATCGCAAATGGGTCCTAGTGAAATGGTCGACAGTTTGCACACCAAAAAAGTAGGGAGGCCTTGGACTGCGGGATCCTCAGCATAGTAACACAATGATGGGGGCAAGACTATGGTGGCAATGGTTATCAGCCCCACACACACCATGGGCCAAATTATGGGCTGCAAAATATGAAAATAATCAACCGCTGGAAGAGCTTATCAGACTCACAAATAATGATGTAGGCTCTCTAATTTGGAATGCAGTAAAACAGCACAAGGTAATGATACAAAAACACAGTTTTTGGGAGATTAGAGATGATGGAACTGCTAGATTTTGGGTTGAATCATGGCAACAACGACCCAAATTATTAGAAGCCATCCATCTCCAAAATCTTGAGGAACATTCTATTCATTAGAATGACAAAGTCTCTCAGCACTGGACTCAACATATCAACTAGGGATACAGGCAATGGAAAAAGGCAAAACAGATCATTCATCAAGAAACAAAGGACTTCTACAAAGCAATGGACACAGAGCTCAACAATAGGAAAATCAGATATTCAGATAAAAAGGACATTTTAAGATGGGGATACACCCCATGGGGAATTTTTTCAACTAAGGAGGCATATGGTTTGATGATTCAAACTCAGGAACCCATGGACCCAGTCTAGGAACATATGTGGACCCCTGGAATATGGCCCAAAGTATCTACTTTCATATGTTTTTTTTTTCATAGAAGAATTCTCACATGGGATAATCTCATTAAAAGAGGTTTCCATGGACCCTCATATTGCCCCAATTGCAATCAGCAAAATGAAACCATTCAGCACCTCATGGATTCATGCAACTTGGCCAACAAATTATGGGAAAAACTCAGCTTCAGGTGTCAAAGAACTTGCAGAATTTCAGGGGACATTATCAGCACCATCCGTAACTAGGTCTCCACTCCCTACAATAGCAAGCTACTCAACTCTCTATGGCAAATCCTTCTGGGTCTGCTTCTTTGGACAATTTGGAAGGAAAGAAATAAGCGAATCTTTAAGAATCAATGCAGTCCCCTGGACATCATTTGGAGCAATTTATGCCAGAATATTCAAGAAACCTTGGCTCTCCAGAAATGGCAGGCAGATGATCTTCCCACTCAAGCACAGGAACGAAATATTTGGGAGAATTGGAATATCCTAATTCCGCCTATTCAGGATGATCTCAACATCTCTCCCACCACTTCTAGTCCTTCCACTCAATGGAATCCCCCTCCAACAGGTATGACCAAGTGAAACTTTGATGGTGCCTCAAAAGGAAACCCGAGCAAAGCAGGATATGGAGGTATATTTAGGAATCATGAAGGCACCCCTCTTTTAATTTATTTTGGATCAATTGGCTGGGATATGAATAACTCAGTAGAACTGGAAGGTCTATGGCAGGGACTTTGTTTGGCTCATCAACACAATTTTCACCCTGTTGTGATCGAAGGGGATTCCCAAATCCTCATCAACATGGCTAATCAAATTCAACTGGGGACCCCGACTTCTAAAGTGGCTACTAGCTAGAGACTAGTGGCTCGTTTAGAACTCATTAAGCAATGGTTAAAAAACAGAAGAGCTATCACCTTCAATCATGTCAAGAGGGAAGGCAACAAGGTTGCTGATCTTTTGGCAAATACAGGGGTAGACAACGATCAAGTACTCAGATCAGGATCCCTCACCATCCTTAATGATAGCACTCAATCACAGGAATGCACTGCCCTGGTGCACAAAGAAGAAAAACTCCCAGATGCAGGTGTTTACAAAGGATGATGTGATGGTAGAGATAAGGGCCAGCAAGTGGCATAGCCACATGGCCACCCGTAAGCTCACACACAGTGCAATAAAAATGTTTTATAGCCTTCATAAATGCAATTCAATGCAGCACTCACACCAACTTACCAACGCCATCCCGCCTCGGCTCTTCATTATGGAAACCTCAGGCGCTCTTCGGCCTGCATCCTCGCCTGTTTGTGCTCCTTTGCCTTTGAAATGTAAGTGCCACCTAACTGTCGTGGAGCTAAGCACTCGCATGACAACAGGCAGGAGATGCCATATTCTCTGTTGTATAGAGTTTGGGAAGGGAAACCACTATTCGCAGAGCTTGTTATGTAACCTGACCCTCACTTCTGAGCCTTCTGCCTCTGATAACACCACTCAAAGTGACCATTTCTACTACGTGCCTACTCCTCACAGTCAATCCCTTTCTCCCCCTTGTCAAATCACTTCTCGCCTCGATATCCTGATACACGCAGTGGCAGAGGTAGCACTCGCATTGTTCGCTCCTAGCCTTCACAAACTTGTCCATCAGCTACTGCTCTCCCTTCCAGCTCTCAACACTCCAATTATACAGCTCAATTCACATACCAATGCTCTCTGGATCGACCTCTTATCAAGGCCACCATAACAGTCACGTTTCAGGAGGAGCCTTCCATCATTGAAGGACGTCCCACTCACGCAATGGAGAAGAATGATATTGCTCAGGGCAAGCCTTCTACAGTAGAGCAGAATCAAGAAAATCTGGAGAAGGAAGACACGAGTGAACTGCCAAAAGACGAGGATGACCTCGATGCCTACAAGTGTCTAATTCTTGAAGAACACCTGTTGACACCAAATGACAACTAAACCAACACCTGTCTTGAAGTTTCAGGTTCCCGGCACCTAGTCCTATGGGTTTATTTCTGCATTTTTTAGCAAAATAGTTAGTTTTGACGTTGTTTTCAAAATAATATCACTCTATGTTCACATGCTGGTTTCCCCTGCGAGGGCAGCAAATCTATTTTGGACTGGACTAGTTTCCCTCTTCTGGGCAATCTTCATTTTTTTTTGTTGCAATATGACATGAACCTTGGCTAAGAACTGCAGAGGCCAATGCCTCCATGTATCATTTTGTTACAGTAATAAATTTTAGACATTTAAAAAAAAAAATGTAAAACCTAAAGATAAAACTTAAACAATGCTACTACAACCTAAATCTTAATATTAAAATGTAATACTTAAAACTAATAATTATTTAAAATAAGGAAAGCTACAATATAATTTATAAAATGGAAACTCAAAAGCATGAAACTAACCAACTAAACCATTGAGAAATTAATTTAACCCAAACAATGTACCATTTTTTAGTTGATCCATCACTTTGGGTTAATATATTATTTAATTTATAATATTTGATTTCTTCAGTAATTGTCTAAATTGTTTGTTTTAGAGCAGATCCTGAAATTTTATTGCAAGAAGCTAATAAATTAAACAATGTAGAAATTAACTTTACCTCAAACAATGTACCAATTTTTTCCGTGAAGATCCACCACTTTGGTTAATATATTATTTAATTTATAACATTTAATTTCTTCATTAATTGTCTTGTCTTGATTGTTTGTTTTACCGCACATTCTGAAATTTTATTCACTAATACAATGACATTTTCGTAATTCTCCTGTTTATAGATATGAAATTTCATAAATAGTCTCAATTTGGTACAAATTTTATTTACTAATATAATGACATTTTCATAATTCTCATGTTTATAGATATGAAATTTCATAAATAGTCTAAGCTTGGTACAGATATCTTGGCTAATGGGGAGGCTCATGTTTGCATATATTTCAACATAGTTTATTATCCTTAGAAATCAAGTAGGTAGTTAAATGCTCTCTTTCATTATATTAGCTTAAGTCTTTAGGGCTATTACAGATTTCGACATTCAACATTTTTAGAGTAGATTGTATTTTGTGGATATTTATATTTATAATTGCAAATTTGGACATCCAAAAGTAAGAAGTAGATTACATATTTTGACATTCACAAGCATGGAGTAACTCATCTTTGCTAGGGTTGAAGGACATGAATATGCAATTTCCATCACTTGAAAATTTATATATAAACATTAAACCTCAAAAAAAGGTAATATTACTAGAAAATTATAAATAAACCGAAAGAGAACCTCATTTTTAGAGTAGATTGTATTTTGTGGATATTTATATTTATAATTGCAAATTTGGACATCCAAAAGTAAGAAGTAGATTACACATTTTGACATTCACAAGCATGGAGTAACTCATCTTTGCTAGGGTTGAAGGACATGAATATGCAATTTCCATCACTTGAAAAATTATATATAAACATTAAACCTCAAAAAAAGGTAATATTATTAGAAAATTATATATAAACCGAAAGACAACCTCCATCACTAATACATTTAATATAAACGTAAAAACTAACATCAACTTAATCATAACAAATCTCTCAACATTTATGCGTCAAGAAAATAAGATCCACCTAAAATTACAAGACCCATTTGGGTCAAGAAAATAAGATCCACCTAAAATTACAAGACCTATTTGGTACAAATGAACCTGTAATTATTCTACCTGTACATATCTTTGTTATTTGTGGATTTGCAACTACTTACCAGTGCAGGTCCTCAAGAATATATAAATATATATGTTCGGAAAGAATAATAAAATCATATTTATAGATTAGAAGTATAAAGAAGATTTAAAGAATTTAATTCAATAAAAAACTAATTACAATCAAACAACAAATCCACTTCAGTATATATCTCCATGGAAGGAAATGATTTTTGATAGTTAAAACAAAAGTTATTGCCTATACCTTTTAGCTCATGACCGCATTGTAGTTTTTGAGCACTTTAGCTTCAGATGCCCATCTCTTCGATCCACTTACACAATATATTGTGACGAAATGAAATTATCAATGCATGTTTCATAATTTTTTCATTTATAAACATTACTCATAATAAATTTGTAATCTTGATTGGGTTAAAAAAAATTATTTTAAAAAGGTTTAAATATTTGATTTAGATATGCAAAGAGATTATAATTTTCAATTGTGTTCATTAATAAAATGGCAAAAAAAAATATACTAACATTTTTCAATTTAAACCATCTTACTAAAAAATTAATTAAAGTAATCACTTCCAATAATAAGAGATGGACAATGCTGTCAAGAGGTTTTTTATCATTTTCAGTTTTTGAATTTTTATAATTCTGAATGGTAATGTCTCAAACACGAAACAGTTTGCTTATGGAACATGCAGTTGGATATTATGTATGGTTAGATAGGTTGGACATGTATTTTTTGTGGATGGCGGTTAAAAACTATCGGTGGTTCCCAGTTTCCCTTAAGGGCGGGCAATGACCTGCTCATGTTTATATATTTTACCATATGTTGAAGTAATAGAATTTCGCCTCAGTTTACAAAAAAAAAAAAAAATACGCATGTAATTAAAGAATACAAAAGGCAAAAACATTTGAAAGTCGGCCATTCCTTTTCTCTGCAATAATTTCTCTGCTTTAACTAAAGAATATAGATGATGAGGGACACATACGATTGGCTGCAAAAATAGATGGCATCGTTTAAAATCAAACGAGAAAAAACCAGATTTAATTTAATGTGCATTCCTTTTGTGTTTTTACATTTAGAAATAACTAAATATGGACTAATTTTTTTTATATATTATCATATTTTTCAATATTAGTTTCTAGAACTTTATTCTTCTTCACTTCTGCGTTCTCCTAAATGATTATACATTTTACTACCCTTTCTTCACTACTGCGTTCTCCTAAATGATTATACATTTTTACTACCCTTTACAAATGATTAGGCATCAAAAGAACATATTTTAGAATAAACAAAGGGATGTTTTCTCCATTCAGAATGGCACAATCGAATAAAACTAGGGCATCGATGATTATAAGAGATGGCCCGACCTGTTTTCTGTTTTCTCTGTTTCTTTTAGTGAAGGGTTGAAATTAAGGTTGGAATTTTGGATTTTTTTTATCTTTCATATATATATATAGTTTTTATAAGCCTTTATCAAAACATGTTATGTTTAAAATTTTGGTTTTCAAAAGTGATGTTCTTATAATAAATTAACTTTTCATTAATAAAAATTTAATTAAAAATTTTCTTTCAATAACATAACTATGCTAAAAAAAATTCATATATCTATGATAAGGGAAAAAACCAAAATCACCATAACACATAAATGACTTGTCAAATCTTCAATTTTGATTTGAAATTGCATGTAACTCTCACTATAAAATATTTGGAACCTGAAATCTAATGTCATTGATCCGGACATACCATAACATTTTTATATTTGAGATATGGCTAAAGAGATTTTATCAGACATATAAGATGACCAACATAGTAAAACTATTGAATATTATCAATAAAAACTCAAAAGTAGATTAACTAATATAGTTTATGTTATGATTTATGTAATCTCATATATATTATTGAATTTAAAGATAAAATATACATTTTACCTTATTTTTATTAGCATGTTTTGAATCATGGGATATATATAATATTAATAAGATTGAGTGCATAGTATTTGAACCTTTTAAAAATGAAAAGACTAAACTTATAATAGTTGGACATTGTGGATCTCTTAACATCATGTTATAGGATTATGTTATGATTTTTTTCATTATTACATTCTTAGAGAGAAAACACTTATAAGTATTAAATGTGGTAAAAGCATGCTTTGATCAAATCCTTCCTTCTATTTATAGAAATTTCACCTGTAGAAAAAACCGATATATGCAATGTGCTAAAGCATAATACTTGTTCCACTTCTACAAAACATGAAGTGGAAGCATAATCGAATTCATGAGCAACATCAAGTAGAAGCATGCATAACTGATCAAGAGAAATAATCACGCATAACACAAGATATATCCAGGGGAAAGCACCAACATAAAACCCCAACAATGTATTATCAATCAAGTGGAGGTCCTCAACAACATACAAAAAGAATCAGCTCAATGGCTATCCTGCTCTCTCTGTAATCAGAAGATGAAGATCATAGACTACCTAAGCCTCAATATATAGGCCACAAGTCCTCCAATCTCCTATAATAGATCATTATCCATGCAAGGAATACTTACTAGAAATATCCAAGCATCTGATAGTACATTGTCCCTCATCTGATCTCAACTAGGTCTCTGATAGAACTGACATGCAATAGTTATCCATGAGTGAATGCTCAGTTATCTGAAATAATAGTTGTCACATGCATGCAAGCATTAACAAACTATATTTCATTATTTTAACAACTTGTTAAAATAATCTAACTGGACTTGACTAAGTAAAACTAAGTCAATTGATTCTCTCATTATAGAACTGAACCTTATCCCCTTTAATCAAGGGATAAATTCCTAAATCAAGGGAGAAAATAATTGCATGATCTCACAAAGACTTCAAGTTTAATTTTCCATAACTAATTAAATCAACTGAATTAATTAATTAATATTTCCAACTGTTGTTAAGACTAAAATTAATTTTACTTCCTATAGATAGACTAGGGACTACTATAAATAGGAAGGGACCCATAAATGCTATTTTTAGAACTTTCTATTTTTAGCAGTTTCACCTCTCACCCAATGTGGCCAATGATCTCACTGGCCAAACTGCTATTTTTAGACATGCTATTTTTAGCAGGTCTATTTTTAGCACATTCTAAATTTAACGTTTCTTATTGCACATTTTTCAACACTCCCTCTCAACAAGAAAGGCTTTCTCTCAAACCTAATCCTGTAACTCTGGAATGTTCTACATGCAACACATCTACCCGGTCCACTTGCTCCAACAACACTTGGAACAAAAACACTCCCAACTGACCACTCTGTTGGGCTAGGAACATACTCTGATGCTAAAGCTCTACCTACTGCCGACAAGTGCTCCCTCTCTGACATCTACGCTATTGCAACATCTCCATGCATCTCGCACCATTGCACACCTCTCTGTGCCACCTAGCACTGTGCAAAACACTTGTGCCTCTCGCATTGCTACAGCCTGCTAGCTATGTGCTGTCCTGGGATTCCCTGCACTGTCGCTCTCTCTGTCGCTCCATCCACATCTGTCTCTACCCAATCAGTTAGTTCCTGCGACTCCACATCAGGGCTCCCGTAGCAAGGTCTCTTCCAAGAGGTTGGGTACCTCAAGGATCCTACACCTCCTCCTTCGGACAATCACTCTATATCGCCCCACCTCCTACTTGGAGGTATGGTTGCATGTGATCCCTCTGCCCACCTAGCTCGAAGTTTCCCCCTATTGGAGGTCTCTACATGAGTAGATGTCGCTACTCGATCTCCACTTAGCTTCCCCTGCTGTGGCTGCTTCACAACCTCCTGAAGCTGATGCACCAATCGTGGCTCCTCCACAATTGTCTGAGACTTCTTCTGGCTCTACATGTTGAGAGGTAATTTACTCTCCCTCTCAACCACCAAGTATCTAACCTTTGCTTTGCTCCTCAAGGCTTTGCATGCATCTTGTACCTCAAGTGCATAAAAGTTCTTGGCTAGCACACCCATCTATTTCCACTTTCCCGCCATCACAAAATTTTATAGAAAAAGAGCTGATTTTAAATCAGCTATATCTCCCTCATCCGAACTCCGATTCAACCGATTTTTTTTTTTTGGTATTTTTCTACAAGGTATCCAAATCTGCTATTTATTTATGAAAATTTTGTACAGAAATTTTCAGATCTGCTCTGCAAAATCTCGACCCAAAACTCAAAAACTTTGAAATCTCCTCTCAATATATTGTTCTTGCTTGATCACCTGTGCTCTGATACCATGTAGAAATTTCACCTGTAGAAAAAACCGATATATGCAATGTCCTAAAGCATAATACTTGTTCTACTTCTACAAAATATTAAGCGAAAGCATAATCGAATTCATGAGCAACATTAAGTAGAAACATGCATAACTGATCAAGAGAAATAATCACACATAACACAAAATATATCCAAGGGAAAGCACTAGCATAAAACCCCAACCATGTATTATCAATCAAGTGGAGATCCTCAACAACATACAAAAAGAATAAGCTCAATAGTTATCCTTCTCTCTCTGTAATCAGAAGATGAAGATCATAGACTACCTAGACCTCAATATATAGGCCAAAAGTCCTCCAATCTCCTATAATGGATCCTTCTCCATGCAAGGAATACTTACTAGAAATATCCAAACATCTGATAGTACATTGTCCCGTATCTTATCTCAACTGGGTCTCTGACAAAACTGACATGCAACAGTTATCCATGAGTGAATGCTCAGTTATCTAAAATAATAGTTGTCACATGCATGCAAGCATTAACAAACTATATTTCATTATTTTAACAACTTGTTAAAATAATCTATCTGGACTTGACTAAGTAAAACTAAGTCAACTGATTCTCTCATTATAGAATTGAAATTTATCTCCTTTAATTAAGGGATAAATTCCTAAATCAAGGGAGAAAATAATTGCATGATCTCACAAAGACTTCAAGTTTAATTTTCCATAACTAATTAACTCAACTAAATTAATTAATTAATATTTCCAACTGCTGTTAAGACCAAAATTAATTTTACTTACTATAGATAGACTAGGGACTGCTATAAATAGGAAGGGACCCAGAAATGCTATTTTTAGAACTTTCTATTTTTAGCAATTTCACCTCTCACCCAATGTGGCCAATGACCTCATTGGCCAAACTGCTATTTTTAGACATGCTACTTTTAGTAGGTTTATTTTTAGCACATTCTCAATTTAACAATTCTTGTTGCACATTTTTCGACACTATTTATCACCAAAATTTAGTAACATCTCTCTCTCTTTCATGTGCTATATATATATATATATATATATATATATATATATATATATATATATATATATATATATATACAACAAAACCAATGTGTATAAAAGTAACATTAAATAAAATCATAAGAAAATCACTCTAAAAGAGCTCCATATAGTATCTAACTAGTTTATTTTTAAGACAAAAGAATTTCGTTGAAAATTGAAAAATAATTATGGCCTTTGTGTATTATTTAGAGACTGTACCCTTTAATATAACTTATAGAAATACCGACTAAAAGTTAAATATATTTAAAATATAATACTTCCACAACTCAATTGTGGAGGTTTCAACACAAAGTGTTTAACATTTGAAAAATGTTAGGTTTGCTTATTGAAAGTATATAATCACTCATATTGCATATCTTTAAATTATCATTTAAAACCAAAAATTTATATTATGCCACCTAAATATTTAGATTCCTAATAAGACTAAGTTCCATGAAAATTCAGAGATAATTTCTAACATTATCTAATATAAGATTTGATACAAAATATAAATATATGACACTCTAAAGATGCACAAGAGCATACCACCAACGTCTAGCTTTCAAATCCATCCAATAAGAGAAATGAATTTGGAAACAAATTATTAATTGATACATATACATACTATTCTAAATGATGGTTTACTCAAAAATTGAGTTACACCAAGATAATGTCACAACTTACAAGTTTCTAAATTCTATTGCTCTATTGATAATCAAAGCAATGAAATGCCTCAAGTTGTATGAAAGGTATGCATTAAAGCCAAAGAAAAAGGAGAATTGGATATTTGTGCAAAAGAATCTCCTCATATTTAAATGCATCTTGAAAAGCATAAAGGGAGAAAAACTATGCCATAGTACCAAAATGATTCAATCCAAATGCATCATATATTTTACTACATTTTCGAAAAGCTTAGTAAGATGTGGGAATTTTTCAACATTGATGGGATTTTTCATGTGCCATCAACCTATAACAACAACGCATGAAAAATTTTCAAATGATATCTTCAATTTCTTCTTACAGTATCCATCATCCATGTAACTATTCATGTATGTATTCCACATTCCATCAATATGCAAAAAAATATTAAAATTTCATATAAAAATATAAATATAGTAGAGGACAACAAAATTCATATATATATATATATATATATATATATATATATATATATATATATATACTTTTTGCAAAGTAAAAAACCATAGAACCTAATAATTCTCACATATCAAAAAGTGTTATTTCCTTTGTAGCTTGCCAGATCTCATAAACTCATTCTCATTTCACCTATGTTATGTGAGGACCTATTAATTATATATGTATCAATTCATCAATTGTGTTAATTGATAGTCTTATTCTCCTTAAATCTTTGATCATATTTTTCTTATAGAACTTTCGTTCACATGCAATGGTGGTCATTGATATGACAAGCATTGCTTGCCATAATTTTAGTATATTTGGATACCTAGAGTGGCAATGGCTGTTTGAGCAAATACTTTCCATGCATCTTCCATTGGGAATCTTTCTCCATTTAAATGAACCACATCAATAAATTGATATAATTCTCTTTTACAAGTTGTAATATCAAACATTAGTACATTTTCACCTTCATGTTTTATGCTGCAAATATGAAAAAGTATTTTCACGCCAATGATTTGCATTATTTACTCAGACGTAAATATCTGACGGATAATGACAAGGACTAAAAAAACTTGTTGGATTAAAAAGATGAAGATCTAGAAATCTTGAATTGAAACTCTCAATCAACGATTGGACATAATTTCTTGTAAGGTGTATGCAACTCTCAAGGGAGCCATCAATGCAAGCTACCATTAGTTGTGACAATTGTTCATCATGGATTGAAATATAAAAAAATCATGTCTATGGGTATTCCCCTCTTTTTCAACTTTTTCAAGAAAACCATCTTTAGAGTATTTAAAAAAATTAATAAAATGTACAACCTCTTCTACAAAAGAATTTAGTCTCCACAAATATATTTTAAGAATATTTAGTGCATGTTTAATAGCTATTCCAAGCAATGTGATATCCACAATATCTTCTTGAATTTTTTCATTTAGATTATTCAAATCCTTCAAAACTTTAACAAGCATATTCAAAAAAAATTGAACTGGAAAAATCATTTCCTTGTGATACCATGAATTCTTTCTTTCTCTCTACCACACGCTCAAAATAGTAGGCAACAATGCAACTATTTTTTCAACCACTTGACAACTAGAGAGCTATTGAATCCCATATATTTGAAGAACCTGCAAGAATTCTAATTCCATTATCTATAATAAATAAATGAGTTCATTATTTCTATTTGTTGAATTTGCAACCCATGAGTATACCTTGTTTGTTATTTTCTCAACATACAAAAGCTCTGGTATCCTTTTCAAAGCATCTGATGCTACAAGTGCTTCAATATGTGCAATGAAATGAGTATCAATAAGATTTGGTAGATCATTATTTAGAAATGTGACAAATCCATTTTCACATCCAACCATACATGAAACACCACTAGTCGAAACTGTTATTAGTTTCTCATTTTTCAACTACCTTGTTTCCTTTAAATTAATGATGGTATCATATATAGTCTTTCCTTTTTCACCGGGAACAATAACCATTTTCATAAACTATGAGACTAGAGGGCCCAAACCTTTTAAGACGAGACATGTAGAATACACAACAAGGTGTTGTTCCAAACCATTGTCTATACTTTCATCTAACATTATAGAGAAAAATTGTCTTTCTAACACTTTTCTAGTTTGCACCTCTTCAAGATAATTTGTTATAGAGTGAATAAATTTAGTAGCTTATTTTCTATTTATGTAGGAAGAATACTCCACTTGAGAAGACATATTAGGCATCTATAGATGGATTTGAAGATGACGAAGATCTTCATAAGTAGCAATTGAAATATCTTTTTTTGCAATAAAATATCCTAATACGTGGTGGTTATGACCATTTCCTTATTAGCCTCACTTATAACCACTGTGTTCTTTAATGGGATTTGCCAACCTTTCAGTTTCATACAAATTTCTCTGAGTTGATGTTTGATGAATAATCATTTTTGAATGACTTGTCACAACATCATATTGAATGGTATTAAATCCATTTCCAATACCCCATGGACCTTGAGCCTTATATTTCTCACAAATTTTACACTTCATTTGAGTCTTGCGATATTCAACATTGATACTATACACGCAAGGATGTTTTATCATCCACTCTTATCGAAATTCATGTTTCGATAAGGCCTTCCACCTCGAAATACTAGATCCACCATTGTGTCCTTCCTTTCATGGCTAAGAATTTTTAGATCAACAACAAACTCTTCATTCATATCTTCATTAGCATCATCATTCAAATCAGGTATATATGGAATATCTTTAACATTAGAAGTCTTTGATGTTTTCAAATATACATAAAATTTGTCTACAACTTATTGACCCTTCCTTTTTGGAGGCATTTCTATTTAAATAATTTACTTATATGAAAAACAATTACAGTAAATAAATCATTTTTTAAAATTACCAAAAGAAACAACTTAACATATTTAGCCTAAAAGATATTATCTATAAATAGAAAATAAATATAAAGAAATAGTCAATTTAGATTTAAGAAATAAGTCATAGCTCTAGATAAATAAAAAACTAATTTAGCATTTCATTGAACTCAAAAATAATAGTTTGAAGTTTAAATTGTCTTTAAGTTTTCAACAACAAATAGAAAAATACAATATAGACTTGCGTTATCTAAGTTTAAACTATTATTAAATCACAAGAATCGATTAAAGAGTGGAGGATTGATAGTCATTACATAAGAAAAGATGTCAAGTTAATACATTGTAATTACTAAAGAATAAAACATTCCACCTTGAAGTGTATATGAATGTGGATGAATATTTTTATCTATTTGTAATAGTAGAATTTTATTAGTCACTCAAATTACATTTTGATAATATATAATGATAAAATTCCTTCAAGAAATATGATCAAGATTTTAATTGAATAATTATTATAGTTAATTAGATTTATTTGTTTCGATGAATGCCCCTTAAAATTTTACTTACCAAAAAATAGATACACTACCTATAGTATAACAAGTATATCAAGAATAAGTCAAATTAAAAAAAAGCAAGTTGAAACCTTTTTTAATGAAGCCTTAACATATGTAAAATAACATAACATTTAAAAGTCTTATGGGAATTTAATATTCTTAAACCTATAAATAATTAAATTAAGTTAAATAGATGTGTTATTAATAAATTTAACATACATTCTTTTAAATTAGAATATATTAGATATTAAGATAAGTGAAAATAAACTAAATATATAAAGTTAAATATGTGCTGATTATTATTAAATTGAGTGTACACTCAATTTCTTTTAAATGAGATATTGTTAAATAGTAAAATAAATTAAAAAAATATAGATATATAAAACTGGTGGAACTTCAATCACATTTTTGTTATTTTTAATAGTACAACAAAAATAATAAAAATATTAACTACTTTAATTTTATTATTGGAAAAAAATATATAAATTTTTAAATTATTTTATTATATCTTAAAATTATGTGATAGAAATTAACAAACTAATGATAAATATAAAATATAACAATATTAAAAATTTTAAAAATTTCCATATATATATACACTCAACCTCCGTCCTACACTCATAAATATATTTTTGCGTAACATTTTCGAAACCTTAATGATTATGCCTCCCCTAACTTAAATAACATTTTAAAAACCTTAGTGATTATGCCTCCCCTAACTTACATTGAGCCTTTCTAAACCATATCATTTTCTATCTTCCACGTTGGATCATCTCTCCTAGGGCTATTTCGGGGATCATTAAGAACACTAACTTTCTGACATTTATGGGATATGGTAAAGTAGTTGATTTGAGGGTAACTCCCATCATGGCTATTCAATTTTCAGTTTTTTTTTCCCATAATAATATGGTGTTTCTTTTGAATCAATATTACTTTTTTTAGTCTATATTTTTTTTGTACACCTGACATCTTTAGGCTCATCGATATTTCTTTTGAATTACTACTACTTTCCTTTTAGTCTATATTTTTCCTGTACTTCTGACATATGGCACACAATTTTTTATTCTTTTGACTTGACATCTTCCCATTCATTATTTTTCTTGGTCTCTCCAAAACAGCATAGTTGCATTTTAGGTCAATACTTGACATCTACCCATCATTATTGCTCTAGGTCTCTCCAAAACAGCATGGCTACAATTTAGGTCGGTACTCCTAGCTCCATAATGATTTATGTTGTGCGCACAAACTGCTTCTGATTCATGTTGTGCACGACCTACTTCATTTTTGTTTTGCGCAACCCAACTCTTTATTAGTTCATCATCCTACGATTCACAGTGCATCAGCAACCCAACCCTTTATCAGTTCATCATCCATCCTACGATTCAAGGAAAAAGAAACTAACTGAGACTGTGTTCAGTATAGTAAATCAAGTCCCATCACCAAATCCGACCTCTGGAGTTTTGATGTTTGGAATCCATTTGTAGTATTCTCACCCGTGTTCAAATCTTTGGAGGCGTCACCCATATGCTCGTAGTGTAGGAGGTGTTATCACCCCAAGAAACTCTCCTAGGTTGTATCTCAGAGATGCTCGAGAACATTACAAACTTCAACAAAAATGTTGGAAAATGGTGGACGAATGGAAGGAATGATGCATATTCAAGCCAGATAACCACTTCTACTATGCTTGACCCCAGACATGGGTGAACACCCCCAGACTACAAGGCTTTAGACCACCAATTACTCACAGTTTAGGGAATAAGTGAACATGAAGAATGCTGACCACACTAGCAGATGCACAGGACACTGTGATGTCCGGCTGCAACCAGTTAAAAGGTCTGTAAATCTATTTCCTAATGCACAGACAGAACGATAGCTCTCTGGCATTAAAAGAACAGAAACCTGCATACACATTCCATAATACTTACTAGATTCTAACACAGAGGTGGGATGACAGCCGCTCTAATGCTAAACATCAAGAGCATATGAAAAATTCATAACAGGCATACCCTGGAACAAAGAAGAAGTGGAAAGTGAGCAATTAATAGCAAAAGAAGCTTGCATTAGCTGAAAATGAAGACCAGAAGCTGCAGGTATCGCAGTAGTTACAGTCTCCAGAAGTTGAACTTTACATCAAAACAATATACATCAACCCTCATTGCATCTTGTTTCTGAGTATATATGGATGTTGATTACAAAAAATCTGCTATCCTATGCGTGGAGGGGTCATAGTGGACCACCAACCACATTAATTGATTGATATGGGTCTCTGATACAATTTAATTGCTTTAATGAACAAAATGACCCTTTCCGGTACTCTGTTGTACTTCACGAACTGGTGGAGTGCTATATTGAAGGAGTTCCATAACTGCTGAAGGCATTTAACTACTCAATGTTGTACTTTCCTTCCTTGGCCGTGTTGTCTTTTGAATGAGGTAGTTGAAGATAATCTGCACAGAGAGCTGCTAGATGATCGCCTTCATCCTTTGGCAATGCAGCGCATTCAAGGGTGACGTAGACTTCATGGCGGAGGCATAGGCAAGACCGGGACAACATCAGCCGTCGGATCACGTGGATGAATGGCTACGATCGGCTTCACAGGGGGTATCGGGAGAAAGTGTGATTGGAGAACCGCGGGTCGTCGGATCGTGTAATCGAACAGTGGAGATTAGTTTATGGAGGCTATCAGAAGGTATACGCGTGGGGAGACACGTGGGCCATCAGATCGCGGTCGGGCAGATTCGACGGCTATCGGGCGGCGAAGGTAAGTGAAGGTTAACGAGCGGGGAATGTACGTGTGGGTGGTAAGCGGTTTCCCCACACTGCTTAAGGGAAAATGCGGTTAACGTACAGTGGGGGTGTGATCCCATACATCGCACGCCACGTGGCTGATATGATAGGGGGGAAACCACTTTCCCCACCGATTAACATGGGAGCAGATTGCGTGGTCATGAAGTGCAAACATCGTCACATCTTGTAGCAGACGATCGGACGGTCGGGCTTTAACTCACAAGTTTTTAAATGAAATGACGTGAAAAAGGCTTGCAAAAGGGTTTGGACAGGTTATTGGGGTTTTATAATGTTTAAACAAAAAAAGCACCTGGGAGCTAAGGAGACACGACTTTATGCTAAATGTGGGTGTAAAACAGGGTAGCTGGAGCTATAAGGGTATAAATCAAGTGAAGGGGAAAATACTGCTGCGAGCCCTTTACAACCAAAACCAGCACTGTCCAACCTGTTTTTATCCATCAAATATCGAAGAACATAGCAAAGCTAACACTGACTCCTTCTGAGGATGAGATCCTCCGTGTGAGGTCTCAAGAACCTGAAGATCAATGCCTTCCTGATGAGAAAAAATTAGCAAAACTCTTAGTGTCCCATTGGGCATGGAGTCTACTTTGCCTACACAAAACTGATAAAAACCAAATATTTACAACTTTTAAGGCCATAGACCTTAAACAACATAAACTTTCAAAAACCACCCATTAACTGGGCCATCAAAAACTGCTTCTCCTCCCATACTTTTCAGTATGAAGGTGTTGTTCCCTTGAATCTGAGAAATGATGAAAGGCTCTATCCAGAAAACATCAAATTTCCCATGGCTGCCTTTCTTTTCTTTCAATGCATACCACTTCAACACCAAGTCTCCAACCTAAAAATTATCTATCTTTGTCTTCCTGTCAAAAACTTCCTTGATCCTTCTTTGATGTGCTGCAGCCTTTTCAACCAGCTGTTCTCTAATCTGATGTACCTCTGCTAAATCAGTGATCCTCTTTGCCATGTCCTCTTCCTCATCTTGTTTTGTTTGAAGGAATTTTTCCACGGGGAGAGTTAGCTGAATTGGGAATACAGCTTCAGTGCCATATACCAGCTTGAAAGGAGAATTCCTTGTGGATTTCTTAATGGTCACCCTGTCAGCCCACAGTGCATACTTGAGCTTAGAATCCCAATTCTTCTTGTTGTCCTCTAACAACTTCTTAATTATCCTTATCAGGCTTTTATTAGAGGATTCTGCTAGACCATTTCCTTGAGGATAATATGAGGTGGAATGAACCAGTTTAATACCCATTGAATCACACATATCCACCAATTCTTTTGCCCTGAAGGCTGCTGCATTGTCTGTGACTAATTTATGTGGACAACCAAATCTGGTAAAGATATTCTCAATTAAAAACTTCATGACCACCTTATGATCAACCTTCCTGGTAGGGATTGCTTCAATCCACTTAGTAAAATAATCAGTGGCTACTAATATCCATCTGTGCTAGCCACTGGAATGTGGATTGATTTCTCCAATGAAATCCAAGCCCCACTGCTGAAAAGGTCCTTTTGCAAGTATTGGTTTTAAGGGCAGGGACTTCAACTGTTGTTTTCCTCCAAATCTTTGGCACCTCTCACAAGATTTAACAAATGAAAATACATCAGAAAATAAGGAGGGCCAATAATACCCAACTCTGAGGATCTTTTGGGTTGTAGTCTTCCAATAATGGTGCCCTCCACACATGTTGGAATGAAACTACTGCATAACTTCTATTGACTGTTCCTTGTCCAGACACCTCAAAAGCACTCCAGATGGATCCCTCCAGTAGAGAAAATTTTCATTAATGCAATATTTAGCTACCCTAAGCTTAATAGTTCTGGCTTGAATTTGATTAAATCCTGAAGGGATTTCTAGCTTCAGCAAAAATTTAACTATTGCAGAATACCAACCACAAGAAGCTAGATTCTCGGCCACTGACTACTTTCTCTCTGGTTCAGCTGCTTCCTCTTCTTCGTATGCCTAACCAATTTCTACAATTGTACACAGGAAATCAATATCTAATGATCTACAATTTTCTTCAGCCAATAGCTTGGCAAGACCCTAACCTCTGACCAGCTTAGTGGGCTTCAGTTCTGTGTTAAATTCAATCAATTTTTCAATCCATTTAGCCCTTCTTCCATCAACATCAGGTTGTGTTAAGACATCTTTTACTGCAGCAAAGGGTATATATGCAATTATCTTGGAATGCAAGATATAAACTCTGAAAGCTTTCAAGGATTTGATAAGGGCATATGCATGTTTTTCAATAATGTAATACCTTAATTCAGCATCCCTCAAGTTCTTGCTGAAAAATGCTACTCAATGTTCTGAACCTTCTTCATCTGCTTGCAATAAAACTGCTGCAATGGTGTCTTCAGAGGCAAATGAAAATATATGGAACTCCTTGCTATAATCTGGACTTATTAAAGTGGGAGCCTCCATAATAGCTTTTTAAATAGACTCAAATGATTTTCTTGTTGCATTAGTCCATCTGACCTCTGCTCCTTTCTTCAACATGGAGGTAATATGTTTGATCAGTGTTGCAAAATTTGGTATAAACCTCCTCACAAAATTAATCTTGCCCATAAAGGACTGAATATCCTTCTTTGATCTTGGTACAGACAAAGTCTGAATTTCTTTGACTCTTTCTGGGTCAATTCGGACATCTACAGCAGAAAAAACATGTCCTAACAGCTTGCCTTCTTCTAAAGCAAATTGTGATTTTTTAGGATTGACTGAAATCCCAAACCTTCTGCACTTCAAAAACACTTTTTTCAAATGCTGCAAATGATTTTGATGGTTGTTGGAGTATATTTTTATGTCATCAAGGTAGATAAGGACAAATTTATCCTTCTCTCCCACAAATGCTATATCCATAGCTCTCTAAAAGATAGCTCCAACATTCATCAACCCAAAAGGCATCTTGGCATACATAAAAGTGCCCCAAGGAGTGGTGAATGTAGTTTTCTCTTGATCATTTGGGTGCACGGCAATCTGATTAAAGCCTGAAAATCCATCCAAGAAAGACATTACTTTGACTCCTGAGACCTTCTACAGCAAATGCTCCATCTTGGGTGGAGGGTAGTTGTCTTTCTTAGAGCATTTGTTTAAGTTTCTGAAATCAACACAAAGTTTGATTTCTCCACTTTTCTTTCTCACTACCACCAAGTTGGCTACCCATTTGGAATATCTAAGAGGAACTATAACCTTGACAGCTAGCAATTTTTTAATTTCTTTTTCAATGAGTGGAAGAAGCATAGGATTTATTGGTCTCAGCTTCTGTTTGAAATAAATGGTGTCTTTCTCCAGAGGAATTTTATGTTGGATTATCTTCTTATCATACGTTTTCAGATCACGATACTCGCAGGTAAACACATCAGCAAATTTCTTCATTAAATTACAGTGTTCAGAACATTGATCAGCAGAGAGATGAGTGGACAGATTTATATATCTAGGCTGACCTGGACTTCTTATATCATGCTTACAGAATGCAAATTGATCTTCTTTTTGGGCATCCTTTTAAGGCACATCATTCTGGTCAAACAGTCTTTCTAGAGGAATTAAACCCTTAGGAATATGATTACTAGGAAGCTAGACAATGCTACCTTTACCAATTTTATTTCTAAGCTGGGACTGGGGGTTTTCTTCCAAGGCATCATTCTCTTGGTCAATTTCCATTTCGGAAAACTCATCAATGACTTGCAGAAATCTATTTATCTCATCATCATCTTCAAAAACTTTTCAATGGTGGACATGGTCAAGAAAGGATGGTCTATACTTTATTTGGACTTCATAAACTAGTCTGGGAGGCATGGGAGGAATAAATAGACTAGCAGACACAGCAAGGGAATCAGCACGCTGATTTTGGGCTCTAGGGATATATGAAATATAGAAATAATCAAAGGAATATTTGAGTCTCCATACCTCATCTTTGTATGCTTTCAGCCTTGGGTGCTTTGCATGAAATGTTTTATTTACTTGCTGAATGATCAAATCAGCATCTCTAAATACCTTTATGCTTCTGATTCCCTTGTCTTTTGCTGCATTAAGGCCCAATAGCAAAGCCTCATACTCTGCTATATTGTTTGTGACTTGGAAAACCAGTTTAAAAGATAGCTGAATGCTTTCTTGTTTTGGAGATACTAGCACCACCCCTGCTCCTGCAGTCTCCCTAGAACATGCTCCATCAAAGAACATCTCCCAAACTTGACTTCCTTTCTCTTCTTCATCTTGAACTGTTGGTTTTCTGAGCTGCAATTATGCCTTTCGAGATTCTTCTATTTGGAGCATACATGCTCCAAAATCAGTGTCAACTGCATATATGGGATGATTGCTAGGATTCTTCTCATCACTGATGATGTATGCCAATTGTGCCTCTCTATATAATCTCCTGCTTTCTCCTCCAAAAACTGGGGCAGTGGCATAAGATAGATCATTCTGTAATGTCCCACCTAGTCTCTTAATCCATCCTCTGGACAACAACATGCCAAACTTAGGAGGGACATCTGCTACCACAATATACATCATCATACTCTTCATGGTCAGCTGAGTTAGAGTAATAGCTAAGTCTTTGATCAATCCTAGGCATTTCACTTTCCTTGAATCAAAAGAGAATAAATCATGATATGGTCTAGTGATGTCAAGGCCTAACTCTTCCATGACAGCTTTAGGCATCAAATTGTGGCTGGCCCCTGTATCTAGTAGGAAGTTGTGGAGGATTTTGTCATGAATGGTCAATGAGACATAAAAAGATGGAGAATTATTATCAGCAGGTTCAATCATGGGGCTAAGCACAATGGCAGGCTTGTCATCTTACAAATTGACAGTGTCAGTGGAGGTTTGTGTGGTTTCCAACTCAAGAGTTTCAAGGATAGGCTTTCTAAATACTTCACTCTTCACCAATTCTATCGGGGGCACAGATATTTTCAATTTCTGAACTTCTGACTCAAAGCTGAAAGAGGTAGGCAACTTATCAAAACCTTTTACCTCTTGAAGTGGAGCTTTGAAGATGACTGGGTCAGGTGCTGGTCTTCTCCGTCTGATATTTTGTGACTCTGTTTGGACAACAGCTCTTTGGGCAGTATTTTCCTTGACATTTTTTGCATTTGACCTCAGATTGTATCTTTGTTGTTCACCAGTTTGTAGAACAGCCTCTCTGTCCCACTCCTGACTGTCTTGTTCCTGCAACAAATATTCTTCATAAGCAGCCAATGTCAAAAATGCAACGCTGCCTTTATCTTCCATGCAGTGAATTTCATCCTCATCTTCAAATTGTTCTTCCTCCATGACTACATTCTGAAAAGGAGCTTTAACCTTCTATTCTTCATTTGTTTCTTTACCCCTCTGAATTATTTGTAACTGATCATTTGCTCTTCTGAAAGGATTGGGATTTCTTGGAGCAAATGTGTTCTGCTGCTTTGTTTTTCCTTAATTTTGTTCAACCTTTAGCTTAGAAATTTCAGCAGCCAATGACTCTATCATCTTAGTCATTTTATCTAATGTAGGTTCTTAAGATGATGTAAAGGAGGTAGAAGCCTGACCTCTCTGCCTCCTTCTATCAGCTTGACTTTTGAGCTTTTCCACAGCCATGATATTAGACTCTACTTCTAGGGCTGCATCCTGCATGTCTGCCAGAGTAGCACATCTCCTTTCTCTCAACAACAGGAAGAAATCAGAGTCAAAAGCATTGGCATAAGTGAGTTTGGCAGAGGTGGGGGTAGGCTTTACCTCAGCTGATATCTTACTATACATACGATTGAATCTTTTATTAAAATCAGGCAATGATTCCCCATTTTCCCTCTTCAGGTTACCAAACTCAGTATGGTGATACAACAAGTCTTTTTTATCTCCCCAGTGCTTCAAAAATGCTTCATCTAAGGCTTCAATATTAGTTATAAATCTCTAAGGTAATTCTCTGAACCACTTCCTGGCCTCTCCATCAAGGCTCTGGAAAAAAACTCTCATCCACACATCATTCTCACTTATATCTAAATTATTAGCATAATTGTAAAAAGCTTCAAGGTGTTCTTTGGCTGTTATTCCCTCTATGCCAGTAAATTTGGGCATATATTTCTGATATTCTCCCATAGGCATAGGATTCAAAGGAACAGGCAAGACCAAAGGTCCATATCTAGCAGCAACAATTCTTTCTATCTTCGTGGGTGCTTGCTGGCCTGCCATGATTGGGATATGTGGAAGGATACTGGCAGATTGAATAGTAGGAAGTAATGTGATGGATGGCAGAGACAAAAGGATGTTTTGGACTGAATGGGAAGCTTTCTTTGGACTGAGATTCAAAGGGGAACTAGATGGACAAGGGGTTGTATTAATCTCTGAAGGAATTTCTTTACTAACAATGATGGCCTCTAAATATTCAAACTATATATCTTTAGCTATAACTTTATCTTTTAGAGATACATGAGATTTCTTAGGTTTACCTGATCCTGATGCCCCTTTCTGTGATTCTTTCTTTGATTTGGCAGTCCTCTCAGGGTCAGGCACTGGTTCAGCTGGTGATTTCTGGGGATTTCTTCAAGTCTATCTCACAAACTGAGCCAGAACTTCAATGTGGAGTCGCCAAAAGTTGGTCTTCCTCCAATGGAGTTGCTAGATAGATGATTACAACCAGAAATGTGCCCAGACCTTGTCTATCATCAAAATCTGGAACTGTGTCATTCTCCTAGGGAAGCTGAGCTTCAATCTCCTCTCCCCGGCAATGCGCCAATTAATGTTATCACCCCAAGAAACTCTCCTAGGTTGTACCTCAGAGATGCTCGGGAACATTACAAACATCAACAAAAATTTTGGAAAATGGTGGATGAATGGAAGGAATGATGCATATTCAAGCCAGATAACCACTTCTACTATGCTTGATCCCAAACATGGGTGAACACCCCTAGACTACAAAGCTTTAGACCACCAATTACTCACAGTTTAGGGAATAAGTGAACATGAAGAATACTGACCACACCAGCAGATGCACCGGACACTATGATGGCTAGCTACAACTAGTTAAAAGGTCTGTAAATCTATTTCCTAATGCACAAACAGAATGACAGCTCTCTAGCATTAAAATAACAGAAATCTACATACACATTCCATAATACTTACTAGATTCTAACACAGAGGTGGGATGATAGCCCCTCTAATGCTAAACATCAAGAGCAGATGAAAAATGTATAACAGGCATAGCCTGGAACAAAGAAGAAATGGAAAGTGAGCAATTAACAGTAAAAGAAGCTTGCATTAGTTGAAAATGAAGACCAGAAGCTGTAGGTATCACAGTAGTTACAGTCTCCAGAAGTTGAACTTTACATCAAAACAATATCCATCAACCCTCATTGCATCTTGTTTCTGGGTATATACGGAGGTTGACTACAAAAAATCTGCTATCCTATGCGTGGAGGGGTCATAATGGACCACCAACCACATTAACTATTTGATATGGGTCTCTGATACAATTTAATTGCTTTAATGAACAAAATGACCCTTTCTGGTACTCTGTTGTACTTCACAAACCAGTGGAGTGCTATATTGAAGGAGTTCCATAACTGCTGAAGGCATTTAACTACTCGAGGTTGTACTTTCCTTCCTTGGTCGTGCTGTCTCTTGAATGAGGTAGTTGAAGATAATCTGCACAAAGAGCTGCCAAATGATTGCCTTCATCCTTTGGTAGCGCAACGCATTCAAGGGTGACATAGACTTCATGGAGGAGGCATAGGCAAGACCAGGACAACATCAGCCGTCGAATCGCACAGATGAACGGCTACGATCCACTTCACAGGGGGTATCGGGAGAAAGCGTGATTGGAGAAGCGTGGGCCATCGGATCATGTAATCAAATGGTGGATATTAGTTTATGGAGGCTATCGGAAGGTATATGCACAGGGAGACACGTGGGTTGTCGGATCGCGGTCGAGTAAATCCGACGGCTATCGGGTGGTGGAGGTGAGTGAAGGTTAACGAGCGGGGCATGTACGTGTGGGTGGTAAGTGGTTTCCTCACACCACTTACGGGAAAAGGTGGTTAACGTACAATGGGGGCACAATCCCATACATCGCATGCCACGTGGCTGATATGACAGGGGGGAAACCACTTTCCTTGTTGATTAACATGCGAGCATATTGCGTGGTCATGAAGTGCGAACGTCGTCAAATCTTGCGGCGAATGATCGGATGGTCGGGCTTTAACTCACAAGTTTTAAATGAAATGACGTGAAAAAGGCTTGCAAAAGGGTTTCTACAGGTTATCGGGGTTTTATAATGTTTAAACAAAAAAAAACACCTGGGAGCTAAGGAAACATGACTTTATGCTAAATGTGGGTGTAAAATAGGGTAGCGGGAGCTATAAGAATATAAAGCAAGTGAAAGGGAAAAAATTGCTGCAAGCCCTTTACAACCAAAACCAACACTGTCCAATCTGTTTTTATCCATCAAATATTGAAGAACATAGCAGAGCTAACAGGAGGATTCAAGAAAAATAAAAGCAAGTCCCATCACAAACTCCAGCCTCTAGAGTTTTGGTGTTTCGAATCAATTTGCATTAGTCCCACCCATTTTTCAGAATCTCACAAACAATCTTGGGAAACCAGAGAAGAAGCCCGACCCACGTTCTATGTTCAATATAGCAGTTTCGATGGATTTAGATAGGCGCTAAAACATTTTTATCTCAGAACTATTTAAGAATCCAAATTTATTGTTTTTGTTGTTTTAGTTGCATAGTGTAAAGCTGACAACATATTCTAGCAATCTATGTGTGTTCATGTGGGTACTCTAAACAATGTAGCGCTTCAAATTTTTACGATCATCTTCACCGGTATCGAATTGTTCATTGCTGGGATAAACTCTTGTGAACCATGCTTGACCTCCTTTATATTCCCCATTATCACATGGCACAACACCATGTGTTTTCCTCCATTTTCTTCAACATTCGAGTGTGATGCACTGCAGGATGGTGAATAAACGATCATTCTTTAGAATGTTCCAATGTAAATGCAGAAAATCCAAAAAATAAACTATACTAAAACTAAACAAGATTCAATTGAAGGCTTAAGTAGATGTGCTTATACCTAATATAGGAACAATTTTCAAGTGCAAGATAGACACCAATGCCATATGTTGTGCCATGTTTTGGCATTTTGGGACATTGGCCAAAGCTGTGGAGTATAATACCAAAAATGGCCTTATTAAAGGTGCCATGCCAAGCATACCTCATGTTGGCATTACCATAGGCGAACATTCTTGCCACATGCTCTGCATGCCTTTGAAATGTATGTAATCAAGCCTGTCCTGACACATTCCTATAGATGCCCATAATAGTCGTTAATGTCGCAAGCGTCTGAAGCCCACCTAGGAACTGGTCTCGCACTGCAACAAACTCTCTATGACCATCCTCCAATTTAATCATCAAATTGTTGATCTCCTTACTACCAAAAATGAACCCAACTATGATTCCAAAGAAACGCTAGTGGAAGCTTCGGATTAGAAAACTCTAATAGTATCGCATTCTGAAAATTGAGCTTCATTACATAGTTGAGAATGATCTTCCCCTGGAAAGCTATCGCTAGAACCCTGTTCCAAGCTACTCTCCGGCTCAGACATAAAACCATTTCCATTGAATCCTCTGACTCAGACTTAACAAGTGTGGGTTTTTCATTCTTATTACTTGTAATTACTTCACATTCTCCAGTTTTCAAGGGTTTCCCAAGGCAAATTTTGATGTCAAAATAGGGATTATCCTGGCAAAAGACCCTTAGAAAAAAGCACTTCCCGTCGATATCAATCCAAGCAATCCATGTGTGAGACCCATCGCTCAAATCAATCTGTGACATGAATAGGAAGTCAAGCACATAAGAAGAATATAGATATAGATATAATGTTTTAAAAGATTATGAGACATTAAAATTTTCAAATTACACCACTCAAAGTTACTATAAAAATATGGCTACCAAAATTTACTATAAAAAATCGGTACCAAAATTTGAACAAGATCTCAGAAAAGGCCAAAGCCTCTATTAGTTAAGCTATGTTTTCTATTAACACCATGCATAACTTATAATAAATTCAATGACATTAGATGGAAGTCCACAGTTCTTCTTTAATGTGCCAATGTTGCATAGTATCTGTACCAATCCCTATGGAATTGGGGTTGCAGGGCATCCCCTCGATTGATAGGGAAGGGATGTCCTTGAGGACGTGAAAGACTTCACATTATTTCTTACCAAAGCTTTAATGATTCTGGGGATATTTGTATGTTTCCTTATCTAAATCTGACTTCTGAATCATCCTTGTCCACCCATGAAATATTTGATTTATCAAATGAAAATATCTTGTCAATATGGGCAATATATATTGATATCTCTTGTTTATTAAGATATATTTATATTTATTTTAATATGAATATTAAGGTGATTAACTTTAATATTAAAAAACATCTTTTTATTTAAAGTAACTTAGAAAAAAAAATTATCATAAAAAACATGTTTTCATGGGTTTAGACTGAATTGTCCATGTGTGTGGATATTTTGAGTCGTACATGTATAGGATGTGCACGATCATATTGTTGATGACCTTTGTTTGGCCATCAATTGAGGAGTGGAAATCAGTGGACTTAGTGAGCTTGGTATCCAACAATGTCCAGAGGCTTGACCAGAATGTAATTAGATATCGTTTGTCTAACCAGGGCTTCCAGGAACTAGTAACTCAACCCAAGCTAAAGGAAACATGAGAACCAAATAGAAAAAAACAAAGAAATGAACCCACAACACCATGGTTATCTAAGAAATGGCAAGTCTAGGAAAAACCACTGTCAATCCAGGAAATATTCCATGCCAATAACAGACCATGGCCAATAAACCACATGCATATTCCATGTATGCCAAAACTAGTGAGGAAACAATACATGCAACTCGGTACTTGCAAGAAAAACCCATTGTATTTGTTTTTCCCTATGCTCTCTTACACTTTCCTACTCTTCCTCTGCCTTCTTGATCCAAAAATCCAAGTATGCCACACTCTCTAAGAGTTCTCCAAGAAACTCTTAAGTGTCCAAGAGTATGAGAGAGAGAGAGCTCCAAAACTGAACTGACACAAAGCTACACTGATCAACCCTACCCACTGATCCTAAGAAGCCTTTTTATCAATGAGGCTTCTATTTTCTTCAATTTCCATTATTTCCTTCATTTTCTTGCTCACATGCAACCTGTGACCTTTCACCTGTCTTTTCTCCTAATTTCCATTATTTTCATAAATAAATGTGCCAAAAATTCCATTTTGCCTTTCCAAAGCCTTTGCCATTGCGTTTGCCAATTTCCTTTAGCCATAATAACCAAAATGAACACCCACTAGGATTTTTCCCCACCATCCAACTTGGAATACGTGTCCCATGGCCATGGTATTATATATGTTTACATGGGTTTTTAACCAAAGATGTTACATTGAATTACCTCATAGTAATCGAAGTCACTCGCTAAGAAGAATACTGATTTCTCTATCTCCTAATATGTCTTAGATAACATTTAAAGAGCTAGTCGCATGTATCCATAGTGCATGGGTTATATAGGCCACCCAAAAATTTTGTGACAGATGGTTAATACTCATCACGTTTTCATTGGGCATAACCAATGGATCCATTGTGTTGAGTGTGGAGGGACCTAAGCATTTAACAAAATGAAATTCCTCTGCATTCTGCATAGTTGGAGCTACAATGTGGATGCAAAGGATGACTGTTGGTTTAATAATTTGAAATTAGATGCTCTAATACTCTCAATTATTGGATTTTAATAGCTTGAAACTAAATACTCCTTTTGTAATAACATTTTCTTAGTTCCTCATTTTGTACAATATGTAAGAAACAAGTTATATAGTTAAACGGTGAAGTGTTTAGGCTCTGAATCGCATAGCCATCCAGCCACTAGTGGGCACTCGCATATTATTTCACTCAAGAGGATCCACGAGATTGAATTTGGTAGGGTCCTTCTTAGGGTTATAGTTCCTAAACCCTCTTCCAACAATAAATAAATTGAATCCATGACAATGTACTAGATGGTTCTCCACTGTCAGCATGCTAGTGCCTTGAGGTACCATTTTTACCATTGAGTTGAAGGGAATCCAAGTAAGTCTCATTCCTTTGGATGTCATTAAGTATTTTGGTGTAGTTCTTGTATAATTGAAAGGTGTGGGAAGATTATAAGGAAAATCAGTGGTGAAGAGACTGGTGATATTAAAGAAATTGGCTTGATTTTATCTTCAATGAATTTATAATCTCATTGTTCCCAACATTGGTGTTGTCTAGGTTACTGTCATTTTCCATGTTATCAATCCTTTCAAGCAATGACATGAGAGCAGTGTCATGAGCCAACATTTTGTTTTTGGTTCTCTTCACATTTAGTGAAATGATTCTACCAATAAAAAACTCATATCTTCCTTGCTTGCTTTGAATGAATTATGTATTTGAATTCCCTGCCACTTCATTGTGATGCACTTCTTTGACACGAGGAGAGTTTTCTTTTTTTTTATTCATATCATTGCATTATTGGAAATACAAGATTGTCAGAGCCTACATTGATGGTAAGGCAAAGAGGAGGAAACCCAAAACATTTACACACACAAAACAATATGAGATGTTGCTCTTGTATTGATCACACAAACTTGACTTGACTTCATTACAATGAACCCATCATGGGGTATTTATGACTCTCAAAAAATAACTTGAACATGCAAACACTCACTAAATTTGGACTTCTCCAAATATAGACTAAACTCAACTTGACTCACACTTAACTCAGTGAACTCACGCTCTAAATATGGACTCCACTTAACTCAGCTTATCTCTTCATGCATCACTTGACTTGAATATTGCTATATCTTCATGTGGAGTAATTACTATTTCCAACACTCCCCCTTAATTATGACCGTATGACTTAATATAACTCAATCATGACTCAACATAACCCAACTACACCTACTAGGCTTACAATATAAATTGACTCAATCATCACTTAAACATGTATGTTGGTGTAAGTCTCAGCTAGGCTTACAATGACTCAAAACTTTAACAATATTCCATTTTCTTTTTTGTTTCTTTCGTATTTTATATACTCAAAACAGCTTCATTCTTAGTTGTGATTTCTTATTGTAGGCTCCATATTTATTCACTTGTTGCTGCAATTTTTCTTTGACTTCTCTTGTATTTGTTCTGAAAATGATTTGATCTTGTCTTCTACAACTTTCTCTTCAAAGATTTGTTCAACCATGGGTTGTTGCAATAGCTCTTCATCTTTGAATTATTTTCTCTACTCTGCTTCACACGCTTCATATTCTTGACTTTCTTTCTATCATATTACTTGATGGACGAATCTTATCTCTTCTTGGCTCCATTGCTGAAAAATGGTTTTAATGCATTCTTCATTGTTTTTAGAAACTTCCATGTCCTTCTCTTCACTTTCATCATCAAGTATTGTTGCTTTTTGCATGTAGCCTGCACACTCAAGATCATCATTAGGCTTACACGTAAAATCATAATCATGTTCCTTTTTCTTGTTCACCACTTCATTTAATTCCTTTAATTCTTTTATTCGATGCACTATGGGATTAGTTCAGTTGGTGTAAATTTTTTTGTAATGTCTGGGTTATTAGACGAGTACTCAATTAAGTCTTTACCTCGAAGAAAAGTTTTCATCTTATTAACCCAATGATCAAAATATTTACCAAAAATTATAGGAGGTGGTAGTAAATAAAAGCTACACCAATCAACCTTGATTTCTTCTTTGTCTTCCGCTAGGCTTCTCAGTTCATTGGCTGTGACCTAAACCTCTCTAAATATGGAAATGATCTCTTCCTCTTCTTTTCAACTCATTTTATTAATTTTCTTCAATCGCACTTTGCAACCCATAACTATTGTCTTTTTTCTTATAATTACTTTTCTAATTGCATGAGATTATTTTTCATATCGCCCAAAAAAAATATAATTTTAATATGTATCCTCATAAGACACAATATACACCCAAAATATTGTCATGCCTGACCAAACAAAAACTTTTACACGAAACACAAACTTTTACAGATCCCAAAACTTACTTTTCAATAAAACTTCGTGAAAGCACATAAAAAAATTGCTGCTTAACTCTTCTAAATTTTTTGAATACCATACCAAATAAAACGCCACATAACTCTTTTTTCTAACTTTCAGCAAAGAAAGACCTTTTCGTTTTGTGCAAGTTCTCCCACCCAAAAAAAACACTTTCGAATCCAATAAATAAGTTCACGCAGCTTTTAAAAAAAATTATCTCCAACCTTTAATCAACAACCCTTTCGAATAATTATTTCAACCCTTTAATCTAGCCGTCGGAATAGTTTTCGACCTTTAACGAGAATATATTTTAAAAATATTTTAGAATAATTTTTTTCAAACCCTTCACACTTCAAACCTTCGGCTATGGTCGTCTGATATGATGACTCAAGTCGGCTCTGCAAATCGACGTGTAGACTGCTCTCAGTTGTGAGTAGCGGTTTCAATAGCTTTCCTAACGACAAGCTACAACTCCCAGCAAATGTTTACAGCTCCTCTCTAAACAGTCTTTTTTCTCTTGGCTAGTGGCACTCTAAACAACGGTCCGTGAGGGCTGTGACCTTTTTCCTCTGGTTTTGGCGGCTAAAAAACTTACAGCACACTGCCATGGCAGCTCCCATTGCCTTGTGATTAATTTACTGTAATAGAGTAGCTGTTATAATTTCTAACCGCTACTTTATAACTAATATATAATATTTTAATAAATAATTATTAATTTTAGAATATTTTATTTACTTTATTAATTAGTTATTAATGGCTAATTTTCAATGCTTAACTCTTGGCAATAATGTATCTATGATGATGATGGTTAACGTCCACTCAGACCAAATTGGTCTATCAGACCTACAATTTTCTTAATTTTTACTTGTCTGGCTCCTCGTCTTTCTTGGCGAGATTGGTGTTGTAGCTTTCTTTCTTTTCTCTACGGTCTTCCAACTTCCTTTGTCTTGCATCTCCTTCATCTCTTCTGGTTCTTGGGACATTGGTGTCTTAGCGTCGCCATCTATTGTGTTCGTTCTTTTGAAAATAGTTGGTGAAGAAGTTTGGTTTAGGAGATCTGCTTTGCTGTTAAATGAAGATTTATTTATACTATTTATTTTTGAAAATTGATTGATTTTTTTACTTGTCTCAAAGATGAACCACATTAATTGGTTCAAAATATTGACCAAATCTTAGTGATGTGATTAATCCTAAAGATATTTATTTATTATTAATATTATTTTGATAAATTATATAATTTTTTTTAATATTATTATTAGTAGTAGTATGCCCTTTATAAACATATATCATTTACATTTATTAATGTAGTTGTGTCACTAGTAATGAAATAAAAACGTACCATTTTTTCTGAATTTCGTAACGGTTAAATTATCAATACATTTATAATATTATTCATGTAAACTAATAAGTACTAGAAAAAAAAGCATGCATAATATTGTTATGTATTGTATTATTCTTTTGAATTAGTATGTTCTTGCTCAAGACATCTCTCCACTAACCAATTATTAATATTATTAGTTGTTTCTAACACATTAAAGTCATCCATGTGAATACCATAGCATGTAAAAAATATTAGTAAACAAAATCTTGTCTTCCGTCGAAGTTAAGACATTCGCTGTCCTCGTATCTTTCAAAAAGGTGGTTTCTATTCCAGTTAGATTACAATAGATAATGGTGAATGTTACGAGCATTTAGGAAATTGTTTTGTCTGAAGCAATAAAGCTAAATTTGGAATTTGGAATTTCTGATTTTGCAAAGCATTCAGAAAACACATATATCTTTAAAGCAATTGTGAATGGCTCAAACGCAACACAGTCAACATTAGAGTATGATAGCGTAAACGTAAATCTATTTACCTTGTGAGCTAAAATACCTATTTTCAATGTATTTTCCAAGGCCAATTTTCAATCTATATTAAAAAAATAATATCCATCCATTTAAAAAAATAAAAAAATCCACTACCTCAAATTTCTCATTTGGAAAATACATGAACGAAAGTGACATTGATGAAAACGCATTAATGTCTAAATGGCAACCTCGAAAGTCCATGTTATAGCTAATTTGTATTTAGTCAAACCTACCTTATTAGCATTTGGAACAAGATTATGCAAAGATTCTGTGATCTTGTTGGGAGGAAACATTATAATTAGTATACATACATGAACTTACTAGCACATTTCTCGCACTATGGACCTTCTCTAACAACTTCCTCGCCTTACACGGTCTGGCATCCCTTCTTTGTGTTGGCGAACCTCTGGCGAACTTCAATACAGAGTAACTTAAGTAGATACTACCTCAACAGATCATTGATAAAGCACAAGTACTCAGATGCGGAAACAAGATAACACTCTTTTATATTATTTCAGAAATGGATTACAGAAAGATTACAATCTGTTCAATCCTGAGATAGACTGTGTTCACGTTTACCAGACTTTAGCTACTCAGCTAGGAGATAGCTTACTGGAGGCTACCTGGCGAGATCACAGACTCAGTCTTTGAACACTGCTCTTAATACTCATAAAGATAGACTCTCTATAGATCTGGCCACTTTAGGTTCTCACCTGTGCCGAACACACAGATGCGCAGGCTTCTCAGATCACCTAAGACTTTGAGATTTCTTCATGATGCAAGAAAATCAGACCGCAGTCCGTAGTTGCAGAGCAGGAAAATCTCTCGACTTTAAAACTCTTCAAACTCTGAATGCCCTGAATGAGCCTTACTCCCTTTCTTATATAGGTAAAGGAGGGGACAAGCATCCAACCATCGGGACGACAAACTTGGTACTAAAGGAATCTGTCAGATCATGAGATGTGGCTCAAAGCACACCAAAAGTCGGAGAAGTGCTCTGAGTCTCATCACTGAAGATTATTACAAATCTACGGAGAATAAAATGTACAAAGTGGATGCTTTTTGAACAGGAAAATCCCACAGGAAAATCTGGTCACAAATTGTCCTTGTGACTGGACATCATTTTTACACTGTGGAGACTTTTATGGACAAGTCCATGGGAACCAAAAATAAGTTAAAAAACTGTAATTTCGGGAAACCGAAATTTTTTATACACATTTTCATCCCAAGCCTTGGTAAAAATCCTTCTCACAATCATAGGCTTATTTAATATAATTTGATGCTTAATTTTTGTGAGAATAAGCCATTGGTGATGTCTGTTCATATATTCTTTTAACACCTCATTATCTCGGAGAGGATATCGATCTGGGAGAGAAAACATGTCTTTAATGGTCTCATAAGGAGAATGGAAGCAATCAGGAATATTGTGTTCAAAACATATATCACAACCCATTCTAACATATGATTCATGGTAAACAGGATCTATGCCTGTTCTGTTCATACCATAATCAGTCCACCAATCCCGCATCCAATCACTTTGTTGGTTCCGTTGCATGATTCCTGTGGTTCCAAACTTTATCTTGGTGTAGTGGGTTTCTTCTTTGTTGTCTTTATTTAATATGTCCCACCACAATCTTTTATAGATGCCGAAATCATAGACTGTGTTTGGAAAGATGAGGCTGGGGTCCTTTCCGGGCCATAGTGCTGCATTATGTGTAGGAAAAGGCCAAGAAGTGTTCGTCATTCAATTTATTGAAAAACATCTTTCATAGACCCCACTTCTACTTCCCCCATGTGACCATATCATAGTCAAATCATGAAATTCATGTAGAAGAGCATCTTGTGCCTGGCTTGTAGCATTTATGCTGTTGGAATAGACCATATCATGGATCCATCTGCTCCCTTTTGGGTACACTCTTAATTCAAGTACTAGATGTAATATATCAATGTGTGCTTGGATATTAGCATCTAATACTTTTGTATTTCTTAATTGCCAAGTGGGTTTCCAACTTTCTTTATATTCTGACCAATTAAGATTATCTAGAATTGTTCTAAGCACTTCTTTTTGTTGGCTTTGATCCCATTCTGTTACTATTATCATCACATGTTCAGCTGGCTGAATAAATTCTCTACTGAGAAAATCTGGCAGATAATTTTCTTTCCCTTTAATATGCTCCACTTCGAAATCAAAGTTGGCGAACAAAGCCTGCCATCGAGCAAACTTGGCTTCTCCCAGATTTTTAATGTCTTTGTTTAAGACTTTTTTCATAGCCGAGGCATTAGTCCTTAGTAGGAATTTTTTATTTACAAGATTTACCTCAAATTTATTTATACAATTCCAGGCGGCTTTAACTTCCTTCTCTATAGTAGAATAATTTTGTTCTGCTGGATTCCAAGTTCCTAAAGAAAATTGTACAATTTGTTCTGCACCTTCCTTTTTTTGTTTGAGAATGCCTCCCCAACCAATATTGCTTGCATCTGATTCTACGATCTTGAAAGCATTGTCATCAACTACATAAAGGATAGGCAGTGTCTTGACTTTACCTTTGATTCGTTGAATGGCTTTGGTATCAGCGTCAGTCCATGGAGGTGGATTTTTCTTGAGCCTTTGATTTAACAAACTTCTATCCTTTGCACAATCTTGATAGAAGTTACTCACATAATTTAGACATCCTAGAAATCTCTAAAGCTGGGTTTTATCAATAATAATGTCAGGGAACTTTTCAGAGAATTCTAATGCATGTTTCTGCAAGGATATTTGGCCATTGAATATGGTATGGCCAAGAAACTTTACAGAGGTTTGGAATACCTCTATTTTATTTTTTCTTAAAACCAAACCATTTCTTTTTACCAACTGTACAAATGTTTGTACATGCTTGAAATGATCTTGAATATTTTTCGAAAAAATTAAGATGTCATCAATATAGACCAGGAGCCAATCAAAGTAAGGTTTGAAGATAGAATCCATCACCTTCTGGAACTTAGAGGGAGCATGCTTCAATCCAAAAGGCATTACATTCCATTCGTAATGTCCTGCAGGCACGCTGAAGGCTGTTTTGAATTTATCTTTTTCAAAAATGGCGACCTGCCAAAAGCTTGACTTTAAATCAAATTTTGAAAATATTTTTGCTCCCGCTATCCTCCCTATCAAATCACTTTTGTGGGGGATAAGATATGTATTATCTTCAAAAACAGAGTTCATAGGTTTGTAATTGAGTACAAGCCTTGGGATGCCTCTAACCTATTCTGATCTTTTATTTACATAGAATCCATAACAAATCCAATGACTATCAGATTCCCTGATGAGTCTTCTATTCAAGAGTTGATTTATCTCTTTTTCACACAGCTCCCTATACTCCTTTTTCATTGGGATTTCTCTACTTTTGCGTGGATTCCCAGCATACTTTGTTTTGTATGGTAATTCAACTGTGTGTTGTTTCCGATGCTAAAAGGCATTTGGTTCTTCTGAACAACATTCATCCTCTATTGTCTTTTTGAGCTCAGCAATTTTCTTTTTGTTTAGAGGACTTTTCAATTGTTATTCAATTTGTATTGAAGACTTTAGATCTTTTAGATCTGTTAACTTTGCTTCGGCTCTGTCCAAGTCCCTGATTTTTTGGACCATGGTTGAAATCCTTGGGCTTGTGATGTAAGGAATTTCAATCCTTTTTGACTTTCCATCTGAAGTTGGGACTGTAATGAAGTAGCCAGCTTTATTATTCTTTAATCATATTGAACCATGGGGTTCAACTGCAGCTAGAAAGATATTACCCAAAATGCAATCAACGGGTATATCTGAGACTACAAACTTAAGCTTTATACAATGTTGGTAAAAACATATAGAAGCTTTTGGTACTTCATATCTAAGTGTTTGATTCCCCAGACCAACAACTTTCCTTTCTGCAGTAATCCAGTATTTTGTTGGAATAACTTTTGAATTTAAGATATTTACATCTGCACCAAAATCTAATAGTGCAGTTAGTGAAAACATTTCTCCTTTTACACAAAGATTTATTTTTACATGGTGCTATTGATATTCAATAGCCATGATCCTCATCTCTCTGAATCCTAGAATAGGATCTTTCTGCCCTTCAATAATTTCTATATTCGGGTTTTGGTAGGAGGTCGTAGTGTTCTAATCTGGAACACTTTCAAGCTGTTTTCCCTTTTCTAATTCTACAATTCTAGATTTTAAACTAGAAATTTCAGATTTAAGATGGTGTATTTCTCTACTTGCCTCTCCCAAGGTGAGTGAGTGAACCTTATCATGCGGTTGATGTTTCTGGAAGGATTTGGTATTCGCTCAAACGAAGCATCAACAAATAATGGCTTTTTGGCAGTATTTTTGGAAGAACTGGATAGACGTAGCTAATCCATGAAAGCTACAGTAAGTCTTTCCTTCATATCACCTTCTTCCATTGCTCAGATTTGAGAAAGAATCTTGAATTCTTCTTCTTCGGCTGTGACCATCAACGCCTTCTCCTTTGGTGGTGCTATGTGCGTTTCCTCAATAGAGGATTCACTATAAAAATCAGAAACATAATAAGCATTTGGAACAAGATTATGCAAATATTATGTCATCTTGTCGGAGGAAACGTTATAATTAGTATACCATGTGAAAACATTTCTGAGCTAAAAAGGTTCTACACAGAAAGACAGGATCAGCTGCATCATCAATGATTTCACAGTTTACAAATCCAATGTGCAAGCTACCGCTAGGTAAAAAAAAGCATGTTACGATTAGTACATAGAAACATTTTTCTCACCCCTGCAGCTATACTATTACGATCAATACCTTAAACTCAACGAAGACCTGACTCACGTCTCTCAGCCTCATCCAAAAAATTGTCAGCAATTAGTATTGATTCTTAAATTACAAGTTACATAAATAAATAAAAACTAAAACCCTAGAATCAAGTGAACTTGCGACCTTAGTGAACTATTTAGTGAACATAGCCATAGAGAATTTTTATATGAATTTATCTCTTTTCTAAAATAAGATTTTGAATTTAGTATAAGATTTTGAATTTGAAATTTTTTGCTAGAAATATGACAAAGGCATTATGCTTTCGTGTGTAAAGATTCATTGATTGAAAATAAAGGTAAAAAAAAAAACATAAAAATACTAAATTTAATTGCTTTGAAACCAAAGCAATTTTGTATTTTTATTTGTTTGAAACCAAAACATTTTTTTTTTAATTTAACAACCCTATTGGTTTCTCTTTGCACCTTTTCGAGCAATAACTACTAAATAGTATTTACAAATATTAGATTGAAATGTTTTAGTAGTAATGCAATAATCATTTACACAATTATAATGTTTTAGTAGTAATGCAATAATCATTTACACAATAAAAACATGAAACGTGAACCCCATTGTTGATGACGTGAACGACTTCTCATCAGACGATATCGATTGGCTCACGTGATACATAAATTAACTAGTAAAATAGTTTGGATACCATCCAAATATGGGGAACAAGCATTACTGCTTTTATATTTTGCAGAGATCGAGTCCACGTTGAATATGTCTAAATCAAGATCTTTTTCAGTTGTCATAGAGGGTGTATCACTGCAAGAAAACATTACTCAGGTTGGAAATTATTCTGCTCAAGAGGTTACAATCCAATCAAATAGTTCACCAATTTTTTTTAAACTTCTTGAGGGCCATGACTCGACCCTTCCTATAATCAATGCATATGAGTATTACGAGGTAGTTCAGTCGGACATGGAAACATTTCCGAAAGACAGTAAGACTTGTCTCAAGTAAATTTACTGATATTATTTATAATCGATGCCTAACAAAGTTTAGTTGACACTCTTAACACTATCAAAAGTAGACTTGACATAAAAAAAAAAAAAAAAGGATTTCTCCTGATCCTTGCTATTTGGTACTCTGGAACGGAATTGCTTGTGATAGCAGCTTCGGGGAAGTAACAATTTATGAAATGTAAGTTAAATTCTTCGATTTACTGTGTAACATATAAGGTAAGCTTAAATATTTACCCATTTGTTTACAGCTAACATGCCATGATAATACTCTTGTTGCCAGAGATTTGGCAGAAAGGAATCTTACAGGACCGGTTCCTATTGATATTGAACAGTTCAGTGGATTAATGAATTTGTAAGCAAAATTAGACCCCCTTTATGTTTATGTAGCCTCTAAGTAGTTCTTCCAAGAATTCCTCCAAATGAGAAGTCGTAGAGTAGAACAAATACCAATGACGATTATTAATTGTCTCCATATACAGGAAACACGATTAATTTTGTAGTTTAGAAATATATTTGTTGGTGTGTTTGAAAGTATTGGTTGTTTACAAGTCTTCCACATGGAAACATGGAACTCTGGTTGGGTCTTTCCAAGGAAAATAATTTGCCTTTGAATATTATATCATGAGGTAGCGATATCCCCACAAAAATTAACAAATTAACCAGTAAATAATTGCATCATATTAATTAAATTTAAATGGTGGTTTTCAATAGTTATATAATTTAAATAATTATATATAAATTTGTACAATTTATTATATATAATAAACATACATAAAATTAAAATATCATCTCTTACCATATCTATATAAAATTAAAATTTTTCAATATATATGATGTACATATTTACAAATGTGTTCCTCATACTATTTTTCCAATTTAAAAAATCTACCGGCCTCTCTTTGCACCTTTTGGGGCAATTGCTAGTAAATATTCATTAAACTCTTTGTAATGCATAACTTTATGTATAAACACAAGCCTTAAAAGAAAATCCACAAGCCTTGATCTATAAGTTGAAATAAACACGTCAATAGATATGTCTATAAGCGTAATTATGTTATCACTAGCATAACCATATGTATAACTAAATTATTAAATATAGTTGAGAACGGTTAATAGATTTTTATTTAACAGTAATATTAATATTGCTATTAATAAATATATAAATATAATAATAATAAAATAAAAATAATTATACTATAAAATATTATTGTCATAATACTATAAATACAATAATAATTACAACAATTATAATAACAAATTATAAAAATTATAATTATATTATAATAAAATCATAATATTATTGATATTATCAATAACATAATAAATCTTGATATTATTAATCAAAAGGATTATTAATATTATAAACCAAAGGCATTATAAATCTCAAGAAATAATATTAAACACAAATGGTTAATATTATAAACCCAAGCGATTATTGTTATTATAAACCCAATAGGTTATAAACATATTAATATTAAAAAACCAAGGGATTAATATTGAGAACCAAAGAGATTGATATTATAAACACTTGTGAATAATAAAAGCCAAGGAATTTATATTATAAACCCAATGGAATAATATTAAAGAAAAGGAATTAATATTGTAAGCACAATGTATATAAACTCTAAGATAAATATCTATAAACCCTAAAACAAACATGTTTGACCATGGTTGATCATGCTTGACCATGTTTTATTTACATCTTGAGACAATTTTTGTCACAATGTGACATTGGACCAAGGTTGACTGTGATTGATGATGGTTGAAAATGATTGACCATGGTTGATTTTCAATAATATTAAACCCAAGGGATTAAAAATCGAAGGATTTTATATTATAAACACAAGGGATTAATACTAAAAAACCTAGGGGAATAATATTAAACTGAAGGGAATTAATATTGTAAGGTATATAAACCCTAAAAATTATAAATGTGACATTGGACCTCGATTGACCATGCTTATTAACCCAAGAGATTTATATTAAACCCTAGGATTAATATTATAAACCCTATTTAAATATTTAATCGTAGGAATATGAACCCTTAGATTAATAAACCCAAGGGATTGATATTATAATCCCAAGGGATTAATACTAAAACTCGAAGGGATAATAAATGAAAGGGGATATTATTAAAAAAAAGGGATTAATATTATAAACCCAAGGTATATAGACCCTAAAATAAACATGGTTGACCGTGGTTGAGCATGGTTGATTTTCATATTGAAACAATCCTTCTCAAATGCGATGTTGCATTATGGTTCACCATGGTTGATCATGATTGCTTTTCATATCGAGACAATCTTTGGCACAATTTGGTTAATAAACGCAATATATTACTAACCCAAGCAATTAATAAACCTAAGGAGTTTATATTATAAGCTCAATGGATTATAAACCTAAGGGATTAATACTAAAAAACCCAAGTGATTAATATCGTAAACCCAAGGTATATAAACCCTAAGATAAATATTATAAACCCTAAAATAAACATAGTTGCCCATGGTTGACCATGGTTGATTTTGATATTGAGACAATCTTTGTCACAATGTGATGTTGGACCATGGTTGACCATGATTGACTTTCATATTGAGAGAATCTTTGTCACAATGCAACGTTGGACCATGGTTGATCATGATTGACCATGCATGACCATGGTTGATTTTCATATTGAGACAATATTTTTCTTAATGCGGCATTGAACGATGTTTAACCATGGTTATCACAATGTGACATTGGACCATGAGAAAATCTTTGTCACAATGTGACCATGCTTATTGACCATGGTTGACCGTGTTTGATTTTCATATTGAGACAATCCTTGTCACAATGCGACATTGGACCATGATTGACCATTGTTTATTTCCATATGGAGGCAATCTTTGTCACAATATGACATTGGACCATTGTTGACCATGGTCGACCAAGGTTGATTTTCATATTGAGACAATCTTTGTGACAATGCAACATTGGGCCATGGTTGACCATGAATTACCATGGTTGACCATTACTAATTTTCATATCGAGAAAATCATATGATAAACATTAACACAAATACTATAAACAAAGGTATATAATACCTATGATAAATATTATAAACAATTAATAAACATGGTTGACGATGCTTAACCATGTATGCCCATTGTTGATTTACATATATAGACAATCTTTATCATAATATGGCGTTGGACCATGATTTACCATGATTGATTTTCTTATTGAGACAATATTTGCACAATACAATGTTGGACCATGGTTAACGATGGTTGACCATGGTATCATGGTCGACCATAGTTGACCTTGATTAAAGATGGTTAACCATGGTTGATTTTCATATTGAGACAATATTTTTCACAATGTAACATTGAACCATGTCTGGCCATGGTTATCACAATGTGACGTTGGACCATGAGACAATCTTTATCACAATGTGACCATGCTTATTGACCATGGTTGACCATGATTTATTTCCATATCAAGACAATCTTTGTCACAATACGACGCTGGATCACTATTGACCATGGTTGACCATGGTTGATTTTCATATTGAGACAATCTGTGTCACAATGCAACATTGGACCATGGTTGATCATGATTGATTTTCATATCGAGAAAACCATAAGATAAACACTAACATAAATATTATAAATCAAGGTATATAAACCCTATGATAAATATAATAAACACTAAAATAAACATGGTTGACCATGGTTGATTTACATGTACAAACAATCTTTGTCACAATACGACGTTGGACCATGGTTCACCATGGTTAACCATGATTGATTTTCATATTGAGACAATATTTGTCACAATACAATGTTGGACCATGGTTAACCATGGTCAACCATGGTTTACCATGATTAACCATGGTTAACCATGGTTGATTTTCATATTGAGACAATCTTTGTCACAATGAGACGTTGAACCATGGTTGACCATGATTGACCATGGTTGACGATGGTTAACGATGGTTGATCATGGTTGATTTTCATATTTAGACAATCTTTCTCAGAATGTGATGTTGGACCATGATTGACGGTGATTATTAATCAAAGGAATTTATATTAAACTCTAGGATTAATATTATAAACCCTATAAATAATATTATATCCTAGGAATATGAACCCTTATATTAATAAACCCAAGGGATTGATATTATAAACCCAAGGGATTGATATTACAAACCCAAGGAATTAATATTAAAAACCCAAAGGATTATAAACCCAAGGGATTAATATTATAAACTGAAGCTATATAAACCCTAATATAAATATTATAAACCTTAAAATAGACATGGTTGATCGTCTATGATTGATATTGTAAACCTTATAAACCCTAAGATTAATATATTAAACAGTAATTTTTTAATTTCACAATGTGACGTAGCATAAATTGCATTGTAATGTAACATTGTGATAATTATTGTCAAATTGATTGTCACATTTCTACAATGTTGACCATGGTTGACCACAGTTGATTTTTATTTTTAGAAAATCACATGATAAACCTAAGATGAATATTAAAAACCAAGGTATATAAACCCTATGATAAATATTATAAATGGTAAAATAAACATGGTTGACCATGGTTGATATTCATATTGAGACAATCTTTGTCACAATGCGACATTGGACCATGGTTGACCATGATTGATTTTCATATTGAGATAATCTTTGTCACAATGCAATGTTGTACCATGGCTGACCATGATTGACCATGGTTGGTTTTCATATTAAGATAATTGTTATCACTATGTGACATTCGATCATGGTTGACCATTATTGTCCATGGTTGACAACAGTTAACAATGGTTGACCATGGTTGATTTTAATATTGGGACAATCTTTATCACAATGTAACGCTGGACCATGGTTGACCACGATTATAATCCAAGGGATTATAATAATAAAGCCAAGTGATTAATAAATGAAACAGATTAGTACTAAAAACCGAAGGGATTATAAACCCAAGTGAAAAATATTAAACCCAAAGGATTATTACTATAAACCCATGCTATATAAACCCTAAGATAAATATTATAAACCCAAAAATAAACACCGTTGACCATCAATTGTTGATATTGTAAAGCACATAAATCTTAAGATTAATATTATAAACCCTAAAATCAATATATTAAATACTAATTTTCTAATGTCACAATTTGACGTAGCATAAATTGCATTATAATGTAACATTGCTATAATTATTGTCAAATTGATTGTCACATTGCTACAATGTTGACAATGGTTGACCATGATTGATTTTCATATTGAGAAAAACCCACAATAAACCCTAAGATCAATATTATAAACCAAGGTATATAAAACCTATGATAAATATGATGAATACTTACATCTTTAGGAGGTCTCTCCATATGAGGGCCCCCCTCTATCAATGTCTACAATGTGCACGAACTTGGTCCAACTTGGGCAAGTGTCATCGCACCAAGTTCCTCCTCCTTCGTCGACATACCTACAACATCTTCTTCTTCACATGTAGCTTCCTCCTCTTTGTCACAATCTGTAGGTTCATCTTGCTCCATTGCCCAACAAAACGCTCTTCTTCCACATTTCTTTCCAAGACCTCAAGTTCATCCTAAATTCTTGGTCTTTCTTCTTTCATGTGCTTCAACCTATGCAATGTTTGCACAAGTCTCTCACAACACTCTTCCATTGTTCAGCTTGGCCCAAGCTCATTGCTTTTCCCCTGCTCAACTCCCTAATGTCACACTATGACCAACTAATGCTTCAGCTTCGATACCAACTACAACCACTCTTGTTGTATTCCTGCTTCAACTTCAAATAAGCTCAGTCTGCATTGAACCAAGCTCTGATCCCATCTAGTGGTGCATATGGGCTGTGAACCAAGCCTATAATAATAATTATTAATTATTATTGACCATGTTTGAATGTGGTCATGTTTGGATATGTTTGACTAATATGGTTAACTACAATAATTATGTATTAAGTAATTTCTTTTAATTATGTATTAATGATTTAATTAATATTTCAAATATTATTAATGTTAATAATTTAATAAATTAATATTAATATATTATTTCACACATGTTATTAATTTTCTCTACATAAATGTTTTAATTAATACATTGTCAAAAAATTTAATTAATGTTTTAACTAATAAATATTTTGATTTCGTCATGGTTAGTTATGTTTGACTAATTTGATTGACCACAATAATGATGTATTAAGTAATTTCTTTTAACTATGTATTAATGATTTAATTAATATTATTAATATAATAATGTTAATAAATTAATATTACTAATATATATTAATATATTATCTCATTACAATGTAAATATTATTAATTACATTTATTAATATTAATTTTGATACTATTTATATTAACAATGTTAACATCATTAATACTATCGTTAATATTATTAATGATATTGTTAAAGTAAATAGCATTTTCAAATTTTAATTTTTATAAATAATTATTAAAAAATAAATGTTGTTAATATTATTTATGAATATTAATATTAATTATATTTATCATAATAGTTTTAACTTCATTAATAATATTTTTATTATTATTATTATTATTATTATTATTATTATTATTATTTTAATAATTTTAAAATTTTATTATAATTAGTAATATTACTCACTTTATTTTTCTAAATATAATTAATATTATATTAATAATTATATTATAGTTAAACTATTATGATCATGATGATGATGGTTAACATCCACTAAGACCAAACTTTGGTCTATCGGACCTAAAGAAACGAATTATTTAGTTTGATTTAAGATTTTATTCCTATGCTCAAAAAGCTTGGAGAGAAGCCTTCCAAGCTCACTATAATTTTGACATCATAAAAGGCTAGGAAGGTCAGTATTGCAACAGAGATTTTGAAACTGAGATCTAATATGGTTATATGTGGGGCACTCTAAGAGGAAGTGATTTTCATCCTCGATGCTCGTATTCTCACAGAGATGGCAAAACCTTTCCATCCATGGTGTTTTAGGAACTGTCCAATGACTCGTTTCACTATGCAAATCATGAGAGTTCGTTCTAACCTTGGCTATATTAATTTTCTTCTTTGATCTAGTTAAAACAGAGAGATACTTTTGATCTTCTAGGGTGGGGTTGATGACCTCCTTATAATATCTTAATTTTCTTTTAGCTGCTAAACCTTTCTCACACCACATTTTTTCTTTGAAATTAGAAGTAACAATATTTTTAATGTTATTAATGTTTTGCAATGCAACGTTCTCGTCAATCTCCCAATGGTTTAACGAGGCCCTGATGTCTTTATACCAGCGTCACTTGAGCCTTAGGTGGTTTTGGCTGAAATTTAAAGCTAGTTTAGGAAGGCTATGGTCTCCTATGTTATTGAGTTTCTGCTTGTACAACAGAAGCCTAGTCATAGCCAGGCTCTCAATAGGGGAAAGACCCACTTCTATAAGGAGAATAGGATAGGGTGTGTTGCTTTTAATTTTGAGGTTATGCGTTATAAAATGCTTCTAGATTTGCTCAATCTTTCACCAGGATTCTCTAGGGATGCTACAACCCCAAACCTCACATCCATATAAGATAATCGAAGTGACTAAAGTTTCAAAGAGGAACTTCTTTCTATCCCACATTATGAGGTTTGTTGTTTTACAATTATTTTCAAAGTGAAAATAAGCTTTCCACCCCCCATTAATCCTTTTCTCAATGATATAGTTCCATTTGAGCTTGTGATGAATATCAATTCCTAGGTACTTGTAGGAAGACACTTCCTCCAAGTTACTATTTTCATACATAAAATTAGCGTAAGTTTCCTTCTTGGATTTGATAATCATAACTTTTGTTTTGTCAGTACTAACAATCATACCCGTGGTAGAGCAGAAATCCTTAAGAAGTCTAAGTTTCTTATCAAGATCAGATGGGCACCTTGCAAGAAGGACGATATCACCAGTGTAGGGAAGAAGAATGATGACTATCCCAGTTAAGATCATGCCAACACATCCTGCTTCCACTAAACAACCTTCTAGCTTGTCGATGTAAATGCAAAATAGGGTAGGGGAGAGGGGGAAACCTTGTTTAACTTCAATATTACACTTAATATCTTTCGACCACCCCTCCTTGCTCTTTAAATTGGAAATTACATTCTCGTATAACCTTATAGTAGCAGCTCTCAACTCAAAAGGAACCTTTAGCTCTTCTAATCTATTCCATATTTTCTTTCTAGGAACCGTATCGAAAGCCTTTCTAAATTCCACAAAGCAACAAAAAAGATTGGATTTATCATTGCGCCATTCCTCCACAATGATCCTAAGTGTAACGAGGTGGTTCATTGTTGAGTGCTGCCTTCTAAAACCCGCTTGGCCTTTAGCCCACTTACCTTCACATTCAAGCCATATGCTCAACTTCTTTTCCAAAATAATACCATATAACTTGGCTAGGAGAGGGCTGATCATAATTGTCCGATAATTAGAGGGGCTATTTGCATCCCCACTTTTAAAAATAAGGATAAAGAGGATTTGAGTCCATGGTTTAGGGAAACCTTGCTTTATCGCTTGATTGAAAAGCTTGTGGATGTGGGTGATGAGGATAGGGCCTCCAATTTTTGAGGATTTTAGCCTAGTAACCTTCAATGTCCTTAGCTTTCCCATTAGCCAAACGATTAATCCCAAAATCAATGTATTCTAATGAGAATACTTCTTTTGTAGTGAGTAGGGTTTCAAAGTTATCCATGACATTTGGAGATTCATAAAGCTTTTTAAGATAGGAATTCCAGTTGTGTAAAGCAATTTTATTATTATCTTTAGATTTCCTAGTTAGAATCTGCCTCCAGAATTTCTTAGGAGCTACCTTAGAGAGGTGTAAGATATTCTCTTGTCTTTTACGAATATATTGCTTTTTTCCTTTTAGTAAGGGCTTTGTATACAGCTTCCTTAATTACTCTCCTCGCACTTTTACAATATTTGTCATACCATGGGTTAGTTTTGCTATTTCTTTTATTACTTGAAACTTCAATTGAGAACTTGTTAATAGAATATGAGAGGGTTGTAGTAAAACTATGATAGAGTTCTTCTATGTTGTCTATACTAGATAAAGGAATCAAATTAGTTTTTAACTCATTTACAAAGAGATGTTTTTTATTTCTATAAAAGATTAAGTTCTTTTGTCTATAAGTATTATCTGCTATGGGATCTCTATTCATGAAAAAATTGAGAGTTATAAGTAAAGGCCTATGATCAGAGTCAGGCTTGTGGTCGTTTAATATGTCAAAATCTATTATTTTTTTGTATAAAGGGAAATTGGAGATAACATAGTCTACCACACTGCTACCAAACCCATGGATGCAGGTCATCTGGCTAGAATTGGGCCACTTCTTTAGACTGTTGAAAATTATGAGATCCTAAGCACTATAAAGCTTGACTAGCTCTGACCCAAACAAATTCTCTTGTGGTCTTCAGAGCTCCTTTTTTAATGGCTAGCCATAGGAAGATCTTCATCTAACCAAAGAGGATTAGGGTTGGAATGATTTCTTAGAAGGATAACTTGGTTGCTTGAAGTTAGAGCATTAAATTCACCCATTAAAAGGATATTACCTTCATTCCTTAGGCTAGAAATATCATTCTCTAAACCAATGTAAGGACTATTTTTATCTAGATTCTTTTTCTAATATAAGTTAGAATTGTTGGGGGGGAAATAACAGATTTCTATGTATGTCTTTTTATCATAAATGTCAGTAATCTCTATCCAACTATATTGGTTGTAAGGGTTGTTTTTATAAATCCTAGCATGGGGAGAGATGTTCTTCTTAATGTAACAAGTTATACCCCAAATGCCTCTACAGGAGGATCGCTTGTTGCAGGTAGACCATAGTGTAAAGCCATCTATGTTAGGGACCTTAGATTATTCGTGCTCCCAAGTTTCAACAAGCAAAATAATATCAACATTATTCGAGATCCAACTTAGCTTGGGGCCTTTGTTCCATGGAAAGCGCTGACAGTTCCAAGAAAGAATCTGGAGCATGTTGAATTGCTATTTATTATTATCTTTTTGGTTTCTATCTCGAATAACGGTTTTTCTATTTCTGATTATTGCCCATTTTCCTTCCTTCCTAGCTTCCTTTACCTTTTGAACCTCCTTTCTTAATTCTGCTTGATCTTCTGGAATGAGATCTTCATTTATAAATATTCTCATTCCTTTTAGACTTGAGGTTTTACTAAGTATGTCATACTTATGGTCAGTAGAGATCACCTTTACTCAGATCAGCCTTCCTTTATTCTCAGTTAGTTTCCCCAACCTTGTTGCTTCTGTGAGACACGTTGTTTCAATTTGTAATTTGTTATGTAATTTTGTTCGGGCTATGGCTAAAGTATCCTCATCTGCCTCCTCTTTCAAACCGAATATTATAAGGTTCAAGGCCCTTTTGTTATGCTCATGGTCTAATTCTATCAATTTTTTCATTTCATCTTTAATTGGTTTATTATCTAATTTACCTGCCATACTTTTTAGGGTGAGGTGGCTATTAACTTTTTCTTCTAGTTCTTTAATCATGTCCTTCATTTTAAGACTCTCTAAAGTATTATCATCTCCTTGCTGGGTTGTTTGGTTCATATCTTATTTTTATTTTTCTATAACCTAAAACCTAGTCTCCATTGCCTCCATTTTATTCTCCAATACTTCTATTTTATTTTCTATTTGTTTTTGGATCTTGTCTTCAATACATGTGAATTTATTTTCTAGCATGGCTGCTAATTCTTTTTGTAGCTTGATTTCTCTTTCTTCTCTACGTTTCTCTAAAGACTCTATATACTCATAGCGGCTCTGTAGAATAACTGTGCTAGGTCTACCTTTGGTAATCTTTGGTAGCTGTGGTGAATTATTCATACTTGAAAATATATGAGCATATATGTATTAGAAAGAGATAAGGAATGTGTGAGCCTGATATCAGCAAGCCAGACCACAGACCCAGGTGCCCCAAATTGGATCAAACCACAACCCACAGAATGGATTGGATCTCTGATCTCTGGTTGACAGAAATTGATATTGAATATCTTCACTGAATTTGCAAAAAAACCCTTAAATTTTTCTTCAAGCGGAGACGTGGAGATTGATCCTCGCAATCAATCTTCACCAAAGAGAATGGTTAGGGTTTACGTGACTTTGAAATCTCTCCAGAGAAATTGCGAACAACCAGTAGTGGGCACTCTATTGATGCTTATTAGTGCTGAACATTCCTACAACTTTGTTGAAAACTTGATGCTACGATATCTGTTGTTGTTTGGGATTATAACTGTGGTCTGAGGTAAACATGCTTGCCTCAAAAATTATGTCGAGACAGATCTTTCATGCTTGAATTAATTGCCACTTCAAAAAGATATATTTGCCTCGACAACATCAAACACACTCGTTGACTATAGCTTTCAAGGCTTCTCAACCGTGCTTACTATAAGAACTATAGCTTTCAAGGCTTCTCATCTCTTTGCAAAGAAATGAATAGATGCTTATCCATCCTTCATCTTGTTCCCAAGCTTCCAGGATTTGATCGATACATATAGGAAAACTTTGATTCTATACCATACAGGCCCGCTAAAAATATCTAGTTCGTAAGTTGTAGATATCAAGCTCTGATTAAGCCGCAGATATATTTATCAATTAAACCACAGAGATATATTGAGCTGAAGAGATATAACGTATTTGAACAATTGAGCTGAAGAGAAATGAAAAATCCCATGAATTTTTAGAATAGAGCCGCAGAGATATATTGAGCCGCAGAAATATACATGCCGCAGAGATATATTGAGCCGCAGAAATATACATGCCGTAGAGATATATTGAGCCGCTGAGAAGATCTAGTTGATAAGTTGCAGAGATCAAGCTTTGATTGAGCCGCAGAGATATATTGAGCTACAAAGATATATTGAGCCTCAGAGATATACATGTCACAGAGATAGATTGAGCCCACAGAAAAGATCTAGTTCATAAGTTGTAGAGATCAAGCTTCAACTAAACCACGGAGATATATTAAACTATTAACTATAATATTATTATAACTATATAACTAATAATTATAATAGGGACACTAATACATATAATTATAACTATAAAACCTATAACTATAATTCTAACTATTAATTAAATATTATACAGTTATTAGTTATTTTATTTTATTAGTTTAACTAAAATATAATATAGTTTAAATCTTATAGATAAGCTATTATAATTCATATAATAATAATTCAATATAATATGAGAGTGTGGGAGGACCGTGAGAGCCGAAGCGATTAGCTAGGGTTTCAGAAAGGTACAGATAATCGTTTCTAATGGAGGGTGCAAGAGGAGGGAGCTCGACTCCCTCCTACAAAGACGCGGCAGCTAGCAGAGGCAAGACATCGATCGTGAGCAGCAAAAGTTTTGCGGATGGCAGGAACAGGGATAATGAAAAGGAGACTGATGGAAACAAGACCATGGAAAACAGCAACACAAAGGACAAGGAGGAAGAAGACAAAAGTCAGAGTGCTAGAGACAAAAAACAAAAGGGACCCTGCAAACCAAAAGCAGAAATCACTCTTAGAATAATTTTAAATGATCCTGCTCTGCAGGCACACAGGGAACACATGGGGACCTACACCATTATCTGTAAATTCATGGGACTCTGGCCCAGTGAAAATGCTTTACAGATGTGGATCAAGTATCACTGGAAACCCAAAGGAAGCATTGACCTACATCTTGGGTCAAAGGGATTCTTCACAGTGGTGTTCTCAAACATTGAAGATAAAGACAAAATATTCGAAGGAGGACCCTACTTCTATGTAGCAGCTGGTCTATATATGAGGCCTTGGAAGATGAACTTTGTCCCAGAGTGGGAAACCTTTACTTCGGTCCCTGTTTGGGTAAGGCTCTATTCTCTACCTCTGGATTATTGGCAAACAGAATCGCTAGCTGCCATTGGCAATAAACTAGGATGTTTTGTCAAAACTTCTGAAGCCACAAGAAGAGGAAAATATACCTCCTTTGCAAGGATATGTGTGGAAATGGATCTATTAGGAGCTCTGCCAGAGGAAGTTATCTTGGAAGTTTTTGATGAAGAGTGGGTGCAGGCTGTGGACTACGAGCATATCCCATTCAGATGTCGTAGATGCCATGAGCATGGACATTTGTTCAGAGACTTCCCTCTTGGTAAAGCAGAGAACAAAAGGAAACCTAATACAATGAAGGAGATTGAAAGCTTTCAGAAAGTGGCAAGCAAAGGAAAAGTGGGAAAAAAGGGGCCAAAGCAACAACACAATGAGGTGCAGAAGGTCAGTCAAAACAAGTTTCAAGTGCTGGAAGAGAATGAAGAAATCACGAAGGAAAACCAATCTCAGGAGGAAGGTCCTAATGAAAAAGAGAAGGAAGAAGACAACGAACATTCTCAAGACACTGGTTATCAAAAAGAGACAATGATTAGTGAAATAGAAATGGAGATGGACCAGGAAATGACCCAAAGTGAAATAGATCTGGAAGATCAGGAACTACTGGAAATTCTCGATAAGGAGAACCTGGATCTAGAAGTATTCTTGATGCAGGGAACCAAGGGAGGGATAGACTCACTGCCTCAAGAAGAATGCAACAGAATACAATAGTTGTTTTTATGGAAAGCTCAGGAAAGAGGGTTGGATAAAGGTAAAAACATTCACAAGCAAGAGCACAGAGGTGTGAAAATTATGAAATCAACTCCAGGATTAGCGACTAGAAATCCAAGAAAGAAGAGGGGCAGAAAAAAGCAAAACGAGCTCTTAATGGAGTGTGGAAAGCTAATGATAGATTCGGGTAAGATGAAGTACCTAACCAGTTATTCCTTTACAAATCTTTAATTATGAAGTTCATATCTTGGAACATCATAGGTCTAGGTAGTAAAAGAAAACAAAGAATGCTATGTAATAGAATGAAACTAGCAATGTCGGACATAATCTTCATTCAGGAAACAAAATGCTCTATTCAGAAATTAAAACAAATCCATAGTAAATGGCTTAACAGATTTGAGTTTCTAGAAGTTAAAGCAGAGAACACAGCGGGGGGCATCCTAACTCTATGGGACCCACAAAAGGTTAGCATAACTGATGTGGAGGCATCAAGAAATTACTTATCAGTAACTTTTCAACCAGTAGGGGTGTTGGATACCTTCCTGGTCACAAAATCAAAGAATAGATGAGAAACTCAGGTTTCTAGAATCCCTGGTTGATCTTAGAAGCAAGCATGAAGGAATTCCTTAGGTCATCGGAGGAGATTTTAACATGATTAAATCTCTTTCGAAAAAAAAGGGTTGTACTAGATTGCTAAGTAAATATTCCATAGCATTCCAAACCTTCACAGATGATATGAAACTAGCGGATGCTAAAATGCACAATGTTCGTTTCACACGGAACAATAAAAGAGGAGGGGAGGCACAGGTACCCTCCAAGTTAGATAGATTTTTGATATCAGAGAAGCTTATGCTCACAAACAGATAAATGACAGTTATTGTTCTCCCCTTTGGAGGCTCTAATCACTGGCCGATTCAATTAGAAATCAAGGGGATCGATTCTCCCAGGAATATACCCTTTAGGTTCGAGAATATTTGGCTCACCCATCCAAATTTCCGAAGCAATATTCAAAAATGGTGGTTTGAAGATTTGCATATCCAGGGCACTAAAATGTTCCTCCTTCATAAAAGACTCAATCACAATAAACTTAGGCTCAAAGAATGGAACAAGAAGGAGTTTGGTAACATTTTTGTGGATAAAAAATCAGTGGGAATCAAACTTCAGGAACTCAATCAAGCACTGATCACTGATGGTTTTGATAAAGTTAAAAGTTAGCAAGCTGATAAACACCATCAAGAATGGGATACATTATGTAAACAAGAGGAAATCTTTTGGAGACAAAAGTCTCGAGTTCAATGGCTCAAAGAAGGTGAACGTAATACTAGATTTTTCCACAAATCCACCATGGACAATAGACCTCATAATAGAATCTCTTCGATATTGAATGAAAATGGGGAGCTTCAAACCTCACATTAGGGTATCGAAACAGTGTTGGTGCAGCATTTCAAAGGCATCACTGAGGAAAACAATCTAAACAGAGAGCAATGCATTAAGGAAATTATGCAAAATATCCCTAAGCTAGTGTCTAGAGAGGAAAATTTTAACCTGAATAAACCAATAACTGAATGTGAAGTCAATGACATTATTAAAGACATGCAAAATAGCAAAGCTCCAAGACCAGATGGTTTCAGTGTAGACTTTTTTATGGCCTACTAGAACATTGTCAAATAGGATATTTTGAATGTGGTGGAGGACTCCAGAAGAAACAGGACCATTCTGAAAGCCCTCAACACCTCCTTCATCTCCCTGATTCCCAAATAGGATTCAGCCCTGACTGCTGATAAGTATAGACCCATTGCTTTATGCAATGTGGTTTACAAAATTATATCCAAGGTTTGGGCTAGTAGACTCAGACCTCTACTTCCTTCTTTAATTTCAGGGGAACAATTTGGTTATGTGGAAGGTATACAAATCCTAAATAACATTATTCAAGCCCATCAAGTAGTTCACATGCTAACCAGCAAGAGGCAGGCTGGTATGTTCATGGAATTAGATATTGACAAAGTGTATGACAAGGCGAATTGGATCCATGTCAAGAAGGTCCTTTAGGATTTTGGGTTCAATCACAACTGGATCAGATGGGTTATGGCTCTGGTAACTTCTTCCAGCTTTTCGATTTTGGTGAATGGTTCACCCTTAGAGATCTTCACTCCTTCTAGAGGCCTAAGGCAGGGAAATCCTCTCTCTCCCTTTCTCTTCATCATCATGATGGAAGGACTGGGCAAGTCCATCAAACAAGCCAGAGTTGGTGGAAAAATTAAGGGCCTTCATTTAACGGAGAATGGTCAGGAAATGACTCACCAACAATTTGTGGATGACGCCATGCTGCAAGGAATTCCCACAGTTAAAGAATCCTTGGCTTAGAAACAAATCCTAATTGACTTTACCTTAGCTTCAGGTGTGGAAGTTAATCTCTCCAAATCTAAAATATTTTTCTTTAATACTAACATTGCAATTCAGAGAAATATCTCCATAATTCTGGGCTTTCAAAGGGATTCCCTCCCTTCAAAGTATTTGGGAATTCCCCTCAGAGCCAGACCATTGCACAAAAGTATTTTGGAACCAGTGCTCAACAAGATGCAAGACAAAGTCAAAAAATGGACTATCAGATCATTGAACCTAGCTGGTAGGTTGATTCTAGTTAAGGTCATTCTGAAATCTATCCCTGTGTTCTTTTTATCAGCCCTCACAGCGCCCAAAGGTGTGTTACAGCAATTCAGGAATATCCAGAGAGATTTCCTTTAGGGAAAAGAGGAAACAAGGAAGAAATGGGCTCTGGTTTCTTGGGAAAAAATCTGCAAACCCAAGATTCATGGGGGCCTAGGCTTAGATGATCAAGAGATTATATGTAAAGTTTTGGGAGCCAAGCTCTGGTGGAGATGGGTTAAAGAACCAGAAGCTCAATGGGCTAAGACCTGGAAAGAAAAATATGCAAGATCCTGGCAAAATAGAGATCTTATAAGAATGTTGGGAAACATAAAAGGCTCTTACATCTGGAATAAAACTTGGGAAAACAGAAGCCTAGTTCAAAACAACAGTTTCTGGGAAATTAGAGGAGGAGATCTAGCTCTCTTCTGGGAAGATAAATGGCAACAAGAACCAATGCTATTAAGAGAGGACTTTATGAGCCTCAAGCAAGAAACAAACTCCCAAGGATTAATCAAAGTTAAAGATTTCTGGAATCTTCCTCACGACACTGAAAAGTGGAGGAATTGGAGAAGCATAGACTGCAGAGATGATAGTCCCATCAAAATAAAGACAGAAGCACTCTTGGGTATATTAAAACAAAGGAAAATCTTGGTAATAGAGGGATAGGATCAGTTAAGATGGGGCCTCAATAAAGAAGGTAACTTTAATCTTAGGGAAGCAAAGAGGATCATCCTGAACCTTGATTCCTGTGTTCCGGTAAAATCCTGGCAACAACTTTGGATCCATCAAGGGTGGATGAAGATCAAGCTATTCATGTGGTTAGTTTATCACAAGAAAATATTAACTTGGGACAATATTTGGAAAATGGGAGTTATTGGGCCATCTAGATGTCAACTATGTGAAGCCCAAGAGGAAACTATGGAGCACATTCTCAATAGCTGCACATTCACCACCTGGTTGTGGGATTCTTTTGCCACCATTTTTCAACAGACAGACAGAGATAAAGAAAGTATAATTAACACCCTAAACAAGTGGAGAAGAAACTTTTCAGAAAATGAGCTCCTTAACTTGGCCTGGGCCTTTACGCCAAGCTTCATTATCTAAAATGTTTGGAAATAAAGGAATAAAAGAATTTTCAAGGAGGAAAAAACTATTCCTCTTCACCTATTAGATCTGATCTTGAAAAAAATTAAGGAGATAGTTAGCACCACTGTGTGAAATTATCCCAAGAATCTTCCTACTAAATATGAGCTGAGAACTCTCATGCAACTAGGTTTGCATGAGATAATTCCCTAGGGACAATGCAGAAAGGAAAAAAATGTTGAAACGGAGAAGGATTTCTGGCATCCTCCACCGAAAGGTTATCTGAAATGCAATGTGGATGGTGCTTCAAAAGGCAACCCTGGAACAGCTGGTTATGGAGGTTTGTTAAGAGACAAAGAAGGGAACATCATCTTTACTTTCCACTACCATTGAGGGTTAGCCACCAACAATATGGCTGAATTAATGGCATTGGAACAATGTTTAGAGCTTCTGAAACTGAGTCATAGCTCAAATGTCGTTGTAGAAGCAGATTCATAGATCTCCATCAACGCGGTCAAGAGAATCAGTTGTGGAACAACGCTAGAGAAGGTCTCGACACACTGGAGACTAATTCAAGTGTACCAGAGATTTCAAAATCATCTCCTGAGTCTTTGAACTGTTAGTTTCAACCATGTTCGAAGAAAAGCCAATAAACTAGCAGATACACTCGCCAATCATGGAGTGATTAATTTAGAGTGAAAAATTGAGCTAAAGTGGCAGGAGATACCTCAGAGCAGATTTAAAGCTCTCTGCAATGAACAAGCAGTAGAGGACAGAGAGATATTTAAATATTGGGCCAGAGTAAAAAGTATGGAATGAAGGTTTCTGAACACGTTCAATCCCAGTACTTTAGTTGGTTCCTGGATGAAGAACAAGCTTAGACTAGTTACTTTATACCCAAGTGTGATTTGTCCTATCTCCTCTTTACTTCGAATCACAACTCTGGAGCCTATTTATAGTTAGTGGCAGTCTTGAAGACTAGTTCTGAAGAGAACTCTCGAGGGCAGAGTGGTTAGTTCTTTCTGACGGTAGCTATTTAATGGATTACAGATTTCTGTGGTTCGGTTTTTTAGAATCTGAACTCGGATAATCCACAGTTTTCATTTTTCTTTGTCGATGTTTTGAGTCTAGACCAAGACTCATCATCAGGACTTGATTTACAAAGGAGAGAGAGAAATGTGTTGATAAATAGGGTTTGAGGATGAACTGTCAAGAATGTGAACCGACCAGTTTCATGCTTGAATAAACTGGATTATATTGTATTAAGGTTCTTTATTTTTAATTTTATTTATTATTTATTATTTATGGAAAATTATTATAGTTAAATATTAATTTTCTTTTAAGAGAATAGTTTTAGTAATAAGTTTTTTAATTTATAAATGATGATTTAGTTTTAATTATTTGTCACTTTATGGTACTTATGATAATATTTTAAATTTGTTACTAGGTTTCTAAGGGATTGAATTAAAAGATTAGGATGATGTCAATGTTATAATATTTTGTAATTTTTGATAAATTAAAGTTATTTTTATTTTTTATTTATTATGCATGAATATAATTATATTCCTTGATTAATAAGTAATAAAATTAATTGACATGTAAATAAACATACATGTTAGTTATACATGAATATTCTTTTTAACCAAGTAAATATGATAATAGCTTGAGTTTTTTATTATTAATTTTTTATTTTATGATTTTGTTTATATTTCTTTTAATCTTATAATTTTTGAAATATTATGATTTTTGTTTAAATTTATTAATCTTTTAATGTTCTTATACTTTTGATATTTAAAATTTTTATTAATAACTTTATTTATTATACATGAATGCCATTATTATATATTTTATTAATTGCTTGAGTTTTGTATTAATTTCTTGATTACTTAATAATTTGTTTTTAACTCATTGTGATATTTTTATATCTTTGTCTATTTTTCATTTAATATATTTAATTCATGTAATATTTTAAGAGGATAATGTGTCATTCCTGATTGGGCCTATAAGCTAGATAGCGCATTAAGCAAAGTTTTTTAGGGGCTTCTCAATTATATTACATTTAATCTTTTTATATTCTTATTATTTTGATATTTTAAAGTTTATTTATAATTTATTTATTATACATGAGAATACTCCTTATTATACTTGCTTATTAATAGTTTGAGAATACTCCTTATTATACTTGCTTATTATACTTGCTTATTATACTTGCTTATTGAGTATAATAAGGAGTATTCTCATGTATAATAAATAAGCAAGTATAACAAGGAGTATTCTCATGTATAATAAATAAATTATAAATAAACTTTAAAATATCAAAATAATAAGAATATAAAAAGATTAAATGTAATATAATTGAGAATCCCCTAAAAAACTTTGCTTAATGCACTATCTAGCTTATAGGCCCAATCAGGAATGACACATTATCCTCTTAAAATATTACATGAATTAAATATATTAAATGAAAAATAGACAAAGATATAAAAATATTACAATGAGTTAAAAACAAATCATTAAGATAAATTATTAAGTAATCAAGAAATTAATACAAAACTCAAGCAATTAATAAATAAATAAAGTATAATTAATAAGCAAGTATAATAAGGAGTATTCTCATGTATAATAAATAAAGTATAATTAATAAGCAAGTATAATAAGGAGTATTCTCATGTATAATAAATAAAGTATAATTAATAAGCAAGTATAATAAGGAGTATTCTCATGTATAATAAATAAATTATAAATAAACTTTAAAATATCAAAATAATAAGAATATAAAAAGAATAAACTTTAAAATATCAAAATAATAAGAATATAAAAAGATTAAATGTAATATAATTGAGAAGCCCCTAAAAAACTTTGCTTAATGCGCTATCTAGCTTATAGGCCCAATCAGGAATGACATGTTATCTTCTTAAAATATTACATGAATTAAATATATTAAATGAAAAATAGACAAAGATATAAAAATATTACAATGAGTTAAAAACAAATCATTAAGATAAATTATTAACTAATCAAGAAATTAATACAAAACTCAAGCAATTACTAAAATATATAATAATTGCATTCATGTATAATAAATAAAGTTATTAATAAAAATTTTAAATATCAAAAGTATAAGAACATTAAAAGATTCATAAATTTAAACAAAAATCATAATATTTCAAAAATTATAAGATTAAAAGAAATATTAAAAAAATCATAAAATAAAAAATTAATAATAAAAAACTCAAGCTATTATCATATTTACTTGGTTAAAAAGAATATTCATGTATAACTAACATGTATGTTTATTTACATGTCAATTAATTTTATTAATTTTATTACTTATTAATCAGGGAATATAATTATATTCATGCATAATAAATAAAAAATAAAAATAACTTTAATTTATCAAAAATTACAAAATATTATAACATTGACATCATCCTAATCTTTTAATTCAATCCCTTAGAAACCTAGTAACAAATTTAAAATATTATCATAAGTACCATAAAGTGACAAATAATTAAAACTAAATCATCATTTATAAATTAAAAAACTTATTACTAAAACTATTCTCTTAAAAGAAAATTAATATTTAACTATAATAATTTTCCATAAATAATAAATAAAATTAAAAAAAGAACCTTAATACAATATAACCCAATTTATTCAAGCATGAAATTGGTCGGTTCACATTCTTGACAGTTCATCCTCAAACCCTATTTATCAACGCATTTCTCTCTCTCCTTTGTAAATCAAGTCCTGATGATGAGTCTTGGTCTAGACTCGAAACGTTGACAAAGAAAAATGGTAGCTATTTACCTGTATTCCTCATACGAAGCGGAAAACCAGGCACATAGCGGTTTCTAGGTGATCGCTTGGCGTCGGAGTGGTAAATGGTATTGGGATTTTGAAAGCGATTCCACTGGGCTCCTGACGCGTGGCAAGGGGTGGTTAGGAATACCACCTTACATCGTGCCTTATCTTTCAGTCAGCTAGGCGTTGCGATTTTTATCTAGGTCGTCCGATTTCGAAGTATGAATCAATGGTCAGGTTTGGTTGTGTGGCTTGGTGGGGCCACCAGTACTATCACGCCTTTCGAGAAATCATGTCTAACCTTAGGAGTAGTAGGGGTTTTCAGAGTTTCAAATTTGGTCAAATTTCATTATGTCTAACCTTAGGATTTATTTGAAAGGTTAGCTTTGTTTTTGCTGTGGGGAAGGTCATTTCTAAGTCAAAATGACCGGTTCTCCTAAGTCCTTGAAGCGTAAATGCTTTTTGTAAATGCTGTAACTTTACTTTTTGGATAATGAAATAGAAGGATAGTCTCTTGCTTTAGCAAAAAATAATTCAATATAATATAACTAAACTATTAATATTAAATTCTAATTATATTTATAATTAAAGAATGTTATTAATGATATAATCATTTTTCATTGATAAACTAATTTGATTATATTAATAATTTAACGGATTATGTTGATAATTTTAAAATTTATTATGATTGATAATATTACTAACATTATTTCTCTAAATATAATTAACATTGTATTAATGATATTATTAATACTATTTTTAATTCACATTTGAAAATTATTGCTATTATTATTAATATTAATGATAATATTTGTTAAAATATATTATTAATGTTATAATCATTTTTCATTGATAAATCAATTAGATTATATTAATGATTTAAAGGATTGATAATTTTAAAATTTATTATGATTAATAATATTACTAACATCGTAACATTGTATTAATAATGTTATTATTAGTATTATTAGTATTAATGATAATATTTATTAATATGAATGTTTTGAATAAATATTATTAATGTTATATAACAATCAATATTGCATTAATATTAATAATATTTAATATTAAAATATTATCAATAATATATAATTATGATGTTATTAATCATTATTTTAATATAAATATTAGACATTAAACATATTGAAATTAATATATTATTAAATTTTAATATTAGTTTCAAATTTAACATAAATTCTAATATAAATCTAATAATATTACACTGAAATATAATGTTTAAAGTTTAATATAAACTTTCATTTTTTATTATTAAATTTAATATAAAAAAATGTAATACCCAAAGGTAAAACTTAAAAAATGCTACTACAATTTAAATCTTAATATGAAAATGTAATACATAAAACTAAAACTAGTAATTATTTAAAACAAGGGAAGTTGCGAGGCAGCAAGTCCCTACATTGAGTGGGGTAGTTTCTCAAGCAGAACTTGTTTAGCCTTGTCTGCCCTAAGCTGTTGTCGGTTCAAGCTACACGTGTTTAGTTTGATATCGCATTAGCCACAAGAACATAACGCTTAAGTGGCAGCATCAGAGAAAGAAGTAAAGGAGCATAAATTCAATCAGAGAATTGAACAAATGCAAAGAGAGCTGGATAAACTAGGTGGGTAGAAAAACTAAAAGGTATACAAGTGGAGTATTAAACACTTGAAGAGAATAACTTGGCACTGCCTTAAGGGGGAGGAACAGGGGAACTAAAGCTGACCGAGTTAATCATCAAATCTCCAAACTGCAAGTACTATGATCATTATGGGTTGGTCTCGTTATGGGTTGGATTAGTTAGAAACAAGGTGGGCTTGAAATAATGTGAGAGGACTGCAAAAATCATATGGTAGCATAAAAAATCAAGGTAGAAAAACTGAAAGGTATACAAGTGGAGTATTAAACACTTGAAGAGAATAACTTGGCGCTGCCTTAAGGGGGAGGAACAGGGGAACTAGAGCTGACCGAGTTCATCTTCAAATCTCCAAACTGTGAGTATTGTAATCATTATGGGTTGGTCTCATTATGGGTTGGATTAGTTATAAATTAGGTGGGCTTGAAATAATGTGAGAGGACTACAAAAATCATATGGTAGCATAAAAACTCAACATAGAAAAACTGAAAAAGAGAGATGGATAAACTAGGTGGGCTTGAAATAATGTAAGAGGACTGCAAAAAGCATATGGTACGCATACTATTGACAAAAGACTGAAGACTGAGATTCAAACTTTACCTGAAGACAGAGGTCCAAGTTAAGATAGAGGTTCGAATTGATGATCTTGTACACTAGGCCAATACCTAGTAACTTGCTAAGCAACCTATTGTAATATGAAGATGGCCTCAAGACACTTTACTTTGACTCTTTGAAGAATCACCACGTGTTATATAGTCTGCTAAAGAGACTGAATCATCTTCAGGCAGAAACCTTGTGTATAAACTCTGTTGTAAGCATACTATTGACAATAGTTTGACGACTGAGATTCGAAATTTACCTGAAGACAGAGGTCCAAGTTAAGACAGAGGTCCAAATTGATGATCTTGTACACTAGGCCAATACCTAGTGACTTGCTAGGCAACCTCTTGTTGGGTGTATAAGGTTGAGATCCCTGAAGGAAAATTCTATTTTTAGGGACAAGATCCCTAAGAATTGTCTTCCTGAAGCATGCCTCCGTGAAAAAGTTATAGATTCCACTTGGGAAAGGTTTTGTGTAATTCTGAGACTCTTTATGTGTGAGGACCTGTAGACAGCTTGATGCCCTGAAGTTGACTCCTTTACAGTGGAGGACCACCCTGTGAGCTAATGGAGAATCACCTTGCCATGACTGTGCACATGCAATCCATGTGAACCAAGAGGAACATTGCTAGGAGTGTGAAAGAATTCTCTGTGGCCCAACAACTAGAAGTCTGAGGTATCTCTGTTACATGAAGATAACATTCATCTGTTGAAGGTATGAACAGGGAAAATTGACAAGGTATGTATCTTGTTTTACATTGTTCAAGATCTAGGCATGAATATTTGTTAATGTTTCCTTCCTAAGTTGAAATGCTCTTGATTATATTGCTGAAGAGTTGTTGAAGCTCCATAGAAAGCATATGGTTAGCAAATCTGGAACTTGTAACAACATATGCATTCTTGTAGAACTCGCAATTAGATTGGCAGGTTCTGGGGATTTGAATATTGACCCTTGCAAAGTATGATTCAAGAAAACTTCATTGTTGTTGAAAGAAGTCCTAGATCTTGGGAATGGCAAATAAAAATATTAAAAAAAATATCATGTAGCTCATGCTTAAGAGGGAGTTGTCCCTGTTCATAAAAGATAAGTGTTCTATCTTTCTTCTTTTACTATTATTGATTTCTTCACTAAATCTAGTATCTTGCTTTATTTTCATTGCTTGATTATAACTATTTTTTTATGCTCTCTGGAGAGGATTGCAAGTAAACAATGAAAATTGTCTGTGCTAGAAGAAGTCATAATATCAAAACAAGGACAAAGTTTGTGACTAGCCTCAGGATTCAAAGGGAGCTTTGAATCTTGAAAGGGTTGTGGATTTAGAGGGAGCTTTTGATACAAAAAGAACCTTGAATTTAAAAGAAGCTTTGGACTCAGAGGGAGAAGTTTAATTCTCTAGTTTTGAGGCAGTCTTTAAGAATTATATTTTATAGCCAAAGCTGTGATAGGCCTTTGACAAGCCTATCCTAGATGTAGATGAAGTACTTGCACTTCAGGGACAAGCTTGGACTTGTTAAGATAGGTTCTCAGTAAGAGGATAGACATATTCCCTATGTGTCATGTTTGACCAGATTAGGGAATATGGTTCAATAGTATCATGGACAGACATTTTACCTTAGGGCTAGTAGTCTAGAATGGGACAATCATTCTACCCTAGAGAATGGCCCAGTAGAGGATAGTCATTCTTCCCGTTTAAAGTTGCTATATGAGAACTCTACTTTTTTAGGTACATGATTCTTGATAGGATGTCATTTTTGCTTTTGCTCCAACAGCCTATAATATAACTGAGGTGTGTTCCTCAGCAATACAAATATATTCAGAAAAATCGCATTAGAAAATCTTTGTCGACGTGTTTCGAACCAACGAGTGTGGTTCATCATCAGGACAAGTTGAAAAAATCAGATCATGGCTACATATTAAATAGGGATGGCAGATCTTCCAACGGTTAGGTTTGACTGGAAAAACAGCTATATTAGACTCGATTGGACCAAGGCCATAATTGATTAAGAAACGGCTAAATTAGGTAAGTTTATTTAATTGTAATAATATTCTCAATGAGTTAGAGTAAGAATATTAATCTTTTATAATGTCATTTAATACATTCTTGGTTTATTTAATAAGTTTTATAAAAATATTATACTACATCTTATTAAATCATTATCATAACATTATAATAGTGGTAGTATTTTCATCATTATAGTTTTTTAGCCAAAACCTACTACTCAAATCTAAATATTAATCTTATAATGGTTAATATTGACCCCTTATAATTAGTTATAATCAAGATAATCTTAGATATTATTAATGTATAATATTAATATTTATTTAATACAAGTTAATCTTAATTATAATGTTATTATTAATAATTATTTAATATGAGTATAATCACAATTATAATGACATTATACTAATATCTTTCCATTTAAATCATGGAATCAAAAATATTAATTAAAGTAATCAATTCCAATAAAAATAAGAACGTAATTAAACAGTACAAAAAGCAGAAACATTTGAAAATGGACCATTCCATTTCTTTGCAATAATTTATCTGCCTCAAGACACAGAGAATAATTTCTAATTTTAACTAAAGAATATAGATGACGAGGGACACATACGAATGGCTAGAAATAGATGGCATTACAGTACGTTCTATTTCTAAAAATCAAACGAGAAAAAACCTATGAAATTATTCATTAACCCATACTTCTTTACATTATATCCTTATGTTATTCTTCTTTACGAGTATTTATATATTAATTTAGGATATGTGCATTTTTTACCAGATTAATGTGCATTCCTTTTGTGTTTTTACATTTAGAAATTACTAAAAATGGACTAAAAAATTATATATTTCAATATTACTTTCCAGAACTTTATTTTTCTTCACTTCTGCGTTTTCATAAATGATTATACATTTTACTGTCCTTTACAAATGATTAGGCAACAAAAGAATATATTTTAAAATAAACAAAGGGATGTTTTCTTTATTCAGAATGGCACAATTAACACAAACCTTCGAATAAAACTAGGGCATCGATGATTATAAGAGATGGCCCGACTTTTGGCATGTGACGATCAGTTGCCTACCATCTTCTTTTATGGAATGGTTGGAATTTTGATTTCTCTATATTCGTCATACAAAAAAAATAATCGATGTTTTAAGTTTATATGTTTATATATATATATATTTGTTTTTGGTTTATATTTTGGCGTGATTTTTTCATAATAGATTAATTTTTTACCAATAAAAAATTAATTAAAAAATTATTTTTAATAACTTAATTATGTTAAAAAATTTCATATATTTATTATAAGAAAAAAACCAAAATCACCATAACACACAAATAACTTGTCAAATTTTGAATTTCGGTTTGAAATTGCATAGAACTCTCACTATGAAATATTTGGAACATGAAATCAAATGGCATTGACCCATATATTCCATAACATTTTTATATTTGAGATATGACTAAAGAGATATTATTAGACATATAAGATGACCAACATAATAAAACTATTGAATATTATCAATAAAAACTCAAAAGTAGATTAATTAATGTAGTTTATGTTATGATTTACATAATCTGATATATATAATTAAATCTAAATATACGATGACCAGCTTAATAAAACTATTGAATACTATCAATAAAAACTCAAAAGTAGATTAATTAAGATAGTTTGTGTTATGATTTACATAATTTGATAAATATTATTAAATCTAAAGATAAAGTATACATTTTACCGTATTTATTTTAGCATGTTTTGAATCATGGGATATATATTAATATTAATAAGATTGAGTTCATAGTATTTGAACCTTTTAAAAATTAAAAGACTAAACTTATAATTATTGGACATTGTAGATCTCTTAACATCATGTTATAGGATTATGTTATGATTTTTTCCATTATTACATTCTTAGAGAGAAAACACTTATAATTATTAAATGTGGTAAAATCATGCTTTGATCAAATCCTTCATTCTATTTATCACCAAAGTTTAGTAAAATCTCTCTCTCTCTCTCACTATATATATAAACAAAAAAACCAATGTGTATAAAAGTAACATTAAATAAAATCATAACAAACTCACTCTAAAAGAGCTCCATATAGTATCTAATTAGTTTATTTTTAAGACAAAAGAATTTCATTGAAAATTGAAAAATAATTTTGGCCTTTATGTATTATTTAGAGTCTATACCCTTTAATATAACTTGTAGACATATCGACTAAAAGTTAAATATATTTAAATTATAATACTTTGACAACTCAATTGTGGAGATTTCAACACAAAGTATTTAACATTTGAAATGTGTTTATTTTGCTTATTGAAAGTATATAATCACTCATATTGCATATCTTTAAATTATCATTTAAAACCAAAAATTTATATTATGCCATCTAAATATTTAGATTCCTAATAAGACTAAGTTCCATGAAAATTCAGAGATAATTTCTGACATCTTCTAATATAAGATTTGATACAAAATATAAATATATGACACTCTAAAAAGGCACAAGAGCATACCACCAACGTCTAGCTTTCAATCCATCCAATAAGAGAAAGTAATTTGGAAACAAATTATTAATTGATACATATACATACTATTCTAAATTACGGTTTACTCAAAAATCGAGTTACACCAAGATAATGTCACAACTTACAAGTTTCTAAATTATATTTCCCTAATGATAATGAAAGCAATGATATGCCTCAAGTTGCATGAAAGGTATGCATTAAAGCCAAAGAAAAAGGGGAATTAGATATTTATGTAAAAGAATCTCCTCATATTTAAATGCATCTTGAGAAGCATAAAGGGAGAAAGGCTATGCCATAGTATCAAAATGATTCAATCCAAATGCATCACGTGTTTTACTGCATTTTCAAAAAGGTTAGTAAGATGTGGGAATTCTTCAACCTTGATGGCATTTTTAATGTGCCATCAACCTATAACAAAAACACATGAAAAAACTTTCAATCGATATCTTCAATTTCTTCCTATAGTATCAATCATCCATGTAAATATTCATGTATGTATTCCACATTCCATCATGATGGGTCCAGTCCTTAAGACTTTCGAGTTAATGATAAAGTTGTTGATTCGATTTTTATTAAGCGGTGGTTGGTTGACTTTAATGTTATCGTACTGGTGGTTTATGGAGATGAGGACATCTTTCCAGGCCTCGGGCTCCTTCTATACCCCAAAACCTTGACTGTTCATTTCATTTACTATGTTTGTTTTGTTGTGCCGCTCTGCTACTGGTGAGGTCTTTGGTTCTGCTACACGAGGGTTTGCTCTGTCACTTGTTTGAGATTTCTCTTTCACTATGCCTAGTTTGCAATTTGGTTTGGGTTTCCACTTGTGGACGATGTCTCGGCATGCTCTATGCTCGGAACCTGGGTGTGAAACCCTCGGTATCGGTCTCTGTTGTCAACTTTTGCTCGACTATATTTGTATTTTCAGTTGCAACTTTAGTTTATTTGTCTTGCCTCCATGCGCTGGATTTCACATGTTGATTATTTGTTTGGTTTTGTCTCAAGTTGCGGCTATGGAGTCGCTCAGCTTTCAGCTTCCACTCGGTAGTCTCCCGAAGGTAAGCCCTATTTCTATGCTAGTCGCTTTTACATTGTTTTTATTAGTCACTGACAGCCTTTGCTGCTCATGGCAACAAGAAACTCTGTGGCTGCAACCTCGGCTCTGTGGTTTCTCTGGCGGCTTAGAAAGGCTCGACTCTTCCCTGGTAAGTTCTCACAACTCTTCCCTCTGTCCTGGTTGCATTTTGTTAACGTAGCTGTAGATTTTTTTTGTACTTCGTTACTAATGGCCTGGTGGTTGGCCAATGCAGATGAGCGATGCCCTGTTCGTGGTCCTCACGCCATGTCTCCTACACCTGAACCAGGTAGGGTCACTCCTTGGTGTCTTCCTATTGATTGACTGAGGGTTTACTTATTCATAGGGTTTAGGAGTCTCTAGTTGTGGTTTGTCTTGGCTCTGCATTTTCTTGTCATTGTTCCTGTGGTTCCATTGTGACTCTTTTGTTTGTGGTTATACATGTATTTAAACGGTCCTACAATGACCTCGCAGGGGTTTGTAGTTCGGTCAACTCTATTCTGTTTATTGGTCATTTGAACAATGTATTATAGTGCTCGTTTTTTGACAAATATATATATATATATATATATATATATATATATATATATATATATATATATATATATATATATATATATATATATATAGATGTTGTAAATTCGATTGTTTAAATCTTGCAAAGGAAAATGGGAATGTAGTTGGTTTTGTACCTAAAGCTTGTCTTTGTGGATAATGGCTTTCTCGTTCCTTCGTATATTTGCTCTATTTGTGTTGCTTCTTATCTGGGAGCTTTCCTCGCTTTTTGTGCTTACTATTCACCTATGTGTATTTATTGTGCTTGTGGAAAAGAAAATAATTTAACAGTATTATGTAGGAATAAATCTAGAGTTGTAACATGAATGGATTTAGATTTTGTCTTCAGAAAATGTTTCTGTGCTTTCTCTTCGTTCAATTCTATGATGGAAAAAGATTACATTAGTTGCTTTCTCTTTTCGTTTTGTAGAGAACATTGGACAGTTAGCAAACTGCCAGTAGTTACATTATGTGGTTACATTAAATGGTTTCTGAATAACTGTCTTTTCTTGCTTTGTGAGTTAAAAACAAATTTTAAATAAAACTAAAAAAAATTAAAAAGAAATATGTAAGAAAACATTAACATTGGTTGAGGCAGACACTCCTAATAAATGAAAACTAATGAAACTCAAACTGTTTGAAAGAGACAAACTCCCAGCCATGTCCTTTTGTGAGCTGGATTCTCCTGCATCAAGCTCCCGAGGTAGGAGAAAATTCATTGCTCCGGTCCATGAGCTCCTCGATAGAATACCCTGCACATTGTATCTGTCCTACATCAAGCCACGAACTATCCTCAATAGGGTGGTTCTTCCACTTGATGAGGTATTGTAGGTACTCCTTTCTCCGAGTCCACCTGGCCACTTGTGTGTCGAGGATTCCTTCGATTTCAAGTGGCTGAGCCATAGGCATTTGTCTCATCCACGAACTACTCCTTTCCTGGGTGTCCCGCTTTGGTTGTGCCAAACTGTCCTCTTCCAGATTGGTAGTGTATGGGAATAAATCTGCCACATTAAAAATGGGCGATATTCCTATACCTGGAGGCAATTGCAGGTCACAGGAATTTGCAGAAAACTTATGCAGAATTTTACAAGGTCCAATTTTTTTGAATTTCAGCTTATTATATTCGCCCTTAGGAAATCTTTCCTTGTGCAGATGCACTAGGACCTGATCCCCTACATTAAATTGTACCTCATGTCGTTTTAGATCTGCTTTCTATTTGTACCTCTGACTGTTGTCCTATAATTTCATCTTCACCTGCTCATGTAGGTCATTAATTTCTCTTGCAAAGTCTTCCCCGTCAGCACTTCTTTTCTCTAACTGTCCCAAATCCCATAGCTCATGCACTCCTCAGGGATGCATTCCATACAAGATCTGAAAAGGACTACTTCTTGTGCTTTGATTCGATGAATCGTTGTAAGCGAATTCCGCTTGAGCAAGTACATGATCCCACATTCGTGAATTTTCTTCAACTAGACTCTGCAGCAAGTTTCCTAAACTTCCATTCACCACCTCCATTTGCCCACTAGTCTGTGGGTGATAGGCGGAGCTGAAATTTAACTTTGTGTCCAGCTTTTGCCACAAGGTGTGCCAGAAATGCCCTGTTAATTTCACGTCCCTGTTGGAAATTATGGACTTAGGTAAGCCATGTAGTCTGATGACTTTGGTGAAAAACAAGTGTGCTACATGGGTAGCATCACTGGTTTTTCTGCAAGGGATAAAGTGTGCCATCTTTGAGAATCTATCCACCACCACCATAATGGAATCAAAACCCCGCTGTGTTTTGGGCAGACCCAGGACAAAGTCCAGACTGACTAAATCCCAAGGTCTATTTGGAATAGGCAAGGGTGTGTATAACCCCGTGTTCTAACTGTGCCCTTTCACCAAATGACATATCTTACACCTGGTCACATACCGTTGTATGTCTCTTCGCATCTTTGGCCAGTAATAGAAATGACTGAGCTGATCCAAGGTCTTATCAATGCCGAAATGTCCAGCTAGACCTCCACTATGTTTTCCCGAATGATGTTCTCCTTCATCGAACATTCTAGGACACACAATTGTCCTCCCTTGAATAATAGCTCCTCCTGCAAGTTATAGTCCAGCCATGGACTATTGTTCCTCAACAATGGATTCTGGCAGGCTTCATAAGCCTCCTTGAAATCTGCATCTGTTTGATACAAGTCCTTCAGGTGTTCAAATCCCAACACTTGTATCGTGCTCTCCTACAAGAGTATAACTCTTCTGCTTAGTGCATCTACTACCTTGTTCACTTGACCACTGATATGCTTCAATACGAACGTAAAGCTCTGTAATTACTCCACCCATTTTGCATGTTTGTGATTCATCTTATGTTGCTTCATAACATACTGTAATACAGAATTATCAGAAAACAAGACAAATCCATTACCCAACAGATAATTCCTCCAATGCTTCAAGGCTTGGATGACAACATAAAATGCCTTGTCATAAGACGTATACTTTTGCCTGCTTTCATTTAATTTTTCACTGAAATAGGCTACTAGTTTGTCTTCTTGGCTGAGTACAGTTCCAATGGTTGTACCACTGGCATCACAACGAACTTGAAAAAGTTTGTGAAGTCAGGTAGCCTCAAAATTGACCTCTCAGTGATCTTCTTCTTCAATATTTGGAAGCTCTTCTCTGTAGCTTCAGTCCACTGAAAAGGTTAACTTGCCTTCTTGATTGTATCCAACATAGGTGCACGTATTCCACTAAAATCTTTTATAAACTTGCGATAGAAACTTTCCAACCCATGAAAACTTTGAACTTCGAATAGACTCTTAGGGGATGGCCAGCTAAGTATAGCTGCAACTTTTTTTGGGTCCATTTTCAGCTCATTTTCTGCAATCACAAAATAGACTAACTCCTTCTGAAAGAAAGTAAATTTTTCAGATTTATCAGCAACTTGTTTCGCTGCAATTTCCCTAGAACATATCCAGCATATCGAAAATGTTCCTCCTTGGTCTTGTTGAAAATCGGTATATCGTCAAGATACGCAATCACAAATTTCTGAATGAACTCCTTCAACATCTCATTCATCAAGTGCATAAAAGTACTAGGGGCGTTACTCAACCCAAATGGCATCACCAGCCATTCATACAACCCTTCATTAGTTTTAAAAGTTGTTTTCCATTCGTCCCCTTCTTAGATTCTAATCTAGTGGTATCCACTCTTCAGATCTATCTTCGAAAAATATGTTGCCCCGCTCAAACATTCCATCATGTCATCCATTCGTGGCAATGGAAATCTATATATGATTGTAATTTTGTTTATTGCTCGTGAATCTATACACATCCGCCACTTGCCTCCTTTCTTGGGAGCTAGAACTGTCGGAACTGCACATGGGCTTAAGCTTTCTTGAAATAGTCCCTTATACAACAACTCTTGTACCTATTTCCTAATCTCCTCATTGTCTTTGGGGCTCATTCAGTAAGCAACTTTATTCGGTAAACTAGCTCCATGGATGAAATATATGTGATGACTAATACTCCACTTTGGTGGCAATTTTGGTAGATCATCCACCACAATGCTGCTGAATTCCTGTAACATTTCCTAGATTTCTTTAGTTAAATCAGAAATTTCAGTGTGCAACAGCACTGTCCTTGGTCTCCTTACAACAACATACTTCACCTCGTCATCTTCGATCTATTTCAGAAATTATTTTCCACCCACCAGTAATACTTTTGTTCCACTAGTCTCTGTTGTTTCTTCCTCCTTGATGGGTACTAGCGTATTCTTAATCCCATCCTTAACAAACTTGTAACATTTTGTTTTCCCATCATGAACAAATTTTTGATCATACTGTCGTGGTCTACCTAGAAGAATATGACACACATCCATGGGCATGACATCACAAATCACTTTGTCCCCATACTTGCCAATATGGAATTCCACCTCACACTGCTCATCAACTAGCAGTTGGTGACCCTTCCGTAACCATGACACCTTATAGGGAGTTGGGTGCTTCAATTATTTTAAACCTAATTTCTCCACCATCTCTGTTGCAACCAGATTATCAGTGCTTCCACTGTTTATAATCAGTTTGCAGCATTTTCCATGTGACTTGCACACATTCCAAAATAATTCCTTCCTTTGGGTTTTTCAGTGGTTTCCTTTACTGGTTTCAATAGTACCTTGTTCAAGACTAATGCCTCTCCTATCTCTGGTATATTCTCTACCTCTTGAGGCAATGCCGCTCCTCTCCTCTGCCTCTCCTATCAAAGGATATGTGCCCCCACTTGTGGCACCTGTAGCACTGGTAGGCAGCTCCTCTACCTCTACCATTTTCCCTTCCTCTCCTAGTGCTACCTTCCTTTTCTGCTATCCCCAAGGTCTTTGAATTGCTGCCCTCTTCACTGTTGTTGGTGGTTCTTCCTCTGCCAAAGGATTGTCCTTTCCCACTGCTAGTTCCTTGTCCTCTCCTGGCATTCTACTTTCTTGTGATCTTCTCCTCTGCCTTTAAGGAATTCTGGTATGATTCCTCTATGGTTTTCGGAGAAAGAATACTTATCTCGTCCAATATCTCCAGCCTTAGGCCATTCACAAACCTTGTTGTCTTTTATGGGGTGTCTTTAGTATAACCAACTCTCAAATTCACCCGATAGAATTCTTCAGTATATTCTTTCACCGTCATTCCTCTCTGCTTCAAATTCTATACCTGTCAATGCAGAGCACTCCGGTAATCTTTGGGCAAAAACCTACCCTTCATCTTGGCGACCATTTTGGTCCACTTTTTAATTGGTAACTTATTCAAGCTTCTCCTCTCTGCTTGGACACTATCCCACCATAAGGCCGCGTGTCCTTTCAGCTTGGTGGCAATGAATTTAACTCTCCTATCTTCACTGACCTCCTCACATTCAAAATACTTGTCCAACTCACTAATCCAGTGCAACAGCGCTTCTGTGGACAAACTGTCGTCATAATTCAGAATTTCGGGCTTTGGCTTATGGCTAGCCAACAAGACTGACCTTAACAATTTGATTTCAGGTCCTTCTTCATCTAATCCATCTGTTGTAACTACAGCTTCTTCCTCACTATCATCCCCTACTTCCGGATCCCTTATCCTTCCTGCTTCTACTACCGCCAAATGGGCATTCAGGATCCTAATCTCTTCCCTCAATCCCTCATCTACTTCTCTTCCAATAGCTCTTCCATGACCTCTTCTTCTAGCTTCCATTTTATAAGAAAATCAGTTAACTGTTCCTCCTCTTATACCAAAATTTAATGGGTCTAGCCCTTAAGACTTTCAGGTTAATGATAAAGTTGTTGATTGGATTTTTATTAAGTGGTGGTTGGTTGAATTTAATTTTGTGGTACTGGTGGTTTATGGAGATGAGGACATGTGTCCAGGCCTCGAGCTCTGTTCCTTCCCGCTCCTTCTATGCCCCGAAACCCTGACTATTCATTTCATTTACTATGTCTGTTTTGTTGTGTCGCTTTGCTACTGGTGAGGTCTCTAGTTCTGCTACATGAGGGTTTGCTTTGTCACTTATTTGATATTTCACTTTGATTGTGCTTGGTTTGCAATTTGGTGTGGATTTCCACCTGTGGACAATGTCTCGGCCTGTTATGTGCTCAGCATCGACACCTAGGTGTGAAACCCTTGGTATCGATCTCTGTTGTCAACTTTTTCTTGGCTATATTTGTATTTTTAGTTGCAGCATTACTTTATTTGTCTCCCCTCCATGCACTGGCTTTCACAAGTTGATTATTTGTTTAGTTTTATCTCAGGTTGCGACTATGGAGTCACTCGGCTTTCGGCTTCCACTCAGCAGTCTCCCGAAGGTAAGCCCTCTTTCTATGCTAGTCACTTTTACTTTGTTTTTATCAGTCACTGACAGCCTCTACTCCTCATGGCAGTGAGAAACTCTGTGGCTGTGACCTTAGCTCTGTGGCTTCTCTGGCAGCTTACACAGGCTCGGCTCTTCCCTGGTAAGTTCTCACAACTCTGCCCTCTGTCCTGGTTGCATTTTGTTAACGTAGTTGTAGCCTTTTTTTGTACTTGTTACTAATGGCCTGGTGGTTGGCCAATGCAGATGAGCGACGGCATGTTCATGGTCCTCACACCGTGTCTCCTACACCTGAACCGGGTAGGGTCGCTCCTTGGTGTCTTCCTATTGATTGACTGAGGGTTTACTTGTTCATAGGGTTTAGGAGTCTCTAGTTGTGGTTTGGCTTGGCTCTGCATTTTCCTGTCACTGTGCCTATGGCTCCATTGCGTCTCTGCTATTTGTGGTTATATATGTATTTAAACAGTCCTGCAATGACCTCGCGGGGGTTTGTAGTTCGGTCTACTATGTTCTATTTATTGGTTGTTTGAACAATGTACTGTAGTGCTCAATTTTTGACAAATATATATATATATATATATATATATATATATATATATATATATATATATATATAGCTATAGATATATACATGTATATATACATATACATGTATATATATACATGTATATGTATATATCTATATGTATATATATATATATATATATATATATATATATATATATATATATATATATATATATATATATATATATATATATATATATATACATATATATATATATACATATATATATACATATATATATATATATACATACATATATATATACATATATATATATATATACATACATATATATATATATATATATACATATATATATATATATATATATATATATATATATATATATATATATATATATATGTATGTATATATGTTGTAAATTCGATTGTTTAAATCTTGCAAAGGAAAGTGGGAATGTAGTTGGTTCTGTACCTGAAGCTTGTCTCTGTGGATAATGGCTTTCTCGTTCCTTCATATATTTGCTCTGTTTGTGCTGCTGCTTATCTGGGAGCTCTCCTCGCTTTTGGTGCTTACTGTTCACCTATGTGTATTTACTGTGCTTATGGAAAAGAAAATAATTTAACAATATTTTGTAGGAATAACTCTAGAGCTGTAACATGAATGGATTCAGATTTTGTCTTCAGAAAATTTTTATGTGCTTTCTCTTCGTTAAATTATAATATGGAAAAAGATTACATTAGTTGCTTTCTCTTTTCGTTTTGTAGAGAACACTAGACAGTTAGCAAACTGCGAGTAGTTACATATGTGGTTACATTAAATGGTTTCTTAATAACTACTTTTTCTTTCTTTGTAAGTTAAAAGCAAATTTTAAATAAAACTAAAAAAAAGTAAAAATAAATACGTAAGCAAACATTAACATTTGCTGAGACAGCCACTCCTAGAAAATGAAAACTAATGAAACTCAAACTGTTTGAAAGAGACAAACTCCGAGCCATGTCCTTCCCTGAGTTGGATGCTCCTGCATCACATCAATACACACAAAATATTAAAATTTCATATCAAAAATATAAATATAATGGAGAACAAGAAAAGTGATATACATATATATATATATATATATATATATATATATATATATATATATAAACTTTGTGTAAAGTAAAAGACCATATAACTCAATAATTCTCACATGTCAAAAAGTCTTCTTTCCTTTGCAGCTTGCCAAATCTCATAAACTTGTTCTCATTTCACCTCTGTCATGTTAGGACCTATTAATGATATATGTATCAATGCATCAAGTGTGTTAATTGATAGTCTTATTCTCCTTATATATTTGATCATATTTATATATTTGATCATATTTTTCTTAGAGAACTCTCGTTCACATGGGATGGTGCTCATTGGTATGAGAAGCATTTCTTGCCATAATTTTATCATATTTGGATACTTAGAGTGCCAATCTTTGTTTGAGAAAATAGTTTCCATGCATATTCCATTGGGAATCTTTCTCCATTCAAATAAGCCACATCAATAAATTGATATAATTCTGTTTTACAAGTTGTAATATCAAACATTAGTACATTTTCACCTCCATTACATGTTTTATACTGCAAATATGAAGAAAAAAAATTCATGCCAATGCTTTGCATTATTTTCTCCGACATAAATATCTGATGGATAATGACAAGGAATAAACAGACTTATTGGATTAAAAAGATGAAGATCTAGAAATATTTAATTGAAACTCTCAATCAATGTTTGGACATAATTTCTTGTAATTTGTATGCAACTCTCAAGGGAGCCATAAATTCAAGCTACCATTGGTTGTGACAATTGTTCATCATGGATTGAGATATATAAAAGATAATGTATATGGGAATTCTCGTCTTTCTCAACATTTTCAAGGAAACCATCTTTAGAGTCTTTCGAAAATTTAGTAAGATGCATAACACCTTCTACAAAAGAGTTTGGTTTACAAAATTATACTTTAAGATTATTTAGTGCATGGTTAATAATTATTCCAAGAAATGTGAAATCCACATTATCTTCTTGAATTTTTTCATTTAGATTATTCAACTCCCTCGAAACATCAGCAAACATATTCAAACAAAATTGAACTAGAAAAATCATTTCCTTATGATACCATGATTTCTTTCTTTCTCTCTTCCACATGCTCAAAATAGCAAGCATCAATGTAACTAGTCTTTTAACCACTTGCCCCTAGAAAGCTATCGAATCCTATGGATTTGAATAACCTTCAATAATTCTAATTTCATTATCTCTAATAAAGTAATGAGTTCATTATTTCTCTTTGCTGAATTTCCAACCCATGAGTATACCTTGTTTGCTATTTTCTCAACATACAAAAACTCTGGCATCCTTTTCAAAGCATTTGATGCTACAAGTGCTTCAATATTTGCATGCAATGTGTACCAATAAGATTTGGTATATCATTATTTAACAAAATGACAAATCCATTTTCACATCCAACCATAGATGAAATAGCATTAGTCAAAACTGCTATTAGTTTCTGATTTTTCAACTACCTTGTTTCCTTTAAATTAATGATGGTATCATATATAGTCTTTCATTTTCCACGAGAAACAGTAATGATTTTCATAAATTGTGAGACTAGAGGGTCCAAACCTTTTAAGTATGGATATGTAGAATACACAACAAGGTGTTGTTCCAAACCATTGTCTGTACTTTCATCTAACATTATAGAGAAAAATGGGTTTTCTAACACTTTTCTAGTTTGCACCTCTTCAAGATAGTTTGATATAGAGTGAATAAATTTAGTAGCTTCTTTTATATTTATGTAGGAAGAATAATCCACTCGAGAAAGCATATAAGGCGTTTGTAGATGCATTTGAAGATGACAAATATCTTCATAAGTAGCAATTGAAATATCTTTTCTTACAATAAAATATGCTAACTACATGATGGTTATGACCATTTCCTTATTAGCCTCACTTATAACCACTGTGTTTTCTTTAATGGGATTTTCCAACCTTTCAGTTTCATACAAATTTCTCTGAGTTGATGTTTGATGAATAATATATTTTGCTTGAGTTGTCACAACATCATATTGAATGGTATTAAATCCATTTCCAATACCCCATGCATGGACCTTGATCCTTGTATTTCTCACAATTTTGACACTTCATATGAGTCTTGCGATATTCAACTTTGATACTATACACCCAAGGATTTTTTATCATCCACTCTACTCGAAAATCATGTTTCGATAAGGCCTTCCTCCTCAAACTACTAGATCCACCATCATGTCCTTCCTTTTCATGGCCAAGAATTTTCAGATCAAAAACGAACTCTTCATTCATATCTTCATTAGAATCATCATTCAAATGAGGTATATATGGAATATCTTTAACGTTAGAATTCTTTGATGTTTTAGAATATAAACAAAATTTGTCTATAGTTGATTAACCCTTCCTTTTTGGAAGCATTTCTGTTTAAATAATTTACCTACATGCAAAACAATTACAATAAATAAATAATTTTAAAAACTTACAAAAAGAAACAACTTAACATAGTTAGCTTAAAAGATATTATCTATAAATAAAAAATAAATATAAAGAAATAGTCAATTTAGATTTAAGAAATAAGTCATAGATCTAGATAAATAAAAAACTAATTTAACCTTTCATTGAACTCTAAAATAATAGTTTGAAGTTTAAATTATCTTTAAGTTTTCAACAACAAATAGAAAAATACAAATATAGACTTGCATTATCTAAGTTTAAATTATTATTAAATGAAAATAATCGAATAAAGGGTGGAGGATTGATAGTCATTACATAACCAAAGATTTCAAGTTAATAAAGTGTAATTACTAAAAGAATAGCACATTCCACCTTAAAATATATATGAATGTGGAATGAACTTTTTTATCTATTTGTAATTGTAGAATTTTATTAGTGAATAATTATTATGATTAATTAGATTTCTTTGTTTTGATAAATACTCCTTAAAATTTTACTTACCATAACATAGATACACTACCTACGAGCAAATCAAGAATAAGTCAATTAAAAAAACAACTTCAAACCTTGTTTTTATGAAACCTTAACATATGTAAAATAACGTAACATTTAAAATTTTTATGGGAATTTAATATTCTTAAACCTATAAATAATCAAATTAAGTTAAATCTATGTGCTATTAATAAATTTAACATAAATTCTTTTGAAATTAGAATATATTAAATATTAAGATAAGTGAAAATAAACTAAATATATAAAGTTAAATATGTGTTAATTATTATTAAATTGAGTGTAAATTTCATTTAACTTAGATATTGTTGAATAGTAAAATAGATAGAAAATATATAAACATATAAAATTGGTGTAACTTCAATCACATTATATAATAAAAAATTAACTACTTTATTTTTTTTGTACAAAAAAAATAGATAAACTTTTAAATTATTTTATTATATCTTGATAGAAATTAACAAACTAATGATAAATATAACAATATAACGATATTAAAAGTTTTAAAAATTTTCATATATATACACTCAACCTCTTTCCTACACTTAAATATATTTTTGCGTAACATTTTGAAAACCTTAACGATTATGCCTCCCCTAACTTAAATAACATTTTAAAAACCTTAGTGATTATGCCTCCCGTAACTTACATTGAGCCTTTGTAAACCGTATCATTTTCTATCTTGCACGTTGGATCATCTCTCCTAGGGCTCTTTCGGGGATCATTAAGAACACTAACTTTCTGACCTTTACGGACAAGGATATGGTAAAATAGTTGATCTGAGGGTAACTTCCATCATGGATATTCAATTTTCAGTTCTTATTTTTCTTTTTAGTCTACACATTTCCTATACATCTGGCACACAATTTTTTATTCTCTCAAGTTGACATCTGCGCATTCATTATTGCTTTGGGTCTGTCCAAAACAGCATAGCTGCACTTTAGGTTGGTATTCGACATCTGCCCATTCATTATTGTTCTAGGTCTCTCCAAAACAACATGGCTGCATTTTAGTTCAATACTCCCATCTCCATAATGATTTATGTTGTGCGCACAACCTGCTTTCGATTCATGTTGTGCACGACCTGTTTCATTTCTGTTGTGCGCACAACCTGCTTCTAATTTATGTTGTGCACGACCTGCTTCCATGAAGATGAACAGTTCTCTGTCGTCTCGCGTCACAGCTCATCAGCAACCCAACCCTTTATCAGTTCATCATCCTGCGATTCGCAGCTCATCAGCAACCCAACCCTTTATTAGTTCGTCATCCATCTTGTGATTCAAGGAAACAGAGACTTACTAAGACCGTGATCAGTATAACAGAGCGTCCGTTTTTAGAATCTCACAAACAATCCAGGGAAACCAGCGAAGAAGTCTGGCTCGTGTTCCGTGTTCAGTATAAAAGTTTCGGTGGATTTAGGTAGGCGTTAAACATTTTTATCTCAGAACTATTGAAGAATCCATCTTTATTGTTTTTGTTGTTTTAGTTGCATAGTGTAAAGATAACAACATATTCTAGCAATATATGTGTGTTCATGTGGGTACTCCAAACAATGTAGCGCTTCAGATTTTTACGTTCATCTACACCGGTATCAAAGTGTTCACTGCTGGGATGAAACTGTTCTAAACCATGCTTGACCTGCTCTATATTCCCCGTTATCACACGGCACAACACCATGTGCTCTTCTCCATTTTCATCAACATCCGAGTACACTGCACTGCAGGATGGTGAATAAATGATCACTCTTCAGAATGTTGCAATGTCAATGCAGAAAATCCCAAAAATAAACTATACTAAAATTGAACAATATTCAATTGAAGGCTCAACTAGATGTGCATATACCTAATATAGGCACAATTTTTAGGTGCAATATAGACACCAATGCCATATGTTGTGCCATGTTTTGGCGTTTTGGGATGGTCAAAGTCGTGGAGTATAATACCAGAAATGGACTTGTTAGAGGTGTCATGCCAAGCATACCTCATGTTGGCATTACCATAGGCAGACTTTCTTGCAACATCCTCTGCATGCCCTCGAAATGTCTATGATCAAGCATGTCCTGACACGGTCCTATAGATGCCCACAATAGTTGTTAATTCCACAAGCGTCTGAAGCCCACCTAGGAACCGGTCTCGCATTGCAACAAACTCTTTATCACCATCCTCCAATTTAATCATCAAATTGTTGATCTTCTTACTGCCAAAAAATGAACTTGACTGTAATTCCGGAGAAATGTTGGTGGAAGATCTGGAGTAGGAAACTCCAACATTACCACATTCTGGAAGTTTAGCTTCATTACATAGTTGAGAATGATCTCCAGTGTACTGTCTGACTCAATGATAAAACCCTGTTCCAGTGAACCTTCCGACTCAGACTTCACAAGTGTGGGTTTTTCATTCTTATTACTTGTAATTACTTCACATTCTCGAGTTTGCAAGGGTTTCCTTAAGGGAAATTTTGATGTCAAAGGAGGGATTCTCCTGGCAGAAAACCCTTAGGAAAAAACACTTCTCGTGAATATCAATCCAAGCAATCCATGTGTGAGACCCATCGCTCAAATCAATGTGACCTGCGAAGAAAACCAAGCAAATAAGAAAAATATAGATATAGATATAATGTTTTAAAAGATTATGAAACATTAAATTTTGCAAATTACACCACTTAAATTTACTATAAATAGCTACCAAAATTTACTACTCTAAAAAACAATAGCTACCAAAATTTGAACAAGATCCCAGAGTCCTCTATTAGTTAAACTATGCTTTATGTTAACACCATGCCTAACTTATACTAAAGACAATGACACTAGACGGAAGTCCACAGTGGCTATTTAATGTGCACAATATCCGTACCAATCCCTAGGGAATTGGGGTTGCAGGGCATCCCCTCGATTGGAATGGCAGGGACGTCGTTGAGGACGTGAAAGACTTCACAACGTTTCTTACCAAAGCTTTAATGATTCTCGGGATATCTTGACGTTTCCTTATCTAAATCTGACTTCTCAATCATGCTTGTCCACCCGTGAAATATCAGATTTATCAAACGAAAATATCTGGTTGATATAGGCAATATATATATTGATATCTCTGGTTTAATAAGATATATTGGTATTTATTTTAATATGAATATTAAGATGGTTAATTTTAATAATAATAAAATGTTTTTTATTTAAAGTAATTTAGAAAAAAAACAAATTATCATAGAAAATATATTTTTATGAGTTTAGAGTGAAAATGAATGGTGTATGATTTTTCGAATTGTAATTTTTTTTATTCGCTACTACTATATCACCATAAGCATATTTTTTTTATGGAATCAACAATAACATGATAGTATTTTTCTTTGCTGAAAAATATTTGTGTATTTTATATGAGGAATATACTGGGATTAAATTTAGTTATTTCTTGTTTAGATGCAGAGTATCCATGACTTATCTTCATTTTTGTGGATATGGGGAAGCAACCACTGTTTGTTTAGTGTGTGAACCAATTATTAGAATTATTCGAGTATTTCCATCTGTTTATACTAATCAATTGAAATTTAATGTTAGGTAAGTACTTTAGTTTAAATAAAATCCAAAATCTAAATTAAAAGAAGATTTTGATGGCACAAGATCAAGATTTAAATTTTAAGATAAGTTAATAGTAGTACTTGAAATATTCACAATTCAATATAGTATTCCCTATGTATAGGATTTCCTTGTTTAAGGGTTGCAATGATTTTCTAGGTAGTGAGCTTTTGGATTTTACCATGGCTCTGATTTGTTATGTGTATTCGACTTAATATATTGTTGTGCTTGAATACACAATGAAAGAGCAGGTAAATTTGACTCAGTAAGATTATCAATGATTAAATTTGGCTCAGTAAAGTTATCAATGGTTTTTAAGCTCATGTTATGATACCAATAGTTTATGTTTCTTTATTAGTTGGTTTTGATTCCTATTAAAATCTTGTTTTGCACAGTGCGGAGTGCTTTCTTAAAATTATAATAAACAGACCTTTAAATAATGTTTCACATGAATTTAAATTTTGAATATGATATATGTGTTGTAGAGTGTGGAGCACTTCTTAAAATTATCATAAATAATATTTACAATTGAATATGAATTTTGAGTATTATTAGGATTGATTATCATAATGAATGGATACATTGTTTAAAAAATAAAAAATACTATTAATATTCGAGACATTCTTGTAAAAAATATTTTCAAATAGATGCTTCAACAAGACACTAGCATTGTTATGCCAAACAACGTTTCCACAACTTGAGCTTCCTGCTCCAATAAACATATTTGTTCTTGAAAGCTTTTTCCAATTTACCAAAGACCCATTTCAAACAAGTGGGTAATAGATTTATTTTGAGGGACTTTAGCTCCATTTTGTTAGCATTCTTGGGTGCCCTTTTCACTTACTTCTTTTAGCTCATCTTTGCAAATTGTTTCAGTTGCATACATCAAAATATATATATTGAAATCATGTTTGGCATATACACTTTGGCAATACCCAGTTGCAATTTCTGTTTTATGTGAATTTTTAAGTTATATCATCCATTTATAGTTTACAATAAAAAGAATGGTAAAATAAGTTGTTATGCTAATAATTTTTGTTGAACTCAAATATGAATATATTTTGAGTGGGATAATGACTTAACAAAATAGCATGCCTTGTTAACAAATCTAGCTTAAATATAAATATATTTTAAGTGGGTTATCTTGCTTTGTAATGGAAATGCAAAAATGTAATAACATATATATTATAAGTATTGGAGTTATGTTTATATGAATTCTTGCCATGAATTCAAATATGAATCTATTTTCAGTAGGTTATCTTGTTGACTAACAAAAATCCTAAACAAAATTGTAAAATAAGTTATCAGGCTAATAATTCTCGGTAAATTAGCTCATGAAAATTGTGTCATCGAAATGACCAAGAATACTCAACTATAACTAATTTTTAATTAAAAGAATATTGCTTTTAATTCGTGCTGTACATCAAAAACAATACTTCATTGATGTTGTGGAATTATGTATCTAAAATTTTTTTTTACAAAATTTGAATTTCTATCTTATTAGACATTTTTAACCTTTTCAATTTATTATTATTAATTTCTTTACCATTATTATTATTTGTTCTGCAATTCCAAGATGAATATATTAAATTATGTTTCATTCCCACTGCCCCGTGAGACATTTTATGTGCAATGCGTGGAACACATTGTTGCGGTTCATCTGGATCCCATTTGAAGAACCTTACACTTTTTCTTGACTCAGAACCACGAGGAATTCTATCTTTTTCTTGACTCAGAACCACGAGGAATCAAATCATTCAAATTCGAAATATTCATGCGTTTCACTTTTTCCGTTTGCATTTTTCTGGTATTTTAAAGGCTTAACAACAATATCTTTATTAACAAACCGACAAACCCATATTTAATGTCCATTGAAATACTTTGGAGGAACTTGGCAATGTAAAAAAAAAAACTTACTAATTTGGGTAGGTATAATTAAATTTACCACTTAAACATTTATGAGTGCTTTAATAATATAAATTATGTCTAACAATGCATTTCACTTAAACAAACTTATCTACTTCTCTTTGCACCTTTTAAAACATAGCTAAATATCAATGTGTGAGACAATACACCCGTGCAACAACTCTCGCCGAGCAATTATAGATCTCGCTCACTGATCAAAATTGATTATTTTGTATTTTGCAAATCCTCATCTACATTTGAAACTCGGGGTTTACAAGATATACTTTAACCAATTTTGTATTTTGCAAATTCTCATCTACATTTGAAACTCAGGGTTTACAAGATACGCTTTAATCCATTACAGAAGGGTGCAAAATGAATACTTAAATTCGAATCCCTCCTGTCGAGAATCTTTACTGAAGGCTAGTAGAGCCAATAGTCTTTACTAAACCAGAAAAAAAGTTCATTGTTTTGCAGACTACCAATCTGGTTTGGATCTGTCATCTCGCGTGTGTCATCTTTATCTTTTTGATAATAAAATTTTATCATTTTCCATCCTCCCAATCTGGTTTGGACCTGTCGTATAGTGTCCTGCCCTCTTTATCTTTTTGATGTAACAGTTGTTTTTCTTTTAATGGATTTCAGCTACGCTCTAAAGGGGCGAAGGTTCATCTTGGTAACACCCTCATAAACTATTAAGCAAACTAATCTACCCTGACCAAAGTGATATCAATTTCAAGCTGACCATTCAAAAAATTGTTTGAAAGGAACCAGACTAACGAACTATAAATATATTCAAATGTTATTCTCCATTTTAATGACAGATTTTTAAGTAATTAGTATTTGATTTTAAGCATAGTAATGTACAGAAAGATATATATTCAGTAAATAGAACCTAAGGCGCCAATTTGCAGTTTCCTCGGAGCCAATCCTTGGAACATAAGTCTGAATGGGCACATGCCTTGAGAGTGCGTGCGAGTGTCAGGGAAGTAGACCACCCAAATCTCCTCTTCTACGCTTATAAGCAGTTTGACGATGAATCCAGGCCACCAGGAATATCTGTCATAAGATTCCACTGCATTCTGAACAAGAACTATAGGAAAATTACGATTTTTGTACATACAATTTTGTTCAAACATATGAAGGTCCACGATTCTTATACCTACTAGATGTCATTGTTGAACTAAATATAATGGTCTTCTCCACATATGGATCCTTTTTTTCATCAACACTATCAGTTATTAGTGGACTTGGTTCAATGAAATTGAAGGAGAGGAAACAAGTAATCGGTGAAGCACTAAGCTAGATATGATCCTTGCATATGAGAACGAGGAGTTTAAATAAAAGAACTTTCAAAATAAGAATGAAGTTTTAAATTAAGTTCAACTTTTTATTCTAAAAATCAAACTATTTTTCTTTATTTGGTTTTGAAAAAGAAACACTGGTAAATTCAAGAGGCTCTTATTTATCAAGATGACTTGTAGTTTATTTTGGCTTAAATTTGAACCATAATTAGTGTTGTGTTGCAACTAGAAGATTAATATGCCGGTGTAAGATACAGTTAAATCTTTATTGTGTCCAATACGTGTGAGGGTAGAACTAGAACTTATCTAATAGTACCTATGCCCAACCAATTCATTCATGGTGAGTAATATTTGTAGGGATCCCACAAATAATAATCTCACATTTCTTCTATTTGCAAGAGAAATTTGTGGCTTTGTACTATAAGAACTCCAAATCCTATATCACAATAACATTGTCCCTCTCCATCAAAATCTATCCAAACATTGTACCTTCCTTTGGATAATTTCTCAAATGCTCGTGTCAAGCCAACAAATGTTGTTTTTTCCCATTTCTATAAAATTTGGATCTTGGATCTTAAGAGAGGACTATTTTATTTCTTTGATAAGTGTGGCTAAAAGGTATTAATCTCTTGCTCATCGGGTGACTATGTGAATCATATTTTATGAATCAAATAATGGAAGTAAAGAATGGCACTGCAACCTTTTCTTTGGTGCCCCAATGAAATATCTCTACAATATTTTGATGATGCTATATTTCCTCTTTCTATTTCCCTTTTGAAGAGGATGGACCTATATAAAATTTGGCAAGCATTGGTATGGTTCACTCTCTAGTCAACATATTAGTTACGCGGTCAAGGTAGATTAGCTTGCATTGAACTTCGAAATCAAAGTTTTATAGTATTACTAATCATTCTAGGTTCTAGAGTTAATGTTAGTAATTAGTTTCTCATTTTAAAGCATAAATGACATTATTTTTAAATCTGACTTGATAATAAAATATATCACTTTTAAATAAATCTAAAATGTTGAATCATTTTGTTCATTGCAAATATTTCTTTGTGGGTCTATGGGTACTTCATTTTTATTGCTTTAAATTATCATGATGCATATGCACATAATTCTTCTCTATCAACAATTTTTTCAATAACAACTCCCCATGTGTGAGAAAATGCATTAGTATATATCATATACTATCTATCTCCTCTAGGAAATGTGAGTGGTGGCAAGGTATTAACCTCATTTTTGATGTGATGAACGTTGATTGTGATTTTTGGACTCTAGTAAGGTGGTCTTTTCTTTAACCATTGTTACATGAGCTTTATATATTTTTCTTGACACCAATAAAATGGTCTCACATAGTTCAAATTACCCAAAAACCTATATAGTTGAACCTTCTTTGTCAACTCTTCTATAAATTTGCAAAATTTTTGTAGAATGTGTTCTCAAAAGTCAACACATCATTTAGATATTTTGAATCCTAAAATACAAAAATTGTCTTGTCAATTTCCATATTCTTTTTTACAATATCAACCAATTCATGAATACAATTTCATAGAAGGTTTGTAGGTCATTAATATTCCTACAAATTCTTATAACATATGAATAAGTCATCTGTTAAAAATAGCAACAAGAAATGCTAAAAATAGCACTGTTATAAATAGCATTTCGGGATACATTCCAATTTTAGTTAGTCCCTAAACTAAAATTGTGAATTAAAATTCGAATTTGATCTTAGTCGCTAATTGTAAAATAATTAATTAATTCATCTTGAGTTAATTAATTATAGGAAATCAAACATGAAGTCTATGTGAAGACATGCAACAGTTTCTCCATTGATTGAGGAAGTTATCCCTTGATTAAAGGAGATCATGATGAGTTGTAATTAGTTAGCTCAGTTAACTGAGTTAAGTCCAGTTAGATTAGTTCAAATCATTTTTTGAACTAATTGTGAGTTTAGTTAGTTAATGCATGCATGCATGTAACTGCTGCACTTTAGATAACTAAATATTCTCTCATAAATAACTCATGCATGTCAGTTCAAACAGAGACCCAGTTGAAATCAGATGATGGGACAGTGTACTATCAGTTGCAAGAATATTCCATGGAAGATATCTCTTGCATGTAGAAGGAATTCATTCCTTGGAGATTGCGCAGTTACTTTTGGGTTTGATGAGTGTGTGATGAGGCCAATTCACATAGGTGGTAGCATTTGACCCCAAGGAAAACTGTGCAAGGAAATAGGAGGCTTGGAGGGTTGAGGGAAGGAATATCTTGTTTTTATTCAGTCTGTGAGCTGGATTGTTGGATTGTACTGAGAGCGGGATAGCTTGTGAGCTGATGCTTCATGTAATCTAAACATTTTTCCACTTATATGATAATACAGATATCGAGATTTTTAGTTGAGGCTTTCCCCAGATTATTCTTCTTTGTTCAGGTGTGATTGCTTTCTCATTCTCAGTTAAATGTGTTCTATTTGATCTTGCTCAAAATATATTAAGCTTCCGCAAGTTTGTTGTAGAAGTAGATCTTGTATTTTGCTTTAGTATATTGCATAATCTGTTGGTCTACAATGAGAAATTCTACATGGTATCAGAGAAAAGGTGATCAAGGTGAAGAACATTATACAAAGAAGGGAGAAGTTTGAAGGTTGAAGTTCCTGATTATAGAATTCGAATTCTTATCACATCTCAAATTTCCCCAATGGAATTCAACAGTTTAAGACTCGAGTATGCCCTTGATGGCAGCTCAAATTATATAGCCTAGAAGGATTGCATGGAAGCAGTATTAGAGGACAATGGTCTAAAGGACTTCATTGATCAAGAAGTCCCCAAGCCAACAGCGGCTAACGCTACAGAATTGGCAGAATGGAAGAAATGTGTGGCTAGAGCAAGGAGAATCCTCCTGGAGAGTGTTTGAGACCACATTGTCTCGAGCCTCCATGGGAAGGAGACACCGTTTTCAATGTGGAAAACATTGAAAGATCTAAATCAGAACAACAGCGATCAGAGGAAGCTGGCGCTGAATGACAAGCTTCGGAAAATCAAGTGTGAAAAGGGTGACACGATCTCTACAGGGATGAGCTTGGAAGTGTAGGGATCATGATAGTCGATGATGACATGGTGAGTCTTGCTCTCCTCTGTCTTCCTAAGAGCTGGAATAGCTACCAAGACTCGGTAAATGGAAGAGAGAAACTGCTAGATTGGGAACAACTTTGATCGGATCTGATGCAGGAGGAGATAAGAAGAAGCACCAGAGATGGATCTTCATCAAAGCAAGATGATGAAGAAAATCTAGCCTTAGTGAGTAAGGCAAGGAAAGGGAAAGGGAAGGCGTCCCATCCCAAATTCAGTTCTTCCCTTGGTGGGAAGAAGTTTGACAAATCGAAAGTGCGATGCTTTCATTGTCATGAGGTGGGCCATTATGGTACAAATTGTCCACAGAAGAAATCCAAGAAGGGATCCTCGAAGGGATTAGACAGTGATGCACTGGCCTCATAGTTCGAGTTGGATTTCTCTCTCATCGCATGCATGGTTTCATCCATGGTGGGATGTGTTTGGTACCTGGACAGTGGACCCTCTTTACACATGTCCAACGATAAGAATATTTTCAGTACCCTGTAGGAGAAGGATCTCTAAATGCAGATCGAGATGGACGATGATGGAAAGTATTGTGTTTGAGGTCAAGGTACGGTTCTGTTTCAGAGGAAGCATGGATCTCCTCTCACCCTGACTGATGTAAAGTATGTACCGGGTCTGAAGAAGAATCTTGTGTTTGTTGTTATGCTAGAAGATAAAGGCTATGATGTAGTCTTTAGTAAAGGAAAGGTATTCCTGAGGCATATCGATACTGGATAGACCAAGAGGATTGGGATTCGAGTAAATAATCTCTACAAGCTAGAGGTAGACGACTGTGTTGCATTGAGTTCCAAAGCAAAGGTGGTGCAAAGCCAAGATGTTGGCAAGCTATGGCATAGAAGATTGGGCCACTTGCACCATGGGGCCTTGAAGATCATGTAGCAGATTTCTACCAGACTTCCCAAGGGAAAACTGGAGCATACGAATACATGTAAAGGTTGTACCTTGGGTAAGTATGCGAAATCTTCCTTTCAGGATCGAGACAGTAGAGATGGAGCAATCCTGGAGCGAGTTCACACAAATGTTTGTGGACCATTCTCTACAGCCTCCACTGCTAAACAAAGGTACTATGTTATTTTTATTAATGATTTTTCTCGTAGATGTTGGATCTACTTTATGCAAAAGAAGGATCACACCTTCTTGAGGTTTTGTGAGTTTAAAGCATTGGTAGAGAAAGAATTTGGAAAGAAAATAAAAGCCTTGCGACAATGGTGGAGAGTATGTCTCCCAACATTTTATGACAATGGTGGAGAGTATGTCTCCCAACATTTTAAGGACTTCTGCACTTCAAAAGGAATTAAACGGGAGTTGACGGCACCCCATAACCCACAGCAGAATGGGGTGGCTGAAAGGAAGAACAGATCGATTGTGGGAGCAGCTCGAGCGATGTTGCATGACCAAAGCCTACCACTTCATTTGCGAGCTGAGGCATGTAATACAATAGTATACTTGCAGAACTAAAGCCTGCATCGTATACTGGGAATGAAGACCCTTATGGAGGCCTTTTTCGAGAAGCGACCAGATGTGAGTCACTTCGGGATCTTTGGATCATCAGTTTATTGCCATGTGACCAAAGATGCCCGGAAGAAGCTAGATCCAACAACTGAGTTGGGGATACTTGTGGGGTACACAGATACACCCCACAACTATCGAGTGTTCCTGCCTACCAGTCAGAGGACAGTGGTACGTAGAGATCTGAAGTTCGACGAGCAGAAAGCCATGCGAGTATCACTTGAGAGGGAGCTCAAGTTGCATGTAAAGGAGGAACTTTTAGTTCCTAAGGAGGAGGAGCCTCAAATTGATGCAAAGTAGCCTCATGTAGGGGAGTGGAGACATCCACTCATGCTGAGTCTTCCAGAGATGGGCGGAAATGCTCAAGGGAAGCTGACAGGTTGATGATGGATGCGCGAGAGAATTTGGGACAACCATCTTCTCAGCGCAGACAGAGGAGGTCACCCGAGCGATACACTGGTTACATGGCCCTGGTTGGGCAGTTTGTAGAGTCTGAACCTTCTTCATTCAAGGATTCAGTGCAGCAACCGGTCTGGGTTGATGCAATGGTAGAGGAGTATGACTCTATCATTCAGAACAGTGTGTGGGATGTTGTCCCAAGACCTCAGGACAAGTCAGTGGTGAGTTCGAGATGGCTTTAAAAAGTAAAGCAGGTAGTTGATGGTAGTGTTGAGAAACATAAGGCAAGGTTTGTTTCCCATGGTTTCTCACAGGTTAAGGGGATCGACTACAATGAGACCTTTGCTCCTGCAACAAGGTACTCATCTATCATTTCGATGTTGGAACTATCAGCTCAGATGGGTTGGAAGATCCATTAGATGGATGTGAAGACAACGTTCCTCAATGGGAAGATTGAGGAAGAGGTGTGCATTGAGCAGTCGGAAGGTTTTGAGACCTTTGATCATGAGTCGCATGTGTGCCGACTCAAGAGGGCTTTGTATGGGCTAAAGTAAGCACCTCGTGCTTGGTACACCAGGATTGACAGTTATTTCACCGGGTTGGGCTTCACCAAGAGTGAAGCAGATGCGAACCTTTACCACATCATGGTAGAAGGTAAGCCATTGATCATTGTTCTTTATGTCGATGATCTGATTTTGACAAGTGATGATTAGTTGATGAAGTCTTGTAAGGAGGACCTTGCAAGAGAGTTTGAGATGAAAGACATGGGACGTATGCACTACTTTCTAGGCATGGAGGTGTGGAAAAAAGATGGGGAAGTATTTATGTCTCAAGGAAAGTATGCCAATGAGATACTCAGGCACTTCCACATGGAGAAGTGCAAGCCCATGCAGACTCCTCTGGCTGGGAACTAGAGTAACGAGGATGCTACTTTAGGTAAGGTAGTAGCTACTAATGTTTATCAGCAGCTTGTGGTTTCATTAATGTATCTAGTGAACACACGACTAGACTTATGCTTTGCGGTGAACCAGCTAAGTCAAGCTATGGTTCAGCCTACCAAGCTGTTTTGGAAGGCAGTGAAGCATGTGCTGAGATACCTCAGAGGCACATCTCAGTATGGATTGTGGTAGAGACAGACAGAGGGAGTGAAGCTTTAGGGCTTCACAAATGCAGATTGGGCAAGGAGTCCATCAGACCAGAAGACAACTTCTAGAGGAATCTTCAACCTTGGTTTAGATGCAGTTTCCTGGTACAGCAGGAAACAGAGGTGAGTTGCACTTAGCTCAACAGAGGCTGAATACATGGCTACCAGTCAAGCATCATGTGAGGCCATTTGGATGCAGAAGATTCTAGTGGGATTGTTTGGTCAGAGGATGGATCCAACTATGATCTACTGCGATAATCAGAGTTGTATCAAACTCTCTGAGAATCCAGTATTTCATGACAGGTCCAAGCACATTGATATCCAGTACCATCATCTTCGAGACTGTGTGGTGAAGAGGATCATGTAGTTGTTGTATGTTTCGACCGAGGAATACGATGCAAATATTTTGACTAAGGCATTATCAAAATGAAAGTTTGAGTTCCACAAAGACAGGATTGGGGTGACTGATAATCCCTTTCTTGTTTAGAGGGAATGCTGAAAATAACAATAAGAAATGCTAAAAATAGCACTGTTATAAATAGCATTTCGGGATACATTCCAATTTCAGTTAGTCCCTAAACTAAAATTGTGAATTAAAATTTGAATTTTATCTTTGCAGTTGTTTGTAAAATAATTAATTAATTCATCTTGAGTTAATTAGTTGTATGAAATCATACATGAAGTATATGTGAAGACATGCAACAATTTCTCCATTGATTGAGGAAGTTATCCCTTGATTAAAGGAGATCAAGATGAGTTGTACTTTGAGTTGTAATTAGTTAGCTCAGTTAACTGAGTTAAGTCTAGTTAGATTAGTTCAAATAGTTTGTTGAATTAATTGTGAGTTCAGTTAGTTAATGCATGCATGCATGTAATTGCTGCACTTCAGATAACTGAATATTCTCTCATAAATAACTCATGCATGTCAGTTCAGACAGAGACCCAGTTGAGATCAGATGATGGGATAGTGTACTATCAGTTGCAGGAATATTCCATGGAGGATATCTCTTGCATGCAGAAGGAATTCATTCCTTGGAGATTGTGCAGTTACTTTTGGGTTTGATGAGTGTGTGATGAGGCCAATTCACACAGGTGGCAGCATTGGACCCCAAGGAAAACTGCGCAAGGAAATAGGAGGCTTGGAGGGCTGAGGGAAGGCATATCTTGTGTCTATTCAGTCTGTGAGCTGAATTGTTGGATTGTACTGAGAGCAGGATAGCTTGTGAGCTGATGCTTTGTGTAATTTGAACATTTTTCCACTTGTATGATAATACAGAGATGAGGTTTTTTAGCTGAGGCTTTCCCCAGAGTAGTTCTATGTTCATGTGTGATTGCTTTCTCATTCTCAATTAAATGTGTTCTATTTGATCTTGCTTAAAATCGATTAAGCTTCCGCAATTTTGTTGTAGAAGTAGATCTTGTATTTTGCTTTAGTATATTGCATAATATGTTGATCTATAGTGAGAAATTATTACTCAAAGATAATTTTGAAACATGTCCTCCATTCTCTTTTGGAACTCACAAGGTTCATTATTAAGGCCAAAGGGAATGACTCACAATTGATATTGAACAAGAGGTACTATGAGTGTTATTGTATATTTTTTAGTTAGGTAATATGAAAGTAGAAAAAAATTAGGTCAAACTTGTTAAAAATTTGTGCATCCTTTAATATTCTAAAGATATGATGACTTGTTAGAAAAAGGGTGCTTCAAGGGTTGCATGAATGCATTAAGAGGATTATAACTTACAATTATTCCAGGTTTGCCTCTTTTCATTTCTAAGTGATTGTTTACATAGAATTTTTGACAATCCTGTGAGCTCTTTAAGGGTTCTATGAGACCTTTCTCTAAAATCTTAGAAATCTCTTCTTGACTCAAATTGGTCTCTATATGACTCACTAGTATAGTTAATTTCTTTTGGTGAAAAGGGATAAAAAAATGATTTAAATAGGAGAGAAACACATTGCTTTTATCTAGTCCAAAATAGATTTGGTGACTTAGAAGTGAAATGTTTAGTGAGGTTCTATGATATTGAAAAAACAGTCTTTTGTTTATGGGCTTTTGAATAGGATACAACCATTTTTACTTTAAATAATTCATGAGTGCTAAGTGGTTTGAATTATATCTCTTTAGTTGTCATAACACATCTACATATAGCTAAGTAGGACATTGGACAAGTGACTTGGTTTCCAACTATGTCTATTTTTATTAACATATCCATAGAATCTATGGTGATAGGAATAACCTTTTCTAGAAAATCATAAGCATGTATGAAGTCATCAAAAATAAAATCTATTCAATGAAATGAAATGGTGTCTACAATACTTTGGATTGAAACTGGAAGGTATTTGACTTCACCTTATAGTAGGACTATTGATCCATCAATTGATGTCCCTCATTTCATTTCTCTCCAGTAATATAAAGGGAGAGAAAATCATTTTTCCAAGTTATATTGGCATCCTATATATATCATGAAGTTTATAGGATATGGTGGGTATTCATCTAGGTATAACCAAAGTTGAATATAATATTTGGTCCCTTCATAAGATCAATTTCTAGCTTCTATTTTGATTATGTATCAGCCTAGATCCATCTTAACTCTAGATCTATCAAGCACAGAGAGGGATCAAATATCTCAAGGTGCAAACCTATTTTTTGAGTGCAAAACTAGAGGAAATGTTTGCACATCAAGAGATTTGATCCCTCTTAACACTTGATAGATCCAAAGTTAAGATGGATATAGGTTGGTTTGATACACACACACACACACACATATATTATATCATTTTATTTTTATTATTTTATTTGACTGAGTCAAAATATTTAGATAGCATAATAGTACATTACAACATCCCTTCCATACTAAGTTGGAGAGCACCTCTCGACACAAAAATATTATTTTTTCATGCCTTCTTGCATCATAATCTCGCTTTCTTTATTTTGTTTATTTGTATCATTTTCTTGTTTATTCTAGAGCCTTTGCATATGTTCTAAAAGTTTTTCTTGTGAACACACTTCTCTTTCCTTTTGAAAAAATTCAAGCACTTGTTTTAATTCCTTATTCTCCTTTACTAAGGCCTTCAAATCTTGATGCTTTATATTTTATTTCAAATTTTAAAGGTTTTATTTTTCTTCTCTAGAAGCTTTCCTATATTCATGCTTGTTTGGGTGAGAGCATAAATCTCAACATGATTATAATATCCTATGTTATTTTTAACAAACTTTGAAGAACTTGTTTCTTCTTCATTCTACTTAACCAGTTTAAGAAATGACTTATTTTCATCTCAGAGATTGATGTGGATAACATAATTTTAAATGGTTGTGGGTATCAAAATTTTGATACTTATATATGGAACTTGGTTTCTAATTAGTTGATGATCAATTTATTTATTTTATCTTGTAAGTGGATGATATGTTTCCGATTGGAAATGACCTGGAAATCATTTAGGAAGTTAAATCTCAGTTGTCCTCTAGATTTGACATGAAGAATATTGATGCTACAAATTCCAATTTTAGCTTGAAAATTAGAAGAGATCACACAAATAGGAAACTCTAGTTAAATAAGAGGAAGTATGTCAAGACAATATTATACAGGTTTTATATGCAGGAATGTAAATCGATAAAGGTTCTTATTCTTATAGGTATAAAGTTATATGTAGGTTAGTGTCCCAAGACACTGGAACATGTAGAGAAGATGTCTCATATTCCATAATCCAATGCAGCTAGAAGTGTGACCTATGTAATGGTTTGTACTAGAGTGGAGATTGCACATGTAATGAGAGTATTGTGTGGCTATATGTCAAAACTAGGGAAGGAGAATTGGAAAATAGTAAGTATGGTTTTCATGTATTTGTGTGGCACAACTGACTATCGATTTTTCTACCAAGTAAGACCAATATTGGATAGAGAATTAGACATGTGCACATGGTTTTTTAATGCAGATTGGGATGGGGATCTGAATCATAGAAGATCTATAATTGGGCATGTGCTTAATATGTTTGGAGGAGAAATCAATTGAATGTGAAAGAGACAATATATAGTGGGACCATTAATTGCAAATTGATTACATGGTATCCACTCATGCAAATAAGGAAGCATTATGGTTATAGAGATTGTGTCCTGTCATTGGGTTGGTACAATGGGTTGTGAAGATAGATTTTGATAGTTAGAGTGAAATATTCCTAACAAATAACCTAATGTATAATTATGAGACAAATCATATTGATTTTTAGTAGCAAAAATTTTAGAAATATATTTGAAGAAAAGAAGGTATTTCTGGTGAAGGTGAACACTTTGAAGAATGATATAGATTCATTAACAAAAATTGTGAGCACTAAGAAGTTCTCATAGTGTAGATAAATAATGGGAATTATTGCCCTGAATTGTTGATCATGTACTCCTACAACCCCCTATGTGCAAATAAAACAACAAGTGGGAGTATGTTGGGTATGTGTTATGTTCTTTACAAAACTACCCTTATATGTTGTATGTTACGCCAGACACATTGAGGGTTTCATGGGGGATGGTACCCCCACCCCCTCCTTGTCTAGGGAATTCATAGAGGGGCAAAAGACCCTCTACATGGGTGTTCAAGGGAAGCTACCTTGAAAAGAATATTTTGGGTAGTTTTTTCATCCATTTTGGGTGATTTTTGGTACATCGTTTTCACCTATAGTACTTTTGTTGTGCACGGTGGAGCCCATGATTTTGAAATTTCCAATTAAGTAACTATGGTTGTATTTTAATACAAGATAAATGAATTGGTGGTTTATGTATGTCGCAGGATATATTTGTTGTATTGTAATACTACAAAGAAGAATAAACTAAAAAATATTTTTGGCTTTCCCAATTTTGGTTTCCAAGGTAAAATCTTTGTGTTAATTTGTGTGTGTGTTTTCCACTACATATTTTATGTTTTATTAACAATTAATTAACTATATAGCTTTGAAACCTACAATTATGTGGCTATAAAAAATATTCCGATTAGGATGGAATGTTTGGTTAATGATAAAAGCATGAATGGCTGAAGTTGGTATTTTGATGCTAGAATATGGAATTGAACTTGCATTGTATGTGCGAAAATGAAAAGGCTTAAGTTAGAGGGCCTTGTTTCTAGATCTAGGCTAATTGACATAGATGGCTAAGGCATGGTGCCTTGAATAGAAAGAATAAGGGATGTTGTATAGCGTGGAATATGAATTTCATTGTGATAATCTTAGAAAGTAGTGTGTGTGCACATTTTTAGGCTGAACACATTAGGATAGATGCATGGATCGACTGAGTTAAGGAGAAAGCATTGGATTGCTTGTATTTTATAATGGAATATTTCACATTACATGGTTTTCCTTAGTTAAAGGTCATGATGCACATAGTGCTCATAAGAGAAAGTACATGAGAAATAAATCTCTTGGAAAAGAGAGTCATAATGTCAGTTATGGAATGACTAAGCAAGGAGGTGAACTCCTACAAAATCCAATTCATCTCAAATCTAAGTAGGGAATTTTATGTGAGATGATGCATATGGGTAGATGTATTTGCTTCTATGGAGATATGCAATGCATACATAAAGGTATCTTAAGTACCTAGAATAATGCATAATGTGTGGATGAATGATAAATGGAATGAATGCTAGTATAAGATTGAATAAATAAGTAGATCCTACCTCAAACAATGTATGATTGTTGTATGTTGATATTTGTTTAAGGTTTGTACCTAATGGAGATAATAATCTCCTTGAATATGTTAAAAGTGTTCTCTTGAAAATTAAGTATGAATATTATATTTATATCATATTTCCTTGTGGAAGAGGAAGTCCTATTGGTAGAAGTTCCTACGTAAATATCCATTTAAGAAATGGCAAGGCCTTGAAGAGGATTTGAAATTAAAAGGGAAACCCATGAAAAGTCTGTACCAGTTATGTTAGCTATTGGAAGGACATGTTAGTGATGTCCTTTATATAAGAAATAAGCTAAGGTATTAATGTGAAATGTGTTCTTTCATAGGTGCAAGAATTTCACATAAATGAGCATGGAGACCAAAAAAGTAGGCTAAGGGATGAATTTCCTAATGTTATGTGAGAGCAAGAGAAAATTCCTCAGGAGAGGAGATGAATTTTATGAGATTGTGACGAGGTTATAAAGACAAATTATAGCCATTTAAAAGGTTAAAATTGATATGTGGCTATCATCCTTGAGAGAAAATGGGATGACTTAATATTTTAAATCTTATTGAATCTCCTACAAAGTGCAAGTTTTCTCAAACATTAATGTGAAGTAAAATCAGGATCAAATGTTGAGCAGAACAAGAGATTAAGTGGTATGGTCATCTTGGATCGAGGAGAATGCAACAAAGTAATATTGGTGATGGAAAATTCTTCCTTGGGTGGACTATGGAGAGACTCTACTAAGAAGACAAAGTTATGCAAATGACAAAAATAATGGATTCTTAAATAAAGACAATTGTATCTTAAATTGTTATTAAATATTTAAGCAATAATGATATTTAGATAGTATATGTTGAGATAGCTGGTATACATAGTAGTGCAATGGGGAGGATCACTCGAGTTGTTCAAAAGAAATATTATAGATGTTGGGCCTATTGAGATTTATTCAATGAGATTATTATATAGAATACAACACGTTGTTTTATTCAAATTCAATTTATCAAAATCCTTTGACAGAGTTAACTAACTATAGCTTAGACACGTACTCACACACCTCATTTTTTGTCATTCCTTTGTCAATTGGATATTAAATTTTATCTCCATGACCTCAATTACTCTTTTGATTAATGGAGTAACCTCACCTTTATTATGTGTGGATCTAGGAATTCGAGAAGGATTTCCATCACCCCCACTTATTTTCCTCCTAGTGGCTAAAGGTCTTAGAAAACTCATCACAATCCAAAAAATAGGTCATCTTATAAAGGAAATACTATCTTAGGCCACTACTCTCTAATTTATATACTATTTGTGGATGATGTTCTCACCTTTCAAATGGAAATTTATAGCATCTTCAAAATTTAAAAACACTTATGGTCTCCTTGTGGCTAGCAATGAGAATGCAAATAAACATGGAAAAAAACTCCTTATACTACTAGGGCATCAGGCAAACCATAGAACACAAAATTGAATATCTCTTAAATTCCCATATATAGGATATTTATATTGGCCTAAAATATTTAGGTTTCAAGCTCAACGAAAGCAACTATTAGAAAATACATTAGCACTAGATACTATAAAACATTGAAAAGAGAATTAGAATTTGGTGCAAAATGTGGCTCTCTTGAGCTAGAAGATTTACCCTATGTAAATGTGTCCTTCAAGCAATTCCATTATAATGGGATTCTCTCTTGGATCCCATCTAGAATCTTACACAAAATTAGATAGCATGCCTCTCAGCACCTATGGGTGAGACATGAGTGGAAAAACATATGTGCTTTCGTCTTGGAACAACATTGCTACCCCAAAATTCCAAGGGGTGGGGATTGGAAATCCCTTTATGGTTCTCAAAGACCCTTGCTACAAAATGGGTTTAGAAGCTCCTATAAGAGACAGGTCTCTAGGGCACACAAACCATCATAAAAAATGCATAGATCCACCAGCCACTAATTATTGATTGGATTCAATATCCCAGAAAAACGATAAAGAATGGGTCCATTGTTTGGAAAACCATCATTAAGGCCTTTCTCCTCATAGGAAAAATTATCTGTTAGAAAGAAGGGAATGGGTCCTACTTCCAAATCAGAATTGATCCTTGGGTTAATTGTCAACGAGACCATGTTCTATGTCCCTCCCTTAATTCAGATGGCTTCTTCACCCTAAACCAATTATTTTATTACAACTATTTGCATAGACAACATGCCTAGTTTTCTTTTCAAGGATTGGGGTTGGATGTGGAATATGGAAACCATTGGAACAAGTGCATAAATTCCCTTCGACACTCTCATATATCTCTCTTTGATTTTTCGTACTTATTGATATGGAATCATAGCCCTTATGGGTCTTATTCTACAAAACATGGTTACTAAAGCTTAGCCATGGATGATCCTAGAGGGGACCAACCTTGGTGGAACAAAGAACCCTAGAAGTTAACATGTCCTCCAAAGGCATAACTTTCCATGTGGATACTTCTAAGAAACAAAGCCCATACGTGGGACAACCTCCAAAAACATTATTTTTATGGCCTAGATAAATGTCCCCTGTACTTCAAGAATCTAGAAACCATAAACCATATTTTTATTTCTTGTCCCTTCACAGCTATTTTTTGGTGGGTCATTTGTGAGTTGGAAGGAACTCTCCTTCACTATAATGTGTCTAGTATCATTTAATGTCTCTCCTTGTGGCTTGCTTCTCAAATAAATTTCCAATATAAAGTTGTCCTAGTCATCGTGGCTTGAGTAGTATCGTTGGAAATAAATGTTTCTATCTTCAACAATAAAGACATGTTCCCAATAAATATCACCATTCACAACCTCTCTATCACCAACTCCATAGCTAGCAAACTCCAATATTTCCCCACTCAACATTCTCACACCCTTGGTATCTAATTGGAATCATCATGGGCATTTTCAATGGGGCATCTTAAGGAACCCCCTCGATTGGTGGAGTAGGTGGATTATTACATGTGTCTAGAAATACTTATATCTCCTTCTATATAAACAAGGGTATTGCATCAAACAACTATGTTGAAATTTTTGCACTAAAACTATTGCTCCATATTACCATCTCTAAGAACATTCCTACACTACATGTCTGTGGTGACTCACATAATGTAATAAAATAGGTAAATGGAAATGGGTGAATGGAATTTCCAGAGTTAACAACCACAACCTTGCCCCAATATTTGAAAAGATACAAGAGTTGATAACACATTTTACTCATATCTATTTCCATCATATTTACAAGTACCATAACACAATAGGAGATGCCCTTTGAAATATTGGACTAGATCAAGATAGAGACTTGTGTGAAGGCTGTAACAACCCCTAGTTGATTTTGCATGTAAATAAAAAATAAGACCAAGGTCATGGGACATGTATTCCAAGATTAATGTTGGGAGAAACATAGTGATGGGTATCACTGGTGATTATCTAATGGCTAGGGAAATTGGAAAAGGCATTGGCAAAGGAAAAGTGATAATAAATGGCTTTTTATTTGTGAAATAAAGGAGAATAGGAAAAAAGGAAGGTGAAGCGACACAGATTTTCATGTTAGGAAAAATGAAGGAAAATGAAGAAAATAGAGGCCTCAATGATAAAAAGGCTTCTGAAAATCAATTGCTAGCTTTTTGTTAGTTTAGTTTAGGAGCTCTCTTCTATTTTCTCTTCCTCTCATACTCTTGCACACTTAGATCATTCTTGGAGCATGCTTGGAGCACTCTAGCATTCACTTGGATTGGGGAAAGAAGGAAAAGGAAAGCAAGAAAGCACAAGGGAATAGGTGGATCAGTGGCTACAACTGGATTGCTTTGCATGTAACAGGTTGCATGTGTGATTTCCTTGCTTATTTATGGATGCATGGTATATTCATATGATTATGTGGTTATTTGTTGTCATTAGCATGGAGGATTGTCTAGATTAACAGTTTTTTAAGCCTTTCCTTATCATTTTTTGGATAGCCATGGCATTATGGGTTTTTCCACTTGATTGTTTTTTGATTGGTACTCATAATTCCTTATGGCTTTGGGTTGGAACAAATGCTCTGGAAGCCCTCGAACAACTTGGGTTGAGTTACTACTCTTGAAACCTGGGTTGGGACAAACACTCTAGAGCCCTTGTTGGGTTAAGTTATTACTCCCTAGAGCTGGGTTGGACAAATGCTTTGGAACCCTGGAAGGCTATGGGTTGAGTTACTAGTTGTTGGAACCCTGGATGGTTTGGGTAGAGACTGATCTAATTACTACTAGCAATGTTCGACCGTGAGGTGGAATTGTTGGTTGAGGGTTGAGGTGGTTTGGATTTTGGAAACCTTGGTTTGGTTTTGTCTTGGTTTATTCCATGAGATCCCACATTCATTCTTGGAATATGGTGCGAGGGCGATTTCTTGAAGGAGAGATTTGGTTCAGCCCAATCTATGGTCACGTGGTATGTTGGAGTCTCTGACTTGGTTGGTATTTTCATATATTAATAAGAGTTATTCTTCTACAGCGATTCCTGTATACTTTTAGTGATTGTATTGGTGATATTATAGTTGAGTTGTCATGATTCTTATGTTGGTTATTTCTGGTTATATGTTGGTTATATGATGTGTACCATCTATGGCTCTTATCATGAATTGTTCAGTTATTGATTGGTCGATGAATGTATGGACTAATAAGGGTTGTTGCGCTTATGTGGAGAAGGCATAAAGCCTTCTTGATAGTAAATAGATATGTATTTACAACCTACATGTACTATGTACACAAAGTGATTGTATAAATGAATAACTTGGACCTCCATCTTTCTCGAGTTGTAACTTTGGCATATGATCTTCGTTTGACTATCATAATACCTCATTTTAAAGATCTCCATAAGGAGGTCAAGGAAATCGACAATAGAATAAATTTTGACACTTTTGCGGTCTCCCTGTTTTGCTAGAAATGTTGTTTGGGTCCTCAAAATGGTGTAAAAAAATTAGAACAAGAAGAAAAAAAATAATAATAATAATAAATAAATAAATAAATAAAATAAAATAAAAATAAAAATAAAAATAAAAATAAAAATAAAATAATAATAATAATAATAATAATAATAATAATAGTAAATAATAAAAAATAAATAAAATAAAATAATAAAAAAAAAATGTCAAAAATAGAAAGTTCTATTAAATTAAGGAAAAGAAACTAAAAAGAAATATTCTTGGGTCAAGTTAGGCTGATAACAGTGTGATCATGTGTTACAGGGTATTTGTAGTCAGTTATCTACATGTGGACCCCATTTTCCATAAGTGCATCTTGAAAATCAAGTCTCGCATAGTAACTCTTATCTCATTTTTACCCTGGTGAATAGGTTAAAGTGGGTAAATATGGGGTGAGGTGGTTACAAAGTGTCACATCATAAATAAGGGAAAAAATAAAAATATTATCTTGACCATTCTGGTTGATATAAGTATTTATTTTTTTAATATTTTCTATGTTTAATATGATGTAAAAAGTTGAAGAACATATTTGTGGAAATTTTTTTGTTTTTGAAAATGGGTGGAAGCACGCACTCACGATGAAAGGAGTTTTTTTTGCAAAGGATTTTTTTCCAGTGGAAATATAGCCTATAGAATGCGAGGTTGCATATGTAATGTGTAATTTTACTTATATAAATAAAATTACATGTTTTTTTATAAATAAAAAATATTAATTATAAATAAAATAAACTCAAAATTAAATTAATATTTAAATAATTCTTATTTTTAAGGCTTATAATTTTTAAATTAAATTTTAAATAAAATAAAATAAATTGTGATATAAAATTAAATTATATTTGTCATTAAATTATATTTAGAAACTCTCCTAAATTAATAAACATCCAAATTTAACCTTGTTAATAACTAGCACAAAGACATTAATAAATGTGAATGTTCTAAGAATAACAAATAATTTGTGTTTAAAAGATCTATTTCATTTATTACCAATCAAACCTAAGAAATTTACTGCTATGTACTTATTCTCGCAAATTTTTAATATAATTATTAAATACAACATTCATAACTAAACTATTCAAAAATCATTTATGCGGCACACATTTCTTTTACACACAAACTCAATAGCAATAAAATACATTTAATAATGCTCATTAAAAAAAAGATATATTAATTATTTAAAATAAAATACAGCCCATTGTTGTACTTCAGTACTAACGATTTGGCTTTTAATCAACTATTTCAATACTAGCCTATTGTTACTTATATAGAAGTCCATGAAACAGAATTGTTGTAGAAGTCCATGAAACAGAATTGTTGTTATAGCTTTTTTCAAAGTGTAAGCTTTAGGAATAATCAAGCATTTGGCGAAAGAGTTTAGTGCCAAAGGTTTTATTTACAAATCTATAATTGGAATTTAATGGACAATCCACATACACTTTCGGTCATCTTGCGGTCATCGCTAGGTTCTTTAATGTTGTTTCTTTTAAAGTGTAAACAATTTGTACTACAAATCCTAGCCTCATATTGTATATTCGTTTATCAATTGCCCCAATACCACCCAAAAATACCAAATAGATGTATATAAGGCTGGAGGGAGAAGGCTAGTTACAACACCACTCAAGAGTGCCAAATAGATATATATAAGGCTGAAGGGAGAATATATAGTTACATTGAAAGACAAAGGAATGATCAATTCTGTAATTAATGTGTTCAACCTTCTCATAATTTTAATTGATATATATAAAGTTGAAGGGAGAAGAAGAATAGCAAATAAATATATATAAGGATGAAAGGAGAAGGCTAGTTAACACCACCCAAGAAGAATGCCAAATAGATATATACAAGGGTGAAGGGAGAATACTAGTTACATTGAAGGACAAAGGAATGATCAATTATATAATTAATGTGTGCAACTTTCTCATAATTTTAATAGAAATATATAAGGCTGAAGGGAGAAGACTAATTACATTAAAGGATAAAGGAATGATCAATTATGTAATTAATTTGTGTAATTTTTTAGATAATTTTTTTTATTTTTTAATATGAAAGAAAAAACGAAATTTATTATAGATTTTTCATTTATTTATTGAATAATATTGAGAAATAAAATTTAGATTACAATAAATATTTCTTGAAAAACATATATGCATTTCTTTATAATTTTATAATTTTGTTTTTTTATTTAGCAAAATTATTTATGTGACTTCAACTTAAATTTCTAAATCAATTTTAAAATTGAAAAGTTTAAAAAAAGTAAATATGAAACGATTAATTGTATTGATAAATTTGTTAATAATATAAAATATTCCACCATCGGCCATTTATCTTTATTTATATTGTGCATATCCATTAGTCTTTATCTGCATAGAGCTTGCATACATATAAAGGAAGGTTTTTCTTCAAATTATGCACCAAATCATCTTGCATTTACAGGGTTTTCCAATGGATCTAATATTGTTAAAATCTTTGGTTGAAAAGGAAGGCCCAACTTAAAAAACATTATTTTGTAACTTTGATCTACCCTCAACAGTTTAATTGTTCATATGCTTGTTGCAGAAGATTCCAAACTATTTGGGCACTCATGATCTTCTTTCGACACAAAGCATTTGCATATGGTAGGTTTGGACATCTTTGGGAAGACGCGTGATGAAAATCTCATTGAGAGATGAGCTTACTTTAGCTTTAAGGGAGTACATGGCAGTGAATCGGGTAGGAATGTGCAACAAAATGGCCCAATTCCAATGGGCCTAATGGCTTCAATCTGGTTAAGAGGTGGTATATTTAAATTTAATCATTATTTATTGGTTTGAAATAAAAAATTTGTTGAAGTGTTTTTTATATTTACTGTGTTTTACATTTATTTTTTGATTGATGGTGTATAAGACAAAAATATTTTTTCCAAATAAAATATTATTCATTTATTTTTTTAAATTTCAAAATTCATCAAAACTACATTTAGAAGTTATTTCAATTTAAACATTTTCTCAAAAGTTATTAAATATTTTATCAATTTTTTGTTTATTTATTTATTTTTCAGATAAGTACAAAATCAATTGTATATTAAATAAAAGAACAATTTACTCATTAATAAATTCAATTAAGATTTATTAATAAATATTCAATTAAAACATTTCTAACAACTTTGGCTACACTATTTTTTACTTTTAAATGGCTATATTTCCAAAAAAAATATATATATATATATTAAAATTATTATCAAATATTTTATTAAAACATCTTTTTTGTCCATAAAACTTTAAATAAAAAGTGATTATGAAAAGTCATTAGTTTAATTTCCTCAAATCAAAATGATATATTAAACATAATGAAAATATAGTCTAACCAAATTAAATCAAATTAAAAAAAAAAAAATCTTAGAAGAAAAAAAAAATCAAACAATACCAATCTTAATTGCCAACTGAAAAAAGAACAAAATAACTATGTGCACACTAATAAATTCTACTAAAACTTATTAATAAGCATTCAATTAGAGCATCTCCCACAACAGGAGAGTCCCTGCAACATAATCTATTCCTGAAATACCATGTTTCTTATTCTAGAATTGAAAAAAAAAATACACATATCTGTCGACCAAGCGGCAGTGCTCCTAATGCAACATCTTTTTTCTGATTACAGTATTTCTTCTTCAACAACTATTTCTAAAAAGACTCTAATTCTTGTATTCCTTCCAAGCAAAGAAGGTCTGTGCAATGCTCAACAGGAGAAGGAGAAATCCAACGAACAGAGCTACGCCCTTTCCTGGCTTAGACAGATGGTCCCAATAGAATTCCCACAGCAGCTTGTTAAATCTGCTCATGTAATATTTCCTTATCAGCACATCCTTGAGTGCATCGTTGAGATCCTGGGGAGGATCCAGGTGGCCTGTTAAGATGGGATGGCATATGCCATTCCACATATCGGCTATGGTCTGGTCGGTTAACATCAGACTTCCGCGATCAATGACTTGAGATTCCCGGAGCAGTCGAACGTCCTCGGCCGTGTCGATGAGGCAGTCCATCAACCCAACATAACGCGTCAGATCGTCGCCACGGGTGGGGTCATTTAACTCCAAGGCAAGCATGTTCCTAAAGAACACTTCCGTCTGCACTTCGGATACGGTGATCCGGGGAAGGTAGAGCGTGCCCCAGTATTTGTCGAATCGGATATGATCAGGCCTGCTGGAGAAGGATTTGAATTCAATGCCGCCCTTTTTTAATTCTCCCGCGTTGTATGAGTTCAGAATATCGTGGCGGCCTTCCCTGTATGGATGCTTGACCTTGAGAATAGTGAAGACCACTCCAACAACGCTTTCGAGTTCGTGCTTCACTCTTTGAAATCGAGTGTGCTCTGCCCGCTTTTCCTGCTCTATCACTTCCACATGTACCAGTGGCGAAACTACTGCGCGCACGCAACCAAGCAAATGCTGTTGATCATTATTTTGTGTCTCAGATATCTTGATCGAATGCTGTTGATCATTATTTTGTGTTTTGGTATCATTATTTGACATGTCGAATTGATCGAAAGGAGACAACTTCTTGTACGTCTTCTGCAACTTATCATTGAAACCGATCTCTGCTGAGCCAAACACATTTCTCAAGAGAAACAGCGGAATCTGGTTCTCGAGCTTCAGAATGTCACACTTTATAGAGACTTCAAGCCTTTTCATGCCATCGCCTGATGGTCCAGGCTGACTGAATAAGAAATCTAACAGAAAGCATGAATCTATGGCCATCATAAGCGCGAAGTGCTCAGGGTACTCACCGCCCCTACTAATTTTCCAGTCATAGAAATCCTCAATTTTCTGCTGCATCTCTTTGATCTTTTTAATTACACCATCCAAGCTCTCGCCACGATTGCGCAAAAATGTAGCCGCCGACTGGACTTTGTACGCCTCCACAGTTGACATCTTCAGCTCGTGAAACTCGTAACTATCTCCTGCAGAAGAAGAGGCCGCAATCTTTTTCTCCAGCGTCCAATGGTGGTAAGGCCCCAAAGAGACGAAGTGTGGTATGTACGCCTCTGGTTTCGCATCCAAGAGAGGAGCAGCCACGCGCGGAACCTTATCCGCCTTTTCCAGAGATTTTCCATTATTTAATACATCTTGAACTTGTTCAACCCACTCCTTCTGAAACACGAGCGGTTCTTTCACTACCGCCGCCATTCTCAGATTATCGCAACCTAATCTACTGAACTGTTAACACTAGAGGCAAACAGGAAAGCAGCACTGAATGTTTTGGGACTGCCCCTGAATTTTCATTCCGCCTGCCTGCACAGATATAACACTATGTTGCAGGAATGTTCCAAACCCAATGGAGTGTGCAAAGAATGTAATTGGAACCCATCGTTGTGCATGCTATACGTGGTAAAGTAATTAAAGAGGACAGAGAGAAGGAATTTTTGAGATGGAATAATTCAGCTGCAAGAGAGAATAATCTTCACTTTTGACCAATAATTTCTCTATACCTTTCTGCCACCAAATATTTATTTATATTCTTTTTTTACGCTTTTCTGCCACCGAATATTTATATTGCTCTATAATATGTGCATTGGACTCGTGCAATCCGTATAAACATATTATATATTATTATATTTTTCTATAACTTTTTATATTACAAAAGATAGCGTAAAATATATATTATTGTCTTTTTCTATAATTTTATATTACAAAAGATAACCTAAATTTTATATATTATTATATTTTTCTACCTTACTTTATATTATAAAAATATATTATTTCTCTTTTTATAATTTTTTATACCCAGAAAATTAGCCAAAAATATAGATTATTATATTTTTCTATAATCTTTTATATTAAAAAAAATAACTTAAATTTTATATATTATTATATTTTTCTGTCTTACCTTCTATTATAAAAATATATTATTTCTCCTTTTATAATTTTTTATATTCCAAAAAATTAGCCAAAAATATATATTATTATATATTTCTATAGTCTTTTATATTAAAAAAAATAACTTAAACTTTATGAATTTTATATATTATTATATTTTTCTGTCTTTCTTTTATTATAAAAATATATTGTTTCACATTTTATAACTTTTATATTAAAAAAATAACTTAAAATATATATTATTATATTTTTCTATAATCTTTCATATTACTAAAAATAACCTAAACTTTACTTTATAAACTTTATATATTATTGTATTTTGCTATCTTACTTTCTATTATAAAATATCTTATTTTACATCATAATTTTCACTCTATTTTTACCCTAAGTCGAACACAATTAGTTTGGTCACATATATGAAATTGCAATCATATTGTGATTTTCCAATCATTACTTTTTATTGATACAATGTATTCTATTTTTGTCATATAAATTATTGATACAATGTATTCTATTTTTGGCATATCAATATTTTTTATAGATTAATAATTATATTTAAAAAAATTAATTCAAATTTTAATATATATATATATAATTTTTTGAGGTTAAAATCTAAATTCAAATTTTAATAAAATAAAACATATGCATTTTTATAAATTAAATAATAAATCTGTTCTTATTATTTTTTTCAATTATAAATTAAAATTCTAAAAATAAAATTTATGTATTTTTATAAGTTAATAATTATATTAAAAGAAATTTTTATTGAATATTTTAGTTCAAATTTTAATAAATAAATAATATAATTATTAACTTGGATAGACAATCTTGATTTGGACGACTAATGTAGTTCAAATGTAACATATTATAATTTTTTAAAGCTATGTTTGCATAATCATTGAAATTAGGGTCTTGCTCTCTAATTGCACGGATGAGAACTTTACAAATTAGTAAGATTCAAATTGATGGAATTCTAAACCTTAAAACTATTTTGAATTCAGTGTTTTTACTGTAATTTACCTATGTTTAAACTAAATGGCAAAAGTAGTTACTATGTAGCGCTTGTTATATTATTGTTGAATATTGACATAAATGATTCATGATATTACATTAGTTTGTTATTCCTGGGTAGTGTGTTATATACCTAGGGGGAATAATATGGGGTACCAAGGGAGGTACCCAAGGTAATAATGTAATAATGGGATGGGCCATAGTAATAAATAAGGTGGTTAACCCATGTCATGTAAGGGACCACAAGTAGTTAATAATAATGTAATGGGCCCATGGTATTAGTTTGATGGTATGAGGGAACCATGGTAATGATCCATGGTATTATATGTATGAGGCCTATATAGAGGCTAGAGACTCCACGTCAAGGAATATAGTGAAGGATTATTGTATAAACAAGCATATGGCTTGTGGAGTGTTCTCCTTCCTTAAGGAGTGAATGTATGGTGTTGCCCTACCTTAAGGGTTTGATATCAATAAAGAAGCATTTCTATCTATTTCTCTCTTATTGTTTCTGGGTTTATTTCCATTATCATATATTTTCGAGGTAGATCTATAACAAGTGGTATCAGAGCTACAACAAGTGGTATCGGAGCTATAACAAGTGGTATCAGAGCACTTTCTTGGGCATAAAAGTGGATTTTTTTTATATATTTTTTGCAGGGATTTTTGGGCGGCGAGTTTGCAGAATAGATCTGTATGTTTTGGTGCAAGATCTGTAAAATCTAATTGCAGATCTAGATTCCTTGTGAAAAATACCTGATTTCAAAAAAAAAATCGGTCGAATCGGAGTCCGGATGAAGGAGATATCACTGATCTAAAAATCAGTGGTGTTGCAGACAAGTTTTCAGGGCAGCGAATTTGCGGCGCAGATCTAGACGTCCTGGCATAAAATCTGCAAAATATAATTGCAGATCTAGATTCTTTGTGAAAAAATACCCAATTTCAAAAAAAAAAATCAGTCGAATCGGAGTCCGGATGAGGGAGATATCGCTGATTTAAAATCGGCTCTTTTTTCAGAAATTTTGGGTGACGGCGGGAGAGTAGCAGCGCAGATCTGAAATTCTAGTGTCTGAATCAGGATTTCTATCACATGGGCAGATGCAGAATGGTTGTTCCATTTCCAAAAACAGGTTATAATAGGGATTCTGAGCAATATTGACGGAATTGTGACCATTTCAAATTTTCGCCAAATTTTTTGTGATGGCGGGCCCAAATCGGAATTTGAGGAACTTGTATAAATTTGATGGCTCTCATCCAGCTAGATGGCTAGCACAAATGGAGCAGTATTTCAATTTGAATAACATCTTAGATAATGAGACTCAGCTTATGGTGGCAAGCACGTACTTGGACAATGAAAGACGACAATGGTGGCAAGAGCATCAATGTTCCAATAGAAGGTTTTGGACTTGGGACATATTCACAAAAGCTATTATGGACCACTTTGGCCGAAAAACTAATCTTGTTGATAAGCTCACACAGATAGACACATTGCCTAGCAAAGATTTTATTTTTACAGAAAAGAAGGAAACCATGAAACCTAAAGGGTTATTTTCTACTGATGTTTTCTTATTGCAGGTTCATGGATTGATTCAGAAGGAGAAAATCATTGTTTCTATAAATCCTAGTTGCAAGCATAATTTCATCAATGTTAATTTGGCAAACAAATTGCAGGTTCCAACAAAACAAATTGAAAATACACAGGTTGATGATGAGGATGTTCAAATTTATATGGATTTGAAGCTTTCTATGGATAAGTGTGTGTTGCATGGTGATTTTTATACTTTAGAGATGGATAATATGGATGTTGTTTTGGTATATCCTTGGATGGAATCTACGGGTACTATCAATATTAATGTGCAGAAGAAATTCTTGAAGCTCTGGTATAAAAAGAAGAAAATTACATTACAGGATATTTCCATCAATAAACAGGTAGAGTACATGGAGGCGGAAGCAGAAGATGTTCCAGGGACTGACATATCAGATGATGAGCCTTTGATGATCAACAATCAAACACAAACAGAGGCTGAAGCAGAAAAGGTTACAGGTACATCAGATGAGAGCTCAGTGGTTGAAGTCATATTGGAAAAGAAGACACCACAACAGGCACCATAGCAGGGTGAATTAAAGAAAAAGCCATCGTGGGTTAAAACTTCAACATATCATCACCCACATCACCCCGCAAGGCAACCATCAAAATGGAAACCAATTAGCCACATGGACAACAACCCCCGCAGGACAGATAGAGAGGAGCGAAGATCCACCTACTACACATCAACACTGCAGAGCTACCACAGTCAACTTCCATCTCAAGCGAGCGAGGCACCAGCGAGACCGAGGGTTCACCTTTCTCTTGGATGGCTAGATGCACGTGCATGGTACCAGTGGACTACTCTTTTGAGTAGATCTTATTATTTGTGTTCTTCCCATGTTTCGGGGACGAAACATGCAAAGGGGGGTGGAATGTTATATACCTAGGGGGGATAATATGGGGTACCAAGGGAGGTACCCAAGGTAATAATGTAATAATGGGATGGGTCATAGTAATAAATAAGGTGGTTAACCCATGTCATGTAAGGGACCACAAGTAGTTAATAATAATGTAATGGGCCCATGGTATTAGTTTGATGGTATGAGGGAACCATGGTAATGATCCATGGTATTGTATGTATGAGGCCTATATAGAGGCTAGAGACTCCACGTCAAGGAATATAGTGAAGGATTATTGTATGAACAGGCATATGGCTTGTGGAGTGTTCTCCTTCCTTAAGGAGTGAATGTATGGTGTTGCCCTACCTTAAGGGTTTGATATCAATAAAGAAGCATTTCTATCTATTTCTCTTTTATTGTTTCTGGGTTTATTTCCATTATCATATATTTCCAGGTTAGATCTATAACAAGTGGTATCCGAGCTACAACAAGTGGTATTGGAGCTATAACAAGTGGTATCAGAGCTACAACAAGTGGTATCGGAGCTATAACATAGTGACATAAATTAGCCAAGCTATTATATTCATTTGTTGGTGAAAATAAAATTGGTTGGTACAAAAATATCTATCTCCAATCCACATTTTAAAAGTACCAAATCTTTTCACCATATTGTTTTGACCAAGATGAAAATCACATCCTAATGGCAGAAGTCAATAAACCAAAATTGGATGGAGTTTTCCACAATTTCCAGAAAGGAAAGAGTCTTATCCCGAATGGTGTTCTAATTGAGTTTTATCTCAGATGTTATGATTTTATATGGAACAACCTGCTAAAAGTAATGGAGTACTCCTGCACTACTAGACAAATTCTTGCTCCTTTTAACTCTACATTTATTGCTTTGATTCCTAGATCACACCATTTGAATACATTTGATCAATTCAAGCCTATATCTCTATGAAATACTATTTATAAAATCATATCAAGGCTTATATCATATAGGTTGAATGATATTTTATCAAATCACATCCCTCTTTAACAATTTGGGTTTTTAGCCAATAGACAAATTCACAAAGCCATTTCCCTTGCTCAATAGTGCCTCCATTCTATTCACCCTAGAATACACTAGGTTATTTTATTCAAATTCAACCTATCAAAAGCCTTTGTCTAGGTCAACTAATTATACCTTAGTCTCATACTCATACACCTCGGTTTTTTCCATTCCTTTCTCAATTGGATATTAAATTGTATCTCCACAACCTCAATTGTTATTTTGATTAATGGAGCAACCTTACTCTTTTTCCATGTGAATCGAGTAATTCAATGAGGATAGCCATTATCCCCCTTACTTTTCCTCCAAGTGGCTAAAGATCCTAGAAAACTCATCACTGATGTAAAAAAAAGTCATCTTATAAAGGCATTACTATCTTAGTTCACTGCTCTCCAAGTCAACTATTGTTTGTCGACGATGTTTTCATTTTTCATATGGATATTTAATGGATTTTTTAAATTAAAAACACTTATGAACTCCTTCGAGCCGGTAATGGGAATGTAAATAAACATGGAAAAATCCTTCTTATACTACTATGCTATGAGGAAAATCATAAAACATCATATTAAACATCTCTTAAATTCCCATGTACAAATAATTCTACTGGCCTAAAATATTTAGGTTTCAAGCTCAAGGAAAGAAACTATTAGAAAATACGAAAGAAAATATGAAACAAATCCTAGGGATCCTCTCTTATCAAAAATCTTTATATCTGAAGGATTGACGAGGGAGCGCGGGAGAGCCGAAGCGACTAGGGTTGCAATAGCGAGTAGTGTTTGATTCTAATGGAGAGTAGCAAGGGAGGGATCCCTACAAAGACGCAGCAGCCAGCAGAAGCAAATCACCAACTGGAAGTAGTAAAGGCTACATGAATGACAGAAACAGGGATAAGGAAAAGGAAACAGATGGGACCAGAACAAAAGAAAACAGTAGCACAAAGGACAAAGAGGAAGAAGACAAAACTCTGGGTTCAAAAGGCAAAAAACAAAAAGGACCTTGCAAAACAAAAGCAGAAATCACTCCTCGAGTAATATTAAATGATCCTACACTGTAGGAGCACATGGAGCATATGGGAACTTACGCCATTATCTGTAAATTTATGGGACTATGGCCCACTGAAAAGGCTTTGTAGACGTGGATCAAGTATCATTGGAAGCCCAAAGGAAGCATTGACCTACATCTTGGGTCAAAAGGATTCTTCACAGTAGTTTTCTCTAACATCGAAGACAAAGACAGAATATTCGAAGGAGGACCCTATTTTTTTGCTGCAGCGGGTCTCTACATGAGACCTTGGAAAATGAACTTTGTCCCAGAGAGGGAGACTTTCTCTTCGGTTCCTGTGTGGGTAAGGCTCTACTCTCTACCGCTTGATTATTGGCAAACTGAATCATTGACGGCCATTGGCAATAAACTAGGACGCTATGTCAAAGCTTCTGAAGCCACAAGAAGGGGAAAATATACCTCCTTTGCCAGGATATGTGTGGAAATGGATCTATCAGGAGCACTTCCAAATGAAGTTATCCTGGAAGTTTTTGATGAGGAGTGGGTGCAGACAGTAGACTACAAACATATCCCTTTCAGATGCCGAAGATGCCATGAACATGGGAATTTGTTAAGAGACTGCCCTCTCAGCAAAGAAGATAACAAAGAAAAACGTAATACAACGAAGGACACGGAAAGCTTTCAGAAAGTGGCTAGCAGAGGAAGGGGAGGAAAAAAGGGGTCAAAGCAACAACATACTGAGGGGCAGAAGGGTAGTCAGAATAAGTTTCAAGTGCTAGAAGAGACTGAAGAAATCACAAGAGAGAATCAATATCAGGAGGTAGATGCTAAAGAAAAAGAAAAAAAAGAGGACAAAAATCATTCTCCGGAGATCGATTCTCAAAAAGAAGCCATGAGAAGTGAAATAGAAATGGAAATGGATCAAGAAATGACCCAAAGTGAAACAGATCTGGAAGATCATGAACTACAAGAAATTCTCGACAAGGAAAACTTGGATCTGGAAGGATTCCTGATGCAAGGAACCAAAGGAGGGATAGATTCTCTGCCTCAAGAAGAATGCAACAGAATACAGCAGTTGTTTTTATGGAAAACTCAGGAACGAGGGCTGGAGAAAGGTAAAAACATCCACAAATAGGAGCACAGAGGGGTGAAAACAATGAAATTAAATCCAGGATTAGCTACCAGAAATCCAGGAAAGAAGAGAGGCAGAAAAAAGCAAAATGAGCTCCTGATGGAGTGTGGAAAGCTAATGATAGATTCGGGTAAGATGAAAGATCTAACCAGTTACTCCTTTACAAATCTTTAATTATGAAGTTCATATCTTGGAATATCAGAGGTCTAGGTAGCAAAAGAAAACAAAGAATGCTAAGTAACAGAATGAAACTAGCAATGCCGGACATAATCTTCATTCAGGAAACAAAATGCTCCATTCAGAAAATAAAACAAAGCCATAGCAATTGGCTCAGCAAATATGAGTTTCTAGAAGTCAAAGCAGAGAACACAGCTGGAGGCATTCTCACTCTTTGGAACCCCCAAAAAGTCAGCATTGTAGATGCGGAGGCAACGAGAAATTACTTATCAACTATCATTCAACCAATGGGGATGTCTGAGACCTTCCTGGTTACGAATGTCTATGGTCCTCAAAGAATAGATGAGAAGCTTAGATTTCTGGACTCCCTGGTAGATCTCAGAAGTAGACATAAAGAAATCCCTTGGGTCATTGGAGGAGACTTTAACATGATTAAATCTCTTTCGGAAAAAAAAAGGAGGTACCAGAATCCTCAGTAGAGAGTCAGTAGGATTCCATTCTTTCACAGAAGACATGAAAATGGTTGACTCTGAAATGCATAACGGTCTTTTTACTTGGAATAACAAAAGAGGAGGTAATGCTCAGGTTGCCTCCAAGTTAGACAGATTTTTTATCTCCGAGCAGCTGATGCTCACAAATAAAGAAATATCTGCAAGTGTTCTCCCATTTGGAGGCTCTGATCACTGGCCGATTCAATTAGAAATCAAGGGAATTGATGCTCCCAGGAACAGACCCTTCAGATTTGAGAATATCTGGCTCTCCCACCCAGATTTCATCAGCAACATTAAAAAATGGTGGTTCGAAGATCTACAGGTTCAGGGCACCAAAATGTTCCTCCTCCATAAAAGACTAAAGCACATAAAAATCAAACTCAAAGAATGGAACAAGAAGGATTTTGGTAACATTTTTGTAAACAAAAAATCAGTAGAGATCAAAATGCAGGAACTAAACCAAGCATTGATCACAGAGGGTTTTGATAAAATCAAAAGTGAGCAAGCTGAAAAACTCAACCAAGATTGGGAGAATTTATGCAAACAGGAGGAAGTCTTTTGGAGACAAAAGTCTAGAGTTCAATGGCTCAGAGAAGGTGATCGAAATACTAGATTTTTCCACCGCTCCACCATAGCCAATAGAACGCACAATAGAATCTCCTCAATATTGAACGAAGATGGGGAGCTTCAGACCTCGCACAAGAATATTGAAGTTGTGATGGTTCAGCATTTCAGAGGCATCACAAATGAAAATAATCCAAACAGAGACCAACACATCAAGGAAATTATAAAGAACATCCCCAGGATGGTGTCTAGAGAGGATAATTTTAACCTGAACAAACCAGTAACTGAAGGAGAGGTCAGTGCAGTTATCAAAGATATGCAGAATGGCAAAGCTCCAGGTCCAGATGGTTTTAATGTTGACTTTTTCAAAGCCTGCTGGAATGTGGTCAAACAGGATATTCTGGATGTGGTTGAGGACTCCAGAAGGAGCAGATCCATTCTGAAAGCCTTAAACACCTCCTTCATCTCCCTGATCCCCAAACAAGACTCAGCCCTGACTCCTGATAAGTTCAGACCCATTGCTTTATGCAATGTGGTTTACAAAATTATTTCCAAAATCTTAGCCAACAGACTCAAACCTCTTCTTCCTTCTTTGATTTCAGGGGAACAGTCTGGTTATGTTGAAGGAAGGAAAATCCTGGATAATATTATTCAGGCCCACGAGGTAGTTCACTCTCTCACTAGCAAAAGGCAGGCTGGTATGATCATGCAATTAGACATTGCAAAAGCGTATGACAAGGTGAACTGGATTTACATCAAAAAGGTCCTTTCTGCTTTTGGGTTTGATCATGACTGGATCAGATGGGTTATGGCTTTAGTTACTTCACCCAACTTTTCAATTCTTGTGAATGGTTCGCCCTCAGAGATCTTCACTCCTTCTAAAGGCCTCAAGCAGGGAGACTCACTCTCTCCCTTTCTCTTTGTCCTCATGATGGAAGGATTGGGCCAATCCATTAAAAATGCTAAAGTCTTAGGTAAGATCAAGGGCCTACAATTAACGGAGAATGGCCAAGCTTTGACTCATCAACAATTTGTGGATGACACCATGCTGCAGGGTATCCCCATAGTCAAAGAAGCTTCATCATACAAAAAAATCTTAAATGACTTTGCCTTGGCTTCAGGTATGGAAGTCAATCTCTCCAAATCAATTTTTTTTCTTAAACACTAACATTGCTATTCAAAGGAATATCTCCAGAATTCTGGGCTTCCAAAGGGAGATCCTCCCTTCAAAATATTTGGGAATCCCCCTTACGGATAAACCAATGCACAAACGTATCTGGGAACCAGTGCTTAACAAGATGCAAGACAAGATCAAAAAATGGACTTTCAGAGCGTTGAACCTGGCTGGCAAGTTGATTCTGACAATGGCAGTTCTGCAATCTATCCCTGTTTTCTTTTTATCAGCCCTGCTAGCTCCGAAGGGGTCTTACAACAATTCAGGAACATTCAGAGAGACTTTCTTTGGGGCAAGGAGGAAACCAGAAGGAAATGGGCCCTAGTTTCTTGGGATAAAATCTGTAAACCCCAAAGTCATGGAGGCCTAGGCTTAGATGATCAGGAGATTCTGAATAATGTTTTAGGAGCCAAACTATGGTGGAGATGGGTTAAAGACCCAGGGGCTCAATGGGCTAAAATGTGGAAAGAAAAATATGCAAGCTCCTGGCAAACAAGTGATCTTATCAGAATGTTAGGGAACATAAAAGGCTCTCACATATGGAATAAAGCTTGGGAAAACAGAAGCCTAGTACAAAACAATAGCTTCTGGGAAATCAGAGCAAGAGAACAAGCTCTCTTATGGGAAGATAAATGGCAACAAGAACCAATGTTGTTAAGGGAGGACTTTACGAGCATTAAGCTAAAAACCGATTTCCAAGGACTATCAAAAGTCAAGGATTTCTGGAATCTTCCCCATGACTCTGAGAAATGGAGAAGCTGGAGGAAAATAAACTGCAGAGGGAACAACCCCATAAAAGAAAAAACAGAAGAACTCATGAACATATTAGAGCAGAGGAAGATCTTGGTTACAGATGGGCAGGATCAGTTAAGATGGGGCCAAAACAAAGAAGGCGTCTTTAACATCAAGGAAGCAAAGAGAATAACCCTTAACCTAGATCCCTGCGTTTTGGCTAAGTCCTGGCAAAAACTTTGGAGCCACCAAGGGTGGATGAAGATCAAACTTTTTATGTGGTTAGTTCATCACAAGAAAATATTAACTTGGGAAAACATTCAGAAGAGGGGGGTGATGGGGCCTTCTAGATGCCAATTATGTGAAGCTCAAGAGGAGACAATGGAGCATATTCTCAACAACTACGCCTATACCACCTGGTTGTGGGATTCTTTCAACACCATTTTTTAACAAACTGACAAAGACAAAGGAAGCATCATTAACACCCTGAATAAGTGGAGAAAAGCTTTTCAGAGTATGAGATCCTTAATTTCGCCTGGACCTTTACGCCAAGCTTCATTATCTGGAATGTTTGGAAGGAACGGAATAAAAGAATTTTCAAGGATGAAAAAACTACTCCTCATTGCCTGATGGAATTGGTATTAAAGCAGATTAAGGAAACCGTTTCCACCACTGTGCACAGTTATCCCTCAAATCCTCCCACTGCGCTTGAACTGAGAACTCTCAAGCATCTGGGAATGCATGAGATCATCCACCATGGTCTTAGCAAAAAAGAAAGAGTGTTGGAAATGGAAAAGGAGTTCTGGCATCCTCCACCAAAAGGATTTCTGAAATGCAATATTGATGGGGCTTCAAAAAGCAACCCGGGGACAGTAGGCTATGGAGGTGTGTTGAGAGATGAAGAAGGAAAAATAATTTTTACTTTCCACTGTCATTTAGGCAAAGCCACCAACAACATGGCTGAATTAATGGCTTTGGAACAATGTCTAGAGCTTCTTAAACTAAATCACAGCTCAAATGTCCTCATCGAAGCAGACTCTGAGATTTCCATAAATGCAGTTAAGAAAATCAGTTATGGAACAGCGCCAGAAAGGGTCTCAAAACATTGGAGACTTATACAAGTGTACCAGAGAATCCAAAAACATCTACTGAGTCTTCGAACGGTTAGCTTCAATCATGTTCGGAGGAAAGCCAATAAACTTGCAGATCTACTGGCCAACCAAGGAGTAACTAATCCAGATTGTAGGATTGAAATGAAATGGCAGGAGATGCCTCCTAGAAGGTTAAAGGCTCTCTGCGATGCACAAGCCGCAGAGGACAAGGAAATTTTTTATTATTGGGCACGAGGGGCAGGCAATGATTAAAGCTCTTTATGCTTATTCATTCACTTCACTATGGCCGGCTCCTTGAAACAGAGCGTACTCTGCATGGTGATAACTTCCACTGGTGTAAGGGAACTTATCTCCGTCGTTTCTTGATTGGCGACACAAGGTTTTATTTACAGTTACAAAATGTCTCCACTACGAGCTCCTTTGTCAGTTTTAGTAGAATGAAAGGCTGGAATGCTCCCACGAAGGAATTTCCTTTGCACTTCTCTTACAGATCGGAAAACCAAGCTTTAAGCGGTTTTCTTACAATCGCGAGGCACAAAATGGTAAATGGTTTTGGTTTATTGAGAGCGATTCCATTCGGCTCTCAACACGTGGCATGGGTGGGGTTCGTCATACCACCCTTCATCGCACCTTAAAGATCATGCATCTTGGCTCTCCGAAATCTCTCCGAGCCGTCCTTTTCTGTGGTGGCAGTCGACGGTTAGATCTGGTTGGGCTAGTTTGTGGGGTCACGAGTACGTGTAATATTTGTGAGTTAAGGATGGGAGGTGGGTAGCTTTTGACTTTGGGTCAACTTGTCAACGTGGGGACCATGTGGTTGGTTAGCTTTTTCATTTAGTTTGTGTAGTGGGCCACATCTTTACAGTACAATCTGGTTGGTTTCGTAGGCCTTGAGATATTCAGGCCTTTTTTACTTTGTGTAACTTTACTTTTGGATTATTGAAATAGAAGGAAAGTATCTTGCTTCATCAAAAAAGAAACTATTAGAAAATACAGTGGCACTAGAGATTGGAAAATATTGAAAAGAGAATTAGAATTTGGTGCAACAAGAGACTCTCTTGAGCTAGATGACTTACCCAATGTAAATCTTTCCTCGAAGCAATTCCAATATACTAGGATGCTCTCACTTTGATCCCATCTATAATCTTACACAAATTTTGATAACGTGCCTCTCATGACCTATGGGCAAGACATCAGGGGAAAAAACCTATGTACTTACGAATTGGAAAAACATTGCTACCCAAAAATCTCGGGCGTGGGGATTAAAAAATCCTCTATGGTTCTCAAAGGCATTTTCTACAAAAGGGTTTAGAAGCTCCTACAAGGGACAGGCCTTTGGGTAGAAACCATCATAAAAAATACATATATCGACCACTGCTTATTGACTAGATTCAATCTCCCAGGAAAATGACAAACAATGGATCCATTGTTAGGAAAATCATCATCAAGGTCTTCCTCCTTATAATAAGATCTCTTTGTTGGAAAGTAGGGAATGGGGTATAGATCCAAATCAGAATTGATCCTTGGGTTATATTTCAACAAGACCATCTTCTATGTCCCCCATTGATTCATATGGCTTCTTCACCCTAAATCAATTATTTTATTACAATATTTGAGAAGACAACATGCCTAGTTTTCTTCTGAAAGATTGGCGCTAGATGTGGAATAGGGAAACCATTAGAATATGTAAAGCAGTGCTTTTTTATTCTCTCAAATGTCTCTCTTTGATTCTATGGACTCACATCTCTCATGGGTCTTATTCTCCAAAACATGGTTATGAAGCAATGGAAGATCCTGGAAGGGACCAACCTTGGTGGAACAAAAATCTATGGTAGTTAAAATTTCCTCCAAATGAAAAAAAAAATAGCATGTGGCTACTTCTAGAAAACAAAGCCCCCACTTGGGATAACCTCCAAAAGCACTATTTCCATGGCCTAGATATATTTCACCTCTACTTCAAGAAACTAGAAACCATAGATCATCTTTTGATCTCTTGCCCCTTTAAAAGTATTTTTTGGTGGGACATATGTCAACTAGAAGGAACTCCCCTTCACTAGAATGGTTCTAATATCATTTGATGTCTCTCCCTATGGCTTTCTTCTCAAATAAATGCACAATATAAAGCCATCCCACTCATGGTGGTTTGGGCAGCATGATTGGAAATAAATGTTGTTATCTTCAATAATAAAGACATGTCCCCAACAAAGATCATCATTCACATCCTTTCTATCACCCACGACATTCCTAAAAGCCTCCAACATTCCGCACTCAACATTCTCACACCTTCGATATCCAAATGGACTCATCATGGGCATTTTTAATGGGGCAGCTCAAGGAACCCCCTCGATTGGTGGAGCAAGTCGAATGTTACATCTCTCTAGAAACACTTATATCTCCTTCTCTATAAACATTGGTCTTGCATCAAATAACTACCTTGAACATTTTTTACTAAAATTTTTGCTCCATATTGCCATCTCCAAGAACATTCCCACAATATGTCTACGATAATTACCAGAGTTCATATTTGAAAAGGTACAAGAGTTGATAACAAATTCTACTTAGATGTCTTTCTATCATATTTACAGGTACCATAACACAATAGTATATGACCTCTAAAAGGATGGTTTAGATCTAGTAGATGCCGTGTAAAAGGATGATCTAGATCTAGAAGAAGGCTCATGTGAAGTCTCACAAGATAAACAAGGGCAATAATAAAAATATTTTCTTGACCCTTGGATCTAAGTGAGTATCTCTTGTTGATATAGATGTCTATTTTTTATAATATTTTCTATGTTTAATTTGATCTAAAAAATTGAAGAACATATTTGTGGAATTTTATTGTTTTCCCAAAATCCGTTGAAACACACACTCATGATGAAAGAGATTGTTTTTGCAGATGAATTTTTGGCAGTGGTTGTATAGCTTATGGTATGCCATGTATGCAGTGTGTAATTTTACTTGTATAAATAAAATTATAGTATTTTCCAAAAAAACAAGTATTAATTATAAATCAAATAAATTCAAAACTGAAAATTAAATTAATACTTAAATAAGTCTTGCCCACAAGGCTTTGGATTGACGGTGAATGGGTGCACTGTTAAGGCACTCCTTGTGATAGGTAACTGGTTCAAATCCCCCGTGGGTGCTTACCTACCAAATAATAATAATAATAAAATACTTAAATAAGTCTTATTTTTTAAACTCATATTTTTTAATTAGAAATTTATCCAAAATTAAATAAAATTTTATCCAAAATTAAATTGTATTTGTTATTAAAATATATTAGAAATCCCAATAAAATTAACAAACATCATAATTTAACCTTGTTAATAAATATTCAATTAAAACTTTTTCTTAAAAGTTAATAAATATTTTATTTATTTATTTATTTATTTTTCTCTTCTCAATTTAATTAAATTCAAGATCAATCCCAATATTAATAGAAGCACTATTTACTCACTAATTAATTCAATTAAAATTTATTAATAAATATTTAATCAAAACATCTTCCTAATATGAAATTTCATATCAACATTTTTTAATTTTAAATTACCATATCCCAAAAAAAAAAAAAAAAAACCTTTATCCAAAACCCCAATATTAGTAAATTTTACTGAAACTTATTAACGAGTGTTTCATTAAAACAACATCTTCTATTTCTTTGGTTAAAACTTATTAACAAGGGTTTCATAAAAACAACATCTTCTACTTCTATTACACTATTTCTGGTTATAAAACTTGGAAAAAAATACACATATCGGTCAATCCGAATCCCAATGTTGAATAAGGAACAAAGAACTGTTTGCCTGCTAATAAATTCTACTAAAACTTGTTAATAAGCATTCAATCAGAGCATCTCCCAACAACAGAGTTTTTTCTTTTTCTCGGTATGAAAAAAGTGATATATTCAATCTCAAAAAATATACATATGCTTCATGGCGAAGCACCCAAAAACAACAACAATATGAGAAATAGTAACTGGTGCAGACCCGTAGTTAGTAGTCATACATATAGTCATCCTTATAGCGCATGTCCATATACATAGTCTATTGTATATACAATATTCAAAATATCATAAAATTCTAATGATTCCAGAACTTCATGCATGTTTGAAATAGGAAAAATATATGTGAAAGACAGAAACATTGTAGATAGTACTAGAAGAGTAAATATACAGTGTAGGTTCATCTGATAATCAAAAAGAAAGTGATCGGGGTGAGTTGTTTTATCCTGGCAGTGGCAGCACCCCGACCTCCATGCAGGTGTCCCCCATCTTGACTTCAATATGTAAACCATCTAGCTTGTCCTATAGTCCTTTCTTAGATAGCCCATCCGCAGCATGATTATACTCTCTGCCAATATGTTGAATTGCAGAGAGATTGTGTGACTTCCATACAAATGTAATATTTTGTAACCAACCTTGTACTGAGGGCTTAGATATTGTTGCATGGCCATGGACAAAATCAATGATGATCTTGGAATCTCCATATATGTTGATGGAAGGAATATTAAGGAAATTAGAGAACCAGAGTAGTCCCCATAGTGCCATGGCTTTTGCCTTTGTATTAGTGCCAATTCTCGCACCCCAGTGAACCCAAAAATCCTTCTCAGGAGAATATAGGATCTGGAAGCCACATCCACATCTGCCACTTTGTGGTGCACCATCAAAGAACCTAGCAAGGTATTCAATCTTCGGGTATGATTGTTTATTTTTAGATTTTTTAGTGCCCATTCCAATTTGTAGTCCAATAGAGAGTGTGATTCTAATTCTCTCCATCACCTAAGCAATGTTTTCTCTTAAGTTATTGAAGATGATGTTGTTTCTCCACCTCCAGATCTCCCAAAAGAAAATAGGAGGAATGTAGCGCCAGGTGACATTTTGCTGACTCCACCATTCAAGGCAGTCAGAAATGCATGTAAACTGTGTGAATTGAAAACCAAAAATGGCAGCAAGATTGTGCCACATTTTAGAAGCAACATTGCACGTTATGAACAGGTGTAGATTATTTTCTTCCGCACACCCACAAAGCACACATAACCTAGGACTGGACCAATTTCTTTTCTGGAGATTTTCCCATGTCAAATTTTTATCTCTCCAGACTAACCAAAGGAAAAGGGTGATTTTAGAAGGAATATTAGAATTCCAAAATTTGAAAAACTAGCATACCTCAGGTTGTATTGTCTCCCGACAACAAAGAAAGTGATATGTATCTGCCACCATTATGTTAGCGCCCTTCATTTTACCCCTCCATACGAGCGAATCTCTTTCTGCATCTTTGCAGATTTTGGCCAGTTGTAACTATGTGTGAAGATTTTCCCATTCCAATGCAGCTGTTCCATGTAGTCCCAGCTCCTCGGATTGTTTCCATATGGGGCATCTGTTGTGCCATGACAATATGACTTGTTGCCAGAAGTATATGCCATTGTAATTTAGCCCATGTAAGAGGGAATCTATGATCTTGTCAAGATCTTCAAGACCACAGATGTTGTCCTGTCCAATAACAACATGGTGTCCAGAGCCTATTTTCCAGGTGAGAAGTGATAGAAAATATTGGCAAACTTTTGAAAATCTGAGCCAGATATCAAAGCCTGTTTTGCAACCAATACACCCTCTATGCAACCAAACCAGGAAGTCAATATCCTTCAGATATTTATGCTTAATAATCAAACCCCAGGTGCCTTCTCCAAATATCCCTCTCCATAAATATTTAAGGAGTAGAGCATAGCTGAATCTCCTCAGGTTAAAATGCCCCAGCCTCCCAGGCACTTCGGCATGGATATGTGATCTAGCTTGGTAAGATGGAATTTATTCTTCTTTCGCATACCGGACCAGATGAAGTTAGCAATGATCCCATTTAGTTTTTTTATGATGGTGATAGGCAGATGGAATAAGTGTGCCCAGTACACACCCATCTGTGTGATCACAGCTTGTGTTAAAGTGAATCGACCTCCCATGGAAAGGCATCTATATTCCCAACCCGAAATTTTCTAATAGAATCTATAAACAAGCCACTGCCAGTCTTGGATCTTGTAGTTACATGGCTTAATATGGAAACCGAAGTATTTCATACCTCTAGTCAATATCTCAGAAGCGATTCCAAACAACCTTCGAATATAGTCAATGATTTCCATATCACATTGATCATGTACAATAGAAGATTTACATTGATTCATTATAAGTCCAGATGCATTCCCAAACTTAGTGAAAATATGAAAGAGGTGTAACCAGGAAAACTTGTTGAGGATCCCCATGATGAGCATGTCATCGACGAAAAAACTGTGGGAGATCTGAATGTTCCTGCCAATGTGAAGTGGTTGTAAATGGCCCTCGACAACAACATTTTTAATGTGAAGGCTCAAGCCGTCCATAGCTTGTATGAATAAGAGAGGTGATAATGAAACCCTGCCAAAGACCCCTCCCAACCTTGAAGTAGGCCTTCGGGTATCCATTTATAATCACAATATAATGAACATTAGAGACATAGGCCATAATCCACTCGGAAGCACATGATTGTATACCAACTTTTTGGAGAACCAGTCGAAAATAACCCCAATCTAGACAGTCAAATGCTTTTTTAAGGTCCACTTTCATGATAGCTACATTTAATTTATTTGTGTGGATAGAGTGCAGAGATTCCTGTGTGATTGCAACAACATCATGAATCTGTCGATTTTTTAGAAAACTGAATTGTTGAGGAGAGATGAACGAAGAGAGGATGTGTCGCATGCGATTTGCAATAGTCTTGGAGATAATATTGTAGAAAAGATTACAGAGAGAGATAGGGCGGAAATCCGAAAAAGTGTGAGAAAGTGGCTTCTTCAGAATCAATAATATGTATGTGGAATTTAAATGGGGATGAATATAACCCAGTACCCAAGATTCCTCAACCATGTTCACAAGATCCAGTTGAAAGAGGTCGAAGAAATGAGTGAAGAGTTCTACAATCCAACCGTCAAGGCCAAGGCTCTTATCACCTTTGAAAGTTTTGAGAACCTCCATGGTTTCCGCAGCCATGAGAGGTTGGAAGAGTGCCCAATTTGCATCCGTAACGAACATGGTGGAGAAATGTTCAATCCCTCAGATTTGATCCTCTGCATAGATCAATGTCCTTTGTCTGTATGCATGTTGAAAGTGGGAAACACCAGCCAGACTGATGTCCCTCTGTGACTGAATTTTTTTCCATTTGAATCAAAATCCTCCCATATAGAGTTTGTTCGGTGCCTGAAATTAGCAAATCTATGGAAATTAGCAAATCTAGCAACAAATTTGTTGCAACATCATCTGTTCCTAAATTACCATATTTCTAGTTCTCGAAAATTATATATATATCAGTCAACTAAGTAGCAGTGCTCCTAGTGCAAAATCTTTCTGATTACAATATTTATTCTTCAACAATTGTTTCTAACAACAATCTAATTGGTCGACCAAGAAGCATAACACCTTACTTACTGTCGTGAGTTTTTATTATACCAATCCCACTTAGCAAAGAAGGTCTACACAAAGCTCAATGCAAGAAGAAGAATTCCAGCCAACAGAGTTATACCCTTCCCTTATTCGAATTCCCACACCACCTTTTTGACAATGCTCATGTAATACTTCCTTATAAGCACTTATTTCAAAGCATTGTTGACATAATGGGGAGGATCCCAGTGGCCTCTAAAGATGGGATGACACATGTCGTTCCACATATCGCCTATGATCTCGTCACCCATCATCACACTTCCGCTATCGATGACTTGAAATTCCCGGAGCAGTCGATCAATTATTTATATATTATTGTATTTTTCTATCTTACTTTCATTATAAAAATATATTATTTAGCATTTTATAATTTTTGTATATTACAAAAGATAGCATAAAATATATATTATTATATTTTTTTATAATATTTTATATTACAAAAGATAACATAACTTTATAAAATTTATATATTATTTTATTTTTATATCTTACTTTCTATTATAAAAATATATTATATGACATTTTAATTTTCACTCTATTTTTATCCTAAACTACAAGAAATTCCAAAATATATTATTTCATATTTTATTTTTCACTCTAGACATACTTTCACATGGCATTTTCATAATTTTATATAATATAATGTATAAATTTGTCTTTTACATTATTATGTTATTACTCCCTAGTGACATAAATGATCCATGTTGTTATATTAGTTTTTTTGTGAAAAAAAAAATGGTTGGTACAAAAAAAAATTAAGTTATTTCCAATGCTGACTTTGGTGTTTACGGTTCACTACGGGAGGGAGGTTAGTAGTTGCATGACCTCCTTATGTGGTCAAGTTTGGATAGTTGGCAATCCTAGGTGGCAGTATGACACACGTCATTCGGGACCAGCCACATGTTCCACATCCGGACGTGGACCCCATAGAGTGTTTTGGCACCAAAGTTTTATTGTTATCGAGCGATTAGGGTTAGTGTGTTTAGGTTTAGTTCATTTCTATGTAGGGCCAATTGTTGCTCGTTCTACTTCAATGGTAGTTGTTTGTGCACGTCATAGCTCCACGTTCTACTCCACCAGTTGTTGTCTACGTCTGTCATTGTAGTTATGAGATGAGGGAGGGTTTATCAGTTGTCATGGCTGGTTTTTTGATTGATGCATTGTGTTGTTCAACTGCTACAGTGTGTTTTTCGGCTGCAGAGGTGGGGTGTGGAAGCAGTAAAGGGTTTTTCCCTTGGGTGCTTTCGGTTTGCTACAGGGTTGTATGTCGCTGAATGTTTCATGGTTTCAGACAGACGTTTCTTCAAATTTTCTTGCTTGCTGGACCCTGTTCGACTCAGACGCGGCATTGGACACCATGGTTGGCTCACTACAAGCTTGGCATCGGCTTCGTCATTCCCCAGTAGGATTCCTCCTCCTACCAGCCATACCTGAAACTATGTTTTTCAACACATCTATTTGCTTGGTATTTACACCATTCATCTTATTTGTGTTAATCTCTAGTCGTTTGTGCCTTCTATGGCTTAATTGGGAATTTGTGTGGCTTAGTTTGAAAAAAAATTGCCTTCCAGTCTGTATCTATGGCCTAATTAAGAATTTATGTGGCTTAGCTTGAAATAAATTGTCCTTATGTGGAGTGGTTGGGGCTTCTATGACTTATTTGGGAATTTATGTGGCTTAGTTTGAAAAAATATTGCCTTCTATGGAGTATTTGTGGCTTAATTGGGAATTTTTGTGTCTTAGTTTGAAAAAAATTGCCTTTGTGGAGTATCTGTGGCTTCTGTGGCTCAATTGGGAATTTATGTGACTTAGTTTGAAAAAAAATGCCTTCCAGCAATGTATCTATGGCTTATGTGGCTTAATTAGAATTTTTTGTGGCTTAGTTTGAAAGAAATTTGCCTTCTGTGGAGTAGTTGTGGCTTATTTGGGAATTTATGTGTCTTAATTTGAAAAAGTATTGCCTTTTGTGGAGTATTTGTGGCCTTTGTGGCTTAATTGGGAATTTTTGTGGCTTAGTTTGAAAAAATTTGCCTTTGTGGAGTATATGTGGCTTCTGTGGCTTAATTGGAGAATTGTGGCTTAATTTGAAAAACAATTCCTTCCAGCTTGTATCTATGGCTTATGTGGCTTAGTTGGGAATTTATGTGGCTTAGTTTGAAATAAATTTGCCTTATGTGGAGTAGTTGTGGCTTTTGTGGCTTAGTTGGAAATTTATTTGGCTTAGTTTGAAAAAAAATTGTCTTCTATGGAGTATTTGTGACTTATGTGGCTTAATTGGGAATTTTTGTGGCTTAGCTTGAAAAAGAATTGCCTCTGTGGAGTATCTGTGGCGTAATAGGGAATTTATGTGGCTTAGTTTGAAAAAAATTGCCTTCTGTGGAGTAGTTGTCACTTATGTGGATTATTTGGGAATTTATATGGCTTAGTTTGAAAAACATGTGCCTTTTGTGGAGTATTTGTGTCTTATGTGGCTTAATTGGGAATTTTTGTGGCTTAGTTTCAAAAACAATTGCCTTCTGTGGAGTATCTTTGGCTTATGTGGCTTAATTGGGAATTTATGTGGCTTAGTTTTTTAAAAAATGGCCTTTTGTTGAGTATTTGTGGCTTTTGTGGCTTAGTTTGAAAAAAAATTCCTTCTATGGAGTATATGTGGCCTATGTGTCTTAATTGGGAATTCTTGTTGCTTAGTTTGAAAAAACATTGTCTTCTGTGGAGTATTTGTGGCTTATGTGGCTTAATTGGGAATTTGTGTGGCTTAGTTTGAAAAAAGTTGCCTTTTGTGGAGTATTTGTGGCTTTTGTGGTTTAATTGGGAATTTATGTAGCTTAGTTTGAAAAACAAATTCCTTTTGTGGAGTATATGTTGCTTATGTGGCTTAATTGGGAATTTATATTGATTAGTTTGAACAAAAAATCCTTTTGTGGAGTATTTGTGGCTTCTATGGCTTAATTAGGAATTTATGTGGCTTAGTTTAAAAAAAAATTGCCTTGGAGTATTTAAAGCTATCTCAAGTTCTCAGAAAGAATTGGATATGAAGTCCTTTGTTAAACCACATTGAATTTTTAGTTTATTTCATATATTCATGTTGAGCTAGATATTTCCCCTGGGATCATTGCATTAGCCCCTACGATCATTGAGATAAGAATTCTAGTGACAAATGAGATCTCAGAATTGACTTGAAGTACTTGAAGCCATCTCAAGTTCTCAGAAAGGATTGGATATGAAGTCCTTTGTTAAACACATTCCATTTTTATTGTTTATTCAATATATTCATGTTCGGTTAGATATTTCCCCTAACATCATTGAGATTAGAATTCAAGTGACAAAAGAGATCTTGGAATTGTTTTGTAGTACTTAAAGGCATCTCAAGATTAGAGAAATGATTGGATATGAAGTCCTTTGTTAAATCACATTGAATTTTTACAGTTTATTCAATATATTCATGTTAAGTTGGATATTTCAGAGGTTTTATTTACATCAAATTTTATCTATGATATGATACATTGACATAAGGATCACAACATTTTGGGTGTTATGTGTTTCCTTCGATTAATTTTAGTTTTATATGGAAGTTATTTTGGAGACTAAGACTAGAGGAATGAGTTCGTGTACTTTTGTCCACTTGTAAGACATTCATAACTATACTGAAAGATGCAACATATAGTGATCTGTTTATCTTGAAAAAGTTTTTAACTTTTGCATGTTTTTTATTTTTATGAATGGTTATGCTTCATATAAGATCGGTGTTTTATACTTGAATGCTTATTTTCCATGTTTCCCTTAGGATCATGGATATTAGGATTTGATCGATAAAAGAGATCTCTAAATTGATTTGGGTACATTAGGAAATCTCAATGTTTGTATAAAAGATTTGATTTTAGGTCTTTTGTTAAGCCACTTTGAATATTTACTGTTTTTTCAATATTTTCATGTTAAGTTGATGTTTCAGAAATTTGATATCATATCACATTTAATGTATGATATGATATATTGGCACAAAGATCATGGTATCTTAGGACTCATATGTTGCTTCTAATTAGTCTTAATTCATAAGAAGAATGACTTTGTGCACTTTATTCACTCTTCAGACATTCTCAAAGATACCCTTAATTTGATATGGTGATTTCTAATCTCTTGAACAAAATTCTGATTTCTGATTATTTTGGGTTTTAGTGAATTTCATAGTTATCCAAATACACATTGTAACTTAAATTGCAATAGACCAAAAAGGGATGGTAACCTCATCCACATTGCAATTTTGTTACAAACAAAAAAGACATGCCACCGCTATGCTTGATGGCCTCCATTTTCTGAATTGCCCAAACTTGTTGAATTGCCTGCTTGAGCCAAGTTTCTACCATATGCTTGAGTCCAGTTTACTCCATGGATCGATTGAATAGCTGAATTGTCCACTTGTGCTACTAACCTCAACACTAACTGGAGGTGGGCTATAATACATAGGATTTACCCATGCACTGGTAGGTGTATAGGGGGTGGGTATAACCTGTGGTTGATAGTGGGGGACTTGGATGTTAATCAGGTCTTGGTATGATTGTGTATGATCTGCAATGTGGTCCAAAGTGTTGGACATCATCATGTTTGCCTCCAAATAACTTGCACCATACTCTTCCTTGTATGTGACCCCTTCTTTTTCCAACATTTGTTGAGCCTTTCTTGCCCCCCTCTCTTGCCTTGCCAACTGTTTTTTTATGTTCGTTCTCTTCCCTTATTTTTTGTCTTTCAAGCCTTTCCTTTGCCCAAGTTGTTGATGTTGCAACCCTTGAATCTCTCTTTTCCTTGGCCAACTCCTTCTTTCTCTGCTTAGATTTCTAAATTTCAAATTTTCTACACTCAGACTTGAACATTAGGTTCACATATTCTTCAGAGGTAAGTAACTTTGAACTCCTCTCTAATTGAAGATAGTTTGTTGTTGAATGTGTTGATGAGGCCTTCACTCTCTCTTTTGGTAGCTTTAGGAACCTACCAAGTATTGTTTGGTTTGTTGTCACATGCTCCTGGTGGCTTGACACTTGCCTTTCAACCTCATAAGAACCTGATTGAACCCCATTGTTGTCCTCATTTGGTACGTCATTCTGAATAGACTCTTCTTCCAGTGATCCATTGTCCACAAAATAATGAACCATTTCAGTGCTCAACTTTGTTGGTTGAGAAGGCATTGTCATGCTTTCATCATTGGTGGATGACACATTATGTTTTTTGTTATTCATCATGGCCTTTGCCAACCATGAAGGTGTGGTTATTTGGGCTGGCATGATCAATTGCTCACTGTTGATTCTTGTTACATTCTCATTTGAAACCACATTTTCATTTTCATTTTCATGATCAACTACCTCATTTGGAATATCACATGCAAAATTAGTAGGTGCTTCAGTGGGTGTGGCATCCTCCTTGTTATTAACAATTCGTTCATTATTGAATTGTGGCTCACATACATGTTTATCATCATAGACATTCTCTTGAGAAAGGGATATCATACCTTTAGCAACAATGGCATCTTCTTGGGCATCAACTTGGTCAAGTAAGTCCTCTGCGTCCTTACCTTCCACAAAAAATGCTTGGTTGCAACTAGTATCATTAATAAGAGCATCAACATTCAGTAGAAAAAAATTCAATCCTCCTAAATTCAACCTTGATATTAGAAGGTGTTAGAGCCCTTTTAAATTCTTTACTTGCAAGCTCAGCTAGCTCAAATGTTTTTACCTCCACCCCTGGATTCTTTGCCATCCATGAAGCTCGCTCTGATTTGAAATAGTTCTTGAAAGGCCCAAAAATGCTAACATCAAGGGGTTGCCATTTGTGAGTGCTATGAGCTGGCAGTGTTAATAGTTCAATGCCCAAATGGTTGGCCTCCTCAATTATATGCACATCCATGTGGATTCCATGGCCATCTAATATTAGTAGGTGTCTATTTTCAGGTGAGACATCACGTGGCACAGATGCATCGAAGTGAAAAATCCAATTCAGGAAGAGTTCCTTTGTCATCCATGCATGGGGACATGCAGCCATGCATGCACTTGGTTCACAAATATGTTTATAGTTTTTAAGTTGTGTTTTTCCTTTGAATAAATAAAAACATAGGATTGAAGAACTAGGTTCATTGACACAACAAAGTATAGTGATCTACTCCCTGCTCCTAGGAAAAACATTTTGCACATTTTTGCTCTCTCTCTTGGAAATTACCCGCATGCCACAATTCCTTTCAGCCTATAAGCCTGTTTTGTCACAGTTCTAGATATGTCTTAGGGCATAAGAGTGTTTCTCATATGCATGGGAAAGGGTGCCATAAAACATAGACATAATTGCAGGGAATAAATTTAAAGCCATGTCTCTATCAAGACCCTTCGTTGTTCGTAAGACAAGGTCTGGATGCCTTTTTTTAAACCCACTCCAATAACATTTGCTAGGAAACCCATATTTGAAGGGGTTTGGCCTCCCCTAACAGATTTGAGCCACTGTGGATTTGAGTTGTATCAAATCTAACCCATGTCCCATTTGGGCCACCTCCTTACACGACACAACCACCCAACCTCCTCCTCTTCAGTCATAACAGTAACAACCCCCCTATGCTTTGTATTAATTAGCCCATTAATCCAATAATATATGCTTGAGGATGAAATTCCATGTTTTTTTGCAGATGCACATACTGAATATCCCCTGAACTCTATGTCATCAATTGCACCTAGCATGTCTTCCTTTGTCCACCCTCTTCTGGAACTAATCTTCTAGTTGAGCTTGCACTTTGTATTGTGGTTGAGGGTGGCTTTGTTGTAGATGGATGGACAGTAAGATCTGCCACCACATGGGCATTCTCAACATCATTGCATGGATCATTGGCAACAATGACATCATCAACCATTCCCTCTTCTGATGAAGTGCATCACATTTGGGTGCCCTTGGCCCCTTGCCTCCTCATGTTCCTTATACAATCTACAATTAAAACTCATGGCATGGTTGCACTAACATGTATATTGTTAAAATTTATTTTGTTAGTAGAAGTTGTTTCAGCAATAGAAACTCAGTCTTATTTATTTCCTGAAATTTAAATATGAACAGGTTAATCAATACTTGCAACCTTCATATATTTGAATAAGAAATTTATATGTTTGCATCGACTTGAATCTCCATCCACAGGTTGTTGTGTTTGAGCGTATCTTAAGACACTCAAGTTCTCTACATTGTTAGCTATAGTTGCTTCCAGTTATACCATTCTTAGAGGAATGCCAGTTATTGCATACAAGCTGCCAAATTGTTGTGATTAAGGAATGATCATGCCTATGTGTTTGACTCAGATTCTCTGTTATTTTTTACTTTGTTGTCTTTGTTTGGCATGATTAATTTTTTGTCTCTGTTGACTCAGATGCTATGGTTTTTTCTCTGCAATTTCACACACATAAGCCAAACTTCAGACACAGAAGCCTAATGTTTATCAAAATTGGAGATAAGGATTTGTTTAAATTTGTGCTTCACAAGAATCTCAGTAGGTTTTTTTTAGTATCTATAAGCCTATATTATACTTCATTGTCCTATTAATAAGTAAAAATGGAATAGATAACTTGTGTGAGGAGGTTGCTATTTCCTTTCTTAAAAGCTAAACATGGAGATTTAACTTGGCCATTTCCATGGTGTCTGCCAATAATGTTTGTCAATTTAAGTATCATTATCTATTTCTTCCATTGTGTTGTTTTAGGTTTTGAATAGCTATTGATTATGATTTCGATATTAAAAACTTTTTTGCATAACGCATCAAAGTTCTAGTCCATCACATTTTTCTTTGACATTATGTATTGATGTTGAGTACCTTTGTCCTCCACCACTTGAGCAACAAAGGTCTTGTTCAACCAATATAACTCAATAAGTTTAAAGTTATTGGTGTCTTTGGTTCCTAAATAACTAATGTCCAAGGCCCATTCCTTAAACTTTACCTTTAGATATTGATTGGAGAGTTACTATGTTTTTCACTTGACAACCTACTCAATGCTATCCACCTCATATTTTCTTATCATATAGAATCTATAATGGAATTTGACAAGCTTTCTCATGGCATTTGTCTAGTGATGCATTCTGGCCCTTTTAGGGAAGGATATAATTTGATAGAGGATGAAGTGCCTATGTTGAGCCCACATTTGTTGCATAAAGAGAATGAACATACATCTTTAGTGATGGTGTAGGTTTTTAATAGAATGCATCCTGGATTTCCCATAATGGCACATGATCTCATCATCCTACTCAAATCATTTCTTAAACCATGACTTGGGTGAGCTAGCTTTGCATTGAAATCTCTTGTTCCCCTTCCTTAACATTGTTTCCTTATGCTAGCATGCACAAGATTATAGACTTAGCTCCTACAGGCCCTTCAAGGATTTGTCATTCATCATAATAGCCCTACTTTTACAACGTCTTCCATCATAGGAGGACTTGTATGAGAATTAAAACAAAATGTTTTTTTCTCTTCCAAAATGTTGTGGGGTTTTTAGAAGAAACCTGATCTTCAAATTGTTTCTAAAATTCTTGTACCTTTTCCTTGATTTATTTTCTCTACAACTTCTCTTCAATCTTCAGATTAGCCTTGATATGCTTGAGCTCCTAGATTTTTCATTTCTTTCTTTTTATAGTTTTTGCTACTTGGACTATTGTGGGCAATTGTTGAGTGGATAAAAATGGAAGGATGATCTTAGGTTCTGTTTTGGTCTTGTAGATTCCAAGGATGGATGAGATTGTGATAAAATACCCTAATTTCCCATCTTATATTCTGATAGATCCATGGGATTCTACTACTATAAGGAATGGGATTCTACTACTACAAGGAATGGAATTCCTAAATGCAGCCCACTAGGATATTTGCAAGTAGAAATTTCAAATCTAGACAATAGTGATCAAAGCATAGAGTTACTTTAGGTACCTCATAATCCATCTACATTCATGTATTCCCTATCTCAATAGAAAAAATATTTGTATGAATCCAGTAAATATTGGGGATGATCACTTTGTTTACAATGTTCAGGTTAGAGCCCAAATCTATCAAATCTTTCAATTTAAAACTTTGGTCCTTGATCTTTATTTTTTATGAGGATGTGATATTTTTGACGTTGTATGGCAAGTATCCTCATTGCATTAATTTGTTACATATGTTGAGTATAAAATATATAAATGTTTGGATTTCCCTTTTCATCAAAATATTCCAATGGAGGTTTCATTTGTCCAAGTTGCTTGATTTGTTCTTTTAATTCATTTATCTCTTGTCTGGCACATAGATCTGTTTCATTCTTTTGTTCTATCTTGTCTACTTTAGCTTTGAGTACTACGACTTCTTTCTTTAGAATATTTATTTCTTTGCCTAAATCATTCACTGTGTGGGGTTGTGTTCTCTCATTTTTGTTATGCCTTATGAATGATTTGGTATTTCTTTCAAATCTTGCATCAACAAAATTAAGCTTTCTACTTGTGCAACTAGGAATTTATGAGAACTTACAAGATTTCGCCATTGTTTTAAGGAAGGAATACAAAAGAGTTATCTTCATATCTCCTTCAAGAAAAAAAAAAAATTGAGACATCATTTGTGCATCTCCATCTCCTCTTCCTTGAGCCATACAAACCTTTCTGAGCTTTCTTCTTCACTACTGCAATTAATGTTTTCAATATTGCAGTTAGAAACATTAGGATATTTACAAGAACAATGATTAGTAATCAACATGGCTTCTTGTTGAATAATTTAGATATATCTTTGGAATCTATTTCAAAGTTTGAAGTTTATGTACTTAAAGAACAACATCCTTCATCTAGAACATGGACTTCTTCTATTTTAATATGAAAAGAATGATGGAGACATTAATTTGTATTGTGTCTGTCTCAGCCACACCTATTGAAGTGAGTAAAGATATGTTGTGAACTTTCTACCTTTTCATTGGTCATTTCAAGTATTTCTTGTGATGATTTTCCTTTAACTTTATTCGAGACTTCTCCTTGTGGGCATATATTTCTTAGGTGGCCTAATTTCCCACACAACCAACAAGTAAGACTTTGACTAGAATTACTTTGCAGATTACATTTCATGGAGCAATGAGAAAAAGCTACAAGGTCCTTGAATTTGTGTTTTTTGGGAACTAAAATGTAGAAGGTAACATCAAGAGCTTTCATTATGGTTTTCAATCTCCTTGATTCATACATTCCTTGCTAGATATCATATTCGATTGTTGAATAGTAGGCCTGCAAGGCTATGACAAAAGATTGTTCATTATGCAGACTGTGACATTCATTAAGGATTCAAATCTCTTCTATTGCCTATACCTAATGCTAAATACATGCCTAGGTGACTGTTATGAAGTAAAATGGTCTCCTAAGGCTACATTCCTGATTTTTTAAAATTCATCAACGTTTAGTTATATTGCATACATGAGTGAAAGATGGAGGTTATGTAGGTTTGTCAAGAATAAATTCTATACTAATGAAAAGGTTGACCGAATTGTTAACTTCAACATATTATCGACTACTTATTGAGTTGTGTTGAATGACAAGGTCGTTCTCTCAAAGATCAAGTGGGATTACCTTATGATCGATGCACATATCTAATGGAGAATAATAGAGCTTCATCTTATGCTACTCTCTATGGATTCAGTACCAAATAAGTGTTAGATTACTGGAAAGTCTAGGAGCCTTGTTCTGGGGCATAGATTTTACTACCTCTTCCACTTCTTTGATAGATATCTCTCTTCAGAGAGCCTCATTTTTCTCTTAGGTAACCAAAGACGAAATGTGATGGATTATTTTTTGTATAACATTTGAATGACACAGAAGCTGAATTTCACACACATAAGCTAAATTGCATGTTGGGCATGATTAATTTGTTCTCTGTTGACTCAGATGCTATGGTTTTTGGTCTGCAATTTCACACATGGAAGCTAAATTGCACACACAGTTTTTTCATATGGTAAATTAATTGAAGATTTGGAATATTAAAAATAACATAAAGAAATAAAGGGAAAAAAATGAAGTTTATACTGTAAATTAATGGAAGATTTAAAAAAACAGAAAGAAAATACTTGAATTATTCCAACCTGATTACAATCTACACAGTATGTGATTGAGTGAATTAAGTTGCAGATGAGTAGAATGAAAATTTATGAAGCAATTGTGAGGTAGTTTTATAGATTTCTGTTGTTGAATTTGATTGGAAGGGAGGATTTACATGGATTGATTTTTTCCAAATTCAAATGTGTGTTGTGGATTGATTTGAATGACATCCAATGGATGATAAACTCTTATGGTTAATCCTTGTGCTTTCCTTTGTGTTTTCTTGTGTTTAATACCTGAATCCTGTGTTTAATTCCTGAATCTTGTGTGTTGGTGTCATTTATTGCTTTGAGCAGGTTGCATTGATGAACATATATGCAATTATGGATGACACATACATTCTCTATTCTTTTGCAAGTAGCAATGAACTTTGGGCATAGTTTCTCCTGTTTATAGTTATTGGGGTTGGTCTGATGTGATATGTGTCATGTTGGATAGTATGGGAGGCCAGTAGTTGCTTGTTAATTTTGTCTTGTTTTCTAAAACGGATTTAGAGGTACTTGGGATAGTATGTCTTGTAAATTTGTCATAATAAAGGCTAGCATTGGACAATGGTAAGTTCAATCAATATATGGGCCCATTTTGGACATATTTGAATAACTTATATAACTTAATATTATATATTTATGTTTTAATTATGAATGTTTTTTTGTCATGTTTTGATGGATGTGTGGGACCAATACTACAACAACTAATGGTCCCTGCACAACATTAGAAGTCTATCCCCTAAGTCATTAACATTTTGGAATTGCCACACTAGGGTTGTAGAATGCAATACATGACATTTTCCAAGACAGTTCCAAAACCCAATGCATGACGTTTTTCCCAGAAATTTAATAAGGATAAGCATGCCATATCCACATGATGACACTTATCACAACATGCTCGAGAAGTTTTACAGTGAACGGGGGCAATCTCAAGGCATATTTGTTGTTTTGCATAATTGTTCTTTGTTATTTGAGCTCATGTCCATGTTTTGACGTTCAGCCATTCCTGCAAGCAACTTGAAGATGAACTTGGATGAAGTTTTTGAGAAAAAGTATGATGTTGCTAAAGCACTTGAAGTGGAACTCGCAAAGGTAAAACTAAGAAAATATTGAAAGAGACATCATGTTTGGTTTCTTTTTTCAAATAAGGATGTGTGACAATCGTGGTTATAATTTTCTTATGAATTTTAAGTAGGTTTTTTTTTATTTTATATAGGTTTCATTATTATTATTATTATTATTATTATTATTATTATTATTATTATTATTATTTATTTTGTATTTTAAAATTAAGAAAAGAAAAAAGAAGAAAAGGGTTGAGTAGGGACAGATTCCATGGATTAAGAATGGAGACTTGTCTGGGATGCTTAGTTTACTTGCTGTAAGAAAACTGGATAGTTTTAGGAGAGAAATTGAAAATTGGTCGTTGTGTTTTTTAATCTGGTGTTAAAAATTTGTGGATTGAAAAAAATAAACCCATATTTTCCTTCGACGAATGAATAAGATAAGGAGGAAAAAAAATTGAATGGGGAAGAGGTTGTGTGAGCAGCTGGAGAAGAAAGAAACTAAGAAAAAAATACAGGAAATCATCCAAAAAAAATAAAAAATAAAAAACCATTCATTGGCATAATACACCAACACATTTAGAATAGCATGACCACACAATTACTTGGAGAACAAAAAACACATTGAGAACAAGAGTAACACAAAGGGAAAAAAAGAAGAAGTAGAAGGATACCTATGCATCTTTTGGTGCTAGGAAGATATTGGAAGTCACACTGCCATAGTGTGGAGAATTTTTGGGCTACTACAATGCTCAGAGGAAAACAAGAACCTCATACATATTTTCACGGAGTAGCAGGAGCATGAAGAGGGATCCGCTACAGTGGGTTCACGATTCCCCTTTGTGGTTGGAACTGTTGTGTTTTATGTTTTAGGGTGGAGGTGGAGTCTTTGGACTCCTTGGATTTATTCCTTGTGCAACAACAGTGTTGATTTCTGGTACCATTGGAAGTTCTCTAGGTCTCAAATTTTGTAGAGAGGCTTTTTAAAGGGACCCTAAGTCTAAACTTACAAAAATAAAATAATTAAAGGGTATTAATATAAACTGTGGTTGTAACTTATAGAACAAGACAAGGATCAAGCGGAAATGATCTTTGCCATTGATTAGCTTCTAATATGGGAATTGAATGTGAACGAGGAGATTATTTAAGGAGGCTTGAGGGTCACTTAGAAAGACACACACAGAGTTCAAAAGTTTTATTTTCTGAAGCAGAGAAGAGGAGTTGCTGGGAGAATTTCGATAGTGAGCTTTTGTAGTGAGGGGTAGGGATAATAGGGTTGGAGTATCTTCTCCAGAGCCTAGGATACATAGTAGAGAGGCAGAGAGACACTAAGAGAAGGCAGCGTAGACCCAAGAGGGGTTGATGTTGGGCCAGAAGGGCCCACACAGTTCTTGACGCAGAGCCATAAGGGCTCACACAGAAGCAGCGCAGTCTTCCAATAGAAGTACGAGATTTGTCAGGGAATTGACATTTGAGCCGGGAGGGTTGACATCAGAGCTCCAGGAGGCAAGTAGACTCAGCGTAGAGTTGATGCAGAGACTTTGAGGATAACGTAGGGCTAGAGTAGAGATAGTCATGCATAGTTGGTTTAGCTATTGGATCAATCGGGACTTGCCGGGTAAAGTGAGGTAATCTCACTAAGTTTTTCTGCCAGTTTATTTCTCTGTAACTAGATTTCCAAAAACGATTGTATTCAAAAACTATTGCTTAATAATATAAAACCCATAGAGTTGTTGCACCAGTTTTCCTGCATTGGGTTTTTCCAGGGATATTTGTCCAAAAATAACGGTGTTATTGTGTTGTATTTTCTTTCTTGCTCAATTTCTTATTTCCGCATATAATTTATTTAAGTGAAGGTCGTAGTGTATGTATTTAGATATTTTTCATAGGAAACTGCGAGTAATTTATTTAAAGGAATTTAACAAAGAGGATAAATATCATCAGTTGCTGCAGTAGGGATTCCGGTTTAGGATTTTTCACATGGTATCGGAGCTAGTGCAGGTGAAACAAGAAGAACAGTGCCACAGAACTCAGTGCTGAGCAGAAGAGGGAGATCGAAATAGCTACAGGAGATAGTAGCTCGAAACCCTAGAGGGTTTGTACAGTCCTAGCCAGAGGGATTATTTTTGAGACAGTCTCTCTCTGAGTGATTTGACAGAGAGGAAGGACTCCCAGGTTGAAAGTTTGTCGGGGCAGATGAAGCAGCGTTGAAGCCTCAGTGTGAGGAGAATCTGGTGGGACACAGTCTTTTCTACGGGCTATTTTGCTGGGTAGAAAGACATCAGAAGAGAAGGAAGAAGCACGATTGAGGGAATTTCTTCCTCCCTAAGACTTCCCTCTAAGAATTTTTTTTCTTATTGGATGAATAGCAGTAGTAAGAATGAGAGAGGAGATTTTCGACATTTGTGGTAGAGATGACAACCAGTGGATTGAGGGATCAGGATAGGTTGCACGAAGCATCCAACTATTTCTTCTGAAAGGAAAGGATGTCATTCCTTCTAGATGAGCATGCCCTTAAGACATATTTCGACAACGTGGTGGTTGTGCCTGCAAATGCAGATCAATTGAAGAAGTACTAAGTTGAAATGGCAGAGGCAAAAATAATGATCCTCGACAGAGTGAAGGATCATGTTATCTATCACATCGCTAGCAGAGGGACTACTAAGGAGATGTGGGATGCCTTGACTACGCTATATTAGGGATCTTCCGAGCAGTAGAATATGTACTTCGAGCAAAAGGTGAGATCTTCTCAGATGTAGAAGGGGGAGTGTGTGGATCCATTCCTCACGAAGCTTCAAGAGACCTGTGATGAGTTATATGTTATGTGGTCTACACCTCAAGACTCAGAGTTGGTTAGACTGGCCCTCAAATCTGTCTTAGATGAGTGGAAATTCTTTGTCCAGAGTATCCTAAACAGGGCAAATTTGTTGAATTGGGATGAGATGTGGGTAACTCTCAAGCAAGAGGAGCTGAGGAGAGATCTAGTCAAGTGTAAGCTTTACGGAAGCAGCAGCAGTGGGTCGAAGCCCAAGGAGGAGGAGGATAATGTAGCCCTTGCATCTAAGGGGTAGTAGGAGCAGTGGAGACGTAAGAAGGACATCTCAACGATAAAGTACTTCAGGTGTGGTGAGATGGGTCAATATGCAACTCAGTGTCCTTCCCGGAAGAAGGAAAAAGATGAGAAGCACGATCCGAAGGCTGCGCCGCGAAGATTGAGGAAGAGGACTTTGCCATGACAGTTGAGATACCTCCAGGAGGGAGGTGGGTTGATTTGGAGTTGTAGTTCGAAGCAGCTACAGATGGGTAGGATCCTTGAGGAGCCCACCTCTTGGATCAATACCTTGCTGTGGGAGCCCAGTTTTGTGGTAGCAGGATGGACTAGTGTCGGATGTTGCCAAGGAGTGTCAGAGAGGCAGTTGCAGTGGCTAGGAAAGCCAGAGACGGAGCAGCACATAGCAGAGTTGGCAACAGTGTAGATGGCACAGACCAGAGGTCAGCAGTAAGGAAATAGATTCAGAGGATCATCGCAGAGACCAGCAACAGTCATGCTCCAACATTCACATGGTATTATACTGAACACAGTTAGTTCAATAATTTGGGATTATTTTTACGTTGTTGGTGCAGTAGCAGCAATAGCTTGCAGTGCAGTGGAAGTTGGCAATGGCAGCACCAGCAGCAGCATGGATGCAGAATTCTAGAGGGAGTTGCAGTATGGATGCAGTGTTGATAGTGGCAGGGTCAACAGTATTACAAATGCAACATTTACGCAGTGGTTGATGTACAGGAGACCAGACATCAGCAACGCAAAGGGAGATGTTATAGAAAAAGAGTAATGTTCCAGTAGATTTCATTGCTAGAGCACATTCCTCGCTAAGAGGGAGTGTTGATTTCTGGTAGCATCGGATGTGATCTAAGTCTGAGATTTGCAGAGAGGCTTAGGCATATGTATTTCAAAGAGCCTAGAAAGCGCTTTGTGAAATTCCCGCCAGAAACAATTTTATTAAAATAATTAATTATTTTTAAATGGAACCTAAGTCTAAACTTAGTAAAATAAAATAATTAAAGGGTATTAATATAAAATGTGGGTGTAACTTCTAGAAGAAGATGAGGATCAAGAAGAAATGATCTTAGCCATTGATTAGATTCTAATGTGGGCCATTGAATGTCAATGAGGAGATTATTTAAGGAGGCTTGAGGGTCACTTGGAAAGACATAAAGAGAGTTCAAAAGTTTGATTTTTTGAAGCAGAGCAGAGGAGCTATTGGTAGAATATTGATTGTGAGCTTTTTCAGTGAGGGGCAGGGATAGTTTGGTTGGAGTATCTTCTCCAGAGCCCAGGATACACATCAGAGAGGCAAAGAGACACCAAGAGGAGAAAGCGCAAACCCAGGAGGGGTTGACGCTAGGCCAGAAGGGTCCACACAATGATTGACGCAGAGCCAAAAGGGTTCACACAGAAGTAGCGTAGTCTTCCAGCAGAAGTTTGACATTTTTCGGGAATTGATGTCTGGGTCGGAAGGGTTGACTTTAGAGCTCCAGGAGGCAAGTAGACTCAGTGCAGAGCTGACACAGATCCTTAGAGGTTGACGCAGGGCCTACTTAGGGCCAACGTAGAGATAGCCAGGGACAGTTGGTTCAGCTGTTGGATCAGCTGGGACTTGTCGGGTAGAGTGAGGTAATCTCACTAAGTTTTTCTACAAGTTAATTTCTCTGTAACTGGATTTCCAAAATGGCATCTAGAGTTGCTTTCAAAAACTACTTCTTATTAATATAAGTACCTTAGAGATGTTGCACCGGTTTTCCTGCATTGAGTTTTTCCCGCGACATTTATCCAAAACTAATGTTGTTATTGTGTTGTATTTTCTTTCTTGCTCAGTTTCTTATTTCCACATATAATTTAATTAAGTGAAGGTTGCAGTGTATGTATTTCAATATTTATCATAGGAAATTGCAAGTAATTTGTTTAAAGGAATTTAACAAATAGGAGAAATATCATGAGTTGTTGTAGTAGGGATTCTGGTTTAGGAATTTTCACATGGTATCAGAGCTAGTGTAGGTGAAACAAGAAGAACAGTGTCAGAGAAAACAACGCTGAGCAAAAGAGGGAGATTGAAATAGTTGCAGGAGGCAGTAGTTCAAAACCATAAACGGTTTGTGCATTCCTACCCGGAGGGCTAATTTTGAGTCGACAAAGAGGAAGGACTCCCAGTTCAAATGTTTGTCAGGGCAGAGGAAGCAGCGTTGAAGCCTCAGCGTGAGGAGAAGCTGGTGGGATACAGTCTTTTCTACAAGCCATTTCACTAGGCAGAAATACTTCATAAGAGAAGGAAGAAGAACAGTTGAGGGAATTTCTTCCCCTTTAAGACTTCCCGCTAAGAAGTCAGTTTAGTTATTGGCTGACAAGCAGCAGTAAGAACCAGAGAGGATATATTCGACATTTGTGGCAGAGATGGTAACCAGTGGATTGAAGGATCGGGATAGGTTGGACAGTGCATCCAACTATGTCATCTGGAAGGCAAGGATGTCATTCCTTCTAGATGAGCATGCCCTCAAGACATATGTCGACATTGTGGTTGTTGTGCCTGCAGATGCAGATTCGTTGAAGCAGTGTCGTGTTGAAATGGCAAAGGCAAAAAGAATGATCCTAGATAGAGTGAAGGATCATGTTGTCTATCACATCGCTAGGAGAACGACTGCTAAGGAGATGTGGGATGCATTATGTATGCTATACCAAGGATCTTCCAAGCAACGGAAGATGTACTTGGAACGGAAGATGAGATCTGCTCAGATGCAGAAGGGGGAGTGTGTGGATCCATTCCTCACGAAGCTTTAGGAGACCCATAATGAGTTATCTGCTATGGGATCTACACCTCAAGAGTCGGAGTTGGTTATACTGGCCTTCAATTTCGTCTCAGATGAGTGGCAAATCTTTGTCCAAAGTATCCTGGGTAGGACGACTTTGCTAAATTGGGATGAGATGTGGTCATCTCTCAAGCAGGAGGATTTGAGGAGAGATCTAGTCAAGTGTAAGATTAACGGAAGTAACATTAGTGGGTCGAAGCCCAAGGAGGAGGAGGATAATGCATCCCTTGCATATAAGGGGCAATAGGAGCTGTGGAAACGTAAGAAGGACGTCTCGAAGATAAAGTGCTTTAGGTGTGGTGAGATGGGTCACTACGCAACTAAGTGTCTTCTCAGGAAGAAGGAAAAATATGAGAAGCACACTCCGAAGGTTGCACCTACAAAGATTGAGGAAGAGGATTTCACCATGACAGTTGAGATACCTCCAGGAGGGAGTTGGGCTGATTTGGAGATGTAGTTCGAAGGAGCTACAGATGGGCAAGATCCTTGAGGAGCCCACCTCTTAGATCAATACCTTGCTATGAGAGTAGCAGGATGGACTACTGTCGGATGGTGCTGAGGAGTGTTGGAGAGACAGTTGCAGTGGCTAGGAGAGGCAAAGACTGAGAAGTGCAGAGCTGGGTTGGCAGCAATACAAATGGCATAGAGCAGAGGTCAACAATAGTGCAGTAAATTCAATGGGTCGGCACAGCGAATAGCAGTGGTCAGGCTCTAGCATCCACATGGTATCATACTAAACACATTCAGTTCAGTAATTTTGGATTTTTTTCCATTATTGGTGGAGTAGAAGAAACAGTTTGCACTGCAGTGGCAGTTGGCAATGGTAGTGCTAGCAGTAGCACGGATGAAGAATTTCAGAGGGAGTTGTAGTACGGATGCAGTGTTGACAGTGGTAGGGTCAACAGTAGTACAGATGCAACATTTGTGCATTGGTTTATGGACAGGAGGTCAGACATCAGCAGCACAGAGGCAGATGTCACAGAACAAGAGTAATGTTCCAGCAGGGTGCAATGCTAGAGCACATTCCTCTCTAAAAGGGAGTGTTGATTTTTGGTAGCATCAGATGTTCTCTAAGTCTCAAATTTTGCAGAGAGGCTTAGGCACATGTATTCCAAAGAACCCAGAAAGCATTTTGAAAAATTTCACCCAGAAAAAGTTTTATTAAAATAATTAATTATTTTTAAAGGGACCCTAAGTCTAATCTTAGGAAAATAAAATAATGAAAGGATATTAATATAAACTATGGGTGTAACTTCTAGAAGAAGAGGAGGATCAAGAAGAAATGATCTTAGCCATTGATTAGCTTCTAATCTATAAATGATATTATTTAAGGAGGCTTGAGGGTCACTTGGAAAGACACACAAAGAGTTCAGAAGTTCAATTTTCTGAAGCAGAGCAAAGGAGCTACTCGGAGAATTTCGATAGTGAGCTTTTCCAGTGACAGGTAGGGATAGTTGGGTTGGAGTATCTTCTCCAGAGCCCAAGATATGCAGCAGAGAGGAAAAGAGACACCAGAAGGAGGTAGCGCAGACCCAGGAGGGGTTGACAATGGGCCAGAAGGGCCCATGCAATGCTTGACGTAGATCCAGAAGGGCCCACATAGAAGCAGCGCAATATTCCAACAGAAGTCTAATATTTGCTGGAGAATTAACATCTGAGTCGGGAGGGTTGAAGTCAGAGCTATAGGAGGCAAGTAGACTCAATGCAGAGTTGACACAAAGCCTTTGAGGCTAATGCAGGGCCTACGCAGGGCCAGCATAGAGATGGTCGGGGACAGTTGGTTCAACTGCTGGATCAGTCGTGACTTTCCGGGTAGAGTGAGGTAATATCACTAAGTTTTCCTGCCAGTTTATTTCTCTGTAACTGGATTGCCAAAAGGGCATCCATAGTTTTATTCAGAAACTACTGCTTAATATTATAAAACCCTTAGAGCTTCTGCACCGGTTTTCCTGCATTAGGTTTTTTCGGGGACATTTGTCCAAAATTAACGATGTTATTGTGTTGTATTTTCTTTCTTACTCAGTTTCTTATTTGCACATATAATTTAATTAAGTGAAGGTTGCGGTGTATGTATTTCGATATTTGTTGTAGGAAATTGCAAGTAATTTGTTTAAAGTAATTTAACAAATATGAGAAATATCATCAGTTAGTGCAATAGGGATTCCGCTTTAGGAATTTTTACAAATAGCATGGTCTACGTCAAGCTTTTGGATTCCCTGGTGTTAATGGTTATGGAACATCGGTAGGTTGGAGGCAGTATGCCTTTGGATTCCATGTGTATATGTTTGGCTACTATTGGGTTGGTGGGAAGACCTCTAGAGTCTTTGATTCAATTGGAAGTTAGCATTTTATCCTTGGAACATACAATATTAGTCTCTGGAATTAGGCTCAGTTGACGATTACCAGAGATATGGATGTAACTCATTTACAGTTGAGTGGAGAGTTATTGCTCCCAACTCAATTTCAAATCTGAGATAAGTTCCTCTATCATGAATTTAAGTCCATGTTGTTAAATTGATGTGTTTCTGTATGAAAATTCTTGCTTTCCTGTGGTTATCCAAATGGGACTTAATGATTAGTGTCTTGTGATTGTATCTATTCATTGTCCTTCTTTCTGCATGATTTTCACATATGCTTTCATATACAAGTGTTGTATATACAATTTAGTTCCACTCTGTTATTATATGACGAATTATAATGTGGAGGAATGATAACCCTCACTAGTTTGGTTAGTCTTGGGCTCAACTAATGGATTGATGTACTGATGATCTGAATTATGATGACCTTCCTACCAACAAAAATTAGATTTATCAGTCATACTAGTAATTTTGAGGGGTATTGACCTCATAAAATGTATATAACGATTCATCGAAATTTAAGTTAGACATTGAAACACAAATTGGAATGCCTATAATTTATAGAATATGAAAATATACATACTAAATTTCTTGTGTAACATTGCTGATGATAGCATTAAAATATTGTGGTTATAACTATGATGGAGAGTTAAAAATAATAGTTGAAATGGCCATATACTACCAAATCGGCTTATAGTCCTACGTTGAGAGCCTTTGATTTTCATACAAACGAAATCACAAGTATGCGGGGTAAATGGTTTATGTAATGTGTATGTATGTATGTATTCATCTACTCATATTCGAACCTACAAACATATACATATGCAGCAACTGCCAATTAAGTACTAAGGTTTTGGGTTTGACACTCGTGTTTTAAGACATTGTGGTGTATGTGGATGGACTGAGTTGTTAAGGGAGGAAATTTCAATTGAAATGGACTCATAACTTTGTTGCTTTGTAGGCAAGTGTTGAGAGTCTCTATTGACTAGTACACAGGCACGATAATGAAAGAGGGTATGTGCTTCACATAGTGCATACGTGTGTTCAAGTCATTTAACATTTAACATCACATCCATATATGTGTGTGTAGTACCTAAAGTTATAATATAGTCGTGGGGCACCAAGTATTGATTTGAACCATTATGTCGAATGGTTGGAAAATCATAGCCTTAAGGGCTTCACATGGGCCATTTAACTAGGACAGAGATTTAATTTCAATAATCTTATCTGGTATTATGATATATCATACCCAATACATCATAGTACAATGCTCATATTGTTGACTAATCTTTGGGGATTGTTTATTGTACAATATGTAATTATTTTTACATTCCATTTTTATAGTTAATAAGTTACCGAGACACAAATATCTTGTACCTAGATTGCGCATGTATAAATAAGAAATTTTAACATTAATACGATGTTATTTCATTGTTCTCTTTCATTGTGGAGTTTATTCAGGCTTGTACAGTGGTATCAAAGCCTCAGTTGAGTTGTTTCTAAACTCTATTTATTTGAAGTCTGTGGCGTAAAGGATATGTTGAGCATGAAGACTGTGAGGATAGTTGAGTGCAGTAGAAGGTTAGTCCAGTGGGATGCCCAAACTATTAACTCTTTGTAAGTTTTATGTATTTCTGTCATAATGAAAGACGATTGGAGAAATTCAGTGGTATAAAGTTTTTTTTAAGCATATTCTTGGAAGTTAGAATACATGTTGGAGTTTTGAGTACTTTCTGTTCTCAATAAAAATTGCCAAGACTGAGTCGAATTCCAATAATTGTTGTAGTGTTTGCTAAAAGTCTTAGTTCCATGCATCAAATGGTAGTTTACTTACAGTGAAATTTTTCTGAAGGATAGTATTTACATCTTTCTAAAGTATTTTGTTGTGCTATTTGCTAAAAGTCTTAGTTCCATGCATCAAATGAGAGTTTACTTACAGTGAATTTTTTTGGAAAGATAGTAGTGAAATTTTTCAAAAGGATAGTATTCACATTTACTGCATCAAACCGAAGTTTAATTACAATTAAGAATATATATTTTTAATTGAAGAGTATTTATAATTGAAGACTGGTTAATTTTCTAGTGATTTGAAATACATATTTTTTTAAGAGGCCATTGGTAAAGTAAAATATTTTGAGGCTTATAATATTTGAACCTAACTCTTTGCTAAGCTATTTTTGAAACTTACCATTAAACCACAAAACCAACTTTGTTTGAAACAAGAGGAGAAAGGAATTTATATATTTTCAGAGGTATTGCATATATTTTGAATCTGAAAGGATTTGAAGAATATTTGGTTGCATAACAATTATGACTTCAATAGTTTCCATAGTTGGATTTGTTCTTAATGGAAAGGAAAATTATCAAGAGTGGTTTAGAAAGCTTAAAATTTCCCTTGTTTTTTGTGGGAAGTTTGTCAAGGAAAGAAGGATAGTGATGGAAAAAAAATTGCTACGGAGCCGCCTGATAACAAGAAGAAGTGTGCAATTTGGGAGACAAAAGACAACAAGGCATATGCATTAATAACTGCATCGGTGACAGAAGAGGTAAGCTGGTGTATCATTTCTTGCGATACTGTATTAGAAGCATTAAAGAATTTGAAATAATTGTATGATTCGCACTCAAAACTCAAAATTATTTAGTTATTTTTAAAGTTGTTTAATTTGCTGATGAAGGATAATGAACCTTTGAAGAGTGCTTATGAAATAAAATCCTTTTTTCATGATATAGAAGCCATTGGAACTAAAGTAGCTTTATAGCTTACAAACTTAAAAAATCCCTTCACCCTGTCTATTCACATGATTTAGAATCCCTCCAAGCTAGCGGACAGTTAAAATACATAACATTTGATAAACTAGTAAACAAAATAGCTGAGAGAGAAAATGCCTTTGGGAAGAAAGAGGCTCCACCTAAATCTAATGTAGAAACTTTATTCCTTGCACAAAAGGATCATAAGTCTCATGCTGAAACTTCTAGTGGTGATAAAAGTAGTAGAGGTTGTGGTAGGAGAAGTTATAGACGTGGGGGGCAAAAATAATCAGGAAGATAGAAAAAGAAAAAAAAAAAAAGAAAAAAAAAAGTGATAGATAACAAAGGACTTTTATTGATAGACTAGCTATCAAATGTTTTAGATGTGGTAAAATTGGTCATACTGCTACTAACTGTAAAGTCCCTTGGAAGAAAATCAGTGAGAGGAGAGAAAACTTGAAGGATCAGCCACCCCTAGATAAGGGAAAATCATCAGAGTCTGCACATTATATTGTTTCTCACTGTAATTTTAATATTAATGATGTTTTCAACACTGCATTTTCTTCAAGGCGAGATAGTAAGATTTTGGATTCAGAAGCCACTTGTCATATGACATTTAGGTGATACTTTTTTTTAACTTTTAGTGATGATATTGATGGTGTTATTTACTTTGCTGACAAGTCTCAAATTAAACCATCTAGCATTGGGTCTATTCGTTTGAAGATATCAAATCTTGCAGATTATGTTCTACATGATGTACATTATATTCCATAGTTTCAGTGAAATTTGATTTATCTAATCCATATTCAGCATCAGGGGCATTCTATTCATATATTTGATGACATCATCGAGATAAGAAAAGCATCTGATCATGCAATTGTTATGACTAGTGTGGAAGAAGGTACGCTTTTAAAATTAAATGGTACTTCATCTACTAATTCTCATGAAAGTTCTCCTCTTTTGGCGCAATAAAGTGATATCCTGTCTCCCATCTTGTTGTGGCATGCTCGATTTGGTCACATCAATTATGGCAACATCAGAATTATGAAAAAGAAAGGTATTAAAGGTCTTCCAACAATTCCAAGAAAGATTGCACCTTGTGATGCTTGTATTTTGGGAAAACATTGTAAACAACCTTTTCATAGTTATTATTTTAGAGCTTCACGAAAATTAGGTCTTACACATTCAAATTTATGTGGACATATACATGTTGCAACCGCCAATGGAAATAAATATATGCTAACATTTATTGATGATTACTCGAGAATGTGTTGGGTGTATTTGTTGAAGGATAAGTCACAAGTGTTTGAAGATTTTAAAACTTTTCGTTTGATGGTTAAAAATGAAACTCAACAGAATATAGGAATTCTCATAACTGATAACTGTGGAGAGTATACTTCTCATGCTTTTGAAAAATATTTGAAGGAAAATGGAATCAAACATCAAACTACCATACCTTATAATCCACAACAGAATAACGTAGCAGAACAAATGAATAGAACTTTGCTTAATATGATTAGATCTATGATGTTTTTTAAGAATGTGAAATTGATGTTTTGGGAAGAAGCAATTCTTTGTGCATATTATATTATAAATTGTTGTCCTTCTTCTGTTATTAACAATAGGACTCCTTATGAACTTTGGTATGATCGACTCTCAACTATTCAACATTTCAGAGTTTTTGGATCAAAATGTTATGCTTTGATTCCTAAGAAACAACGAAATAAATTAGGAGCAAGAAATCGAAAATGTATATTTTTGGGTTATTCTAATACTTCCAAAGCATACAGGTTGTAGGATGAAGAAAATAAGAAGTTTGTTATTTCCAGAGATGATATTTTTCTTGAACCAGATAAAGATAATTCCATTGTTGTTAGGCAACTAGCTCATTTGGATAAATTTATATCTAAAAAGTTATATTATAAATCTGATAATGATGTTCCACATAATGAAGGGGGGGTTCCCATTCTGGATCAGTCTATGGTTTTTCCATCCTTGACTCATGAGGATGTTTCTGATAAAGAAAACTTGGAGGATAGTATTGTTTCTGCAAGGTCAGAAAGCGTTCCCGAGGAACTTGTACTTCGGGATGAACAACCATCACAACCACTTCAGCAACCTTTACCAAGATCTACACGTGCTCGAAAATTTCCAAGAAAGTATGATTATTTTGAAACAAGAAAATATTCTAAAGGCGATTCTGGTAATGTCTCTCATGATTGTGAATTCAATCATTGTACAATTAGCAAACCTAGTTGTTTTGAAGAAGTTGTTAATTGTGATGAATGGAAGGATGCAATGAAAAAGGAATACGATGCACTTATTAAGAATGGAACTTGGAAGTTAGTGGGTCCTCCTTTAGGTGTCAAAACCATTGGTTGCAAATGGGTGTATAAGATCAAATACAAAGCAAATGGTTCACTTGATAAATACAAGGCAAGGCTTGTAGCAAAAGGCTATGCTTAGAAGGAAGGTGTTGACTACATAGAGACATTTGTTCCTACAACAAAATAGGGAACGATTAGAACTTTGTTTTCTCTTGTAGCTCAAAATATCTGGAAGATTCACCATATGGATGTTAAAACATCCGTTTTGAATGGTGATTTGAAAGAGGATGTTTATATGTTTCAGCTATAAGGTTTTGTTGTCAAAGGCAAAGAGGAAAAGGTATGTAAATTGGTTAAGGCTTTGTATGGACTAAAACAAGCATCTCGTGCATGGTATGAAAAACTAATTGAACACCTTCTCAAGTTGAATTATAAGTTATTTGATCTGGATTATGCAACTCTTTTTGTTAAGAAAATTGGAAAGTCAGTTGTATATTTGGTTGTGTATGTAGATGATTTGATGATCACAGGAAACAATGATGACTATATAACGTTCATTAAAAGAGAATTATTAAAAGTTTTTGACATGACAGATTTGGTTTTATTACATTATTATTTAGGGATTGAAGTTGATCAGAAACCCAAATATATTTTCATTTCTCAGAAAAAGTATATTGGAAAGCTATTGGACAAATTTGGGATGCAAGATTGTAATCTTGTCACTACTCCTATGGAGAAAAATTTGAAACTTACTACCACTAAAGGAAGTATGTTTGAAGATCCAACAAAGTATAGGCAACTTCTTGGAAGTTTGAATTTTATAACTACTACTCGCCCTTACATAGATTTTGTTGTAGGGATACTTTCTGGGTTCATGCATCAGCCATGTGAAGGTCATTGGAATGTAGCAAAGCGAGTGCTCAAGTATTTGAAAGGCACTCGAACATATGGCATAAAATATTCCAAAGTTACAGACTTCCATCTTACCAGCTATTCAGATTATGATTTTGATGGAGATAAGGATAATGCAGTCTCTACTTCTGGTCATTTGATGAGTCTCGGATCAGCAATCACTAGTTGGAGATCATGCAACCAATCAGTTCCAGTTGATTCTACCATTGAAGATGAACATGTTGTAGCATCTCAAGCTACAAAAGAAATCAATTTGCTTCGCAAAATACTTGAATATTTGTAGGAGAAACAAAAGGCTTCAACTCCACTACTCATTAACAATTCTTCTGCAATTCAGTTGGCCATGAATCCCAAGTTTCATTATCGAAGCAAGTATATTAACACCAAATATCACTTGATTCGACATTATGTAGAGGCAAAAGTTATTCATTTGACAAATTGTCCTAATTCAGATAAGATCGCAGACATATTTAAAAAGCCACTGGGACGTGAAAAGTTTGAAAAGTTAAGAATGCTACTCGGCATGTCAAATGTCCCTTCAGGTTAAGGGGGGACGTTAACTAATCCTTCAGGATTGTTTATTGTACAATATATAATTAGTTTTACATTCCATTTTTATAGTTGATAAGTTACCGACACACAACCATCTCGTACCTAGATTGCACATGTATAAATAAGTAAGTTTATCATTAATACAATGTTCTTTCATTGTGCTCTTTCATAGTGGATTTTATTTAGGCTTGTACAATTATAACGCGTGGATCAACTACAACCATATGAACCTCTCACTGCGGGTGTAACGGTAACATATAACCAAAGGTAGAAGTAATAGGTAGTAGGCCACCTAGCCAAATTTGTGCATTGTAGAATCAAATAGTCTGACCTCTGAGTCAGGTTGACCCTAGGTCGAATGGTCGCAGAGCGGGCCCGATAAGATGCATGTTATAGTGCCGAGAGGATTCTAGTCCGACATCTGACTGCGAGAAGTATGTGCATCGGATGGTGCATTGAGATCTATGACAGTAATCCTTGAGGGGCCTCCACCTATGACATCAGTAGGGGAGGGGGAAGGTCACACGGCATTGGTGGTTGTCGGATGAGTCACCAGCAGGCTATAAAATTGATGCCCGTTTATCCGTTTTTTCATTTTATAGTCATAAAATACAATTTATTTCAGAATAAACACGTCACCATTAACTTGTGGATAATTTAAAAAAAAATCAAAATGGAAAGTATCTTAAAAAATCAGAAGTCTCAAATATTATATATATATATATATATATATATATATATATATATATATATTTACACCAGGTGTGCCACTGGGATGACACTCCCTCTCTCGACCACCGACTAATGTAAATCCAACAAAATTTAATTTAAATCCAGCAAGGTAAATTTATGATTCCTGGTGGCTACACGAATAACATTGATCACATAGATTCATGATCTATATATAATTTTGAAATGAGATGTCATTGTCACATCAGATCAAGTAAATGTTAAGGTTACAATGTGACACATCACCTATTCTGCTATAAAATGATGGTCTCAGTGCAAAAGTAGAAGTGGAGAGACAGGTAGGCTACATTTGTGCCAAGACTTCATTTGATCAAACATATGCTGAATTTTAAGGTTTACTAGACTATCGACATTTAGTTAAAGATTTGCAAGAAACTAAAAATTTAAATATGGCTAGAAATTTTGAGTTTCCATTGCTACTAGGTTTTTGTTTTCTTGAAGCATTAATATGCTTAAACTTTTTTATTACCTTCGTTGCCAAAATGAAATAACAATTACCCAAAAACAAAATCAGTGTTTAAGTGTGTAAATTAATAATCAAACAAACATTCTAATTTTAATTTATAGAGTAAGGTTTTTTATTGATTCATTTCTGTAAAGAGGTTCCTTTATTGATTCATTTCCTAACAGTCAAAGTCGAGTGGTATTACAACGTTAATGTTCTTATACTTATGGTTGATGGGTAAATAGATTTCATAACCATTTTATTAGTATTATTTAGCGTGTGGGATTTTATTGTTGGTGCTTCTCTGAACTATAGTCTAAAGTTAATATTAAGGTGGAGTGGGACTTAATAACATGGAGTCCCACTGGAAACTTCTGGATTCCAGTTGTAATCTGGCGTATGACTTTTGTACTGGTGCTCATCCAACGGAGAAATGGTTTTAGCTTTTAGGGTTAATTTATGGTGGTAGATCAGGTTTGGGGAGTTACTAAAGAAACTACCCAACCCTCTCGCAGCCATCTGTCATTATTTGATTGGCATGCCGGAGGAGGCTCTGCAACTTGGAACCCTACAAGTGTCAAGAGGTTTGGCATCGTAGATAAGGTTAGAGCTCACCATTCTTCCTATAATGAATAATAATTATTTTTTCCCCGTCTGAATTATGGAAGGTATTTGATTTATGGTGTATTTCACTTAGTTTTAGGTTTTATTTAGCATTTGTCCAAGGCAAATCGTAATGATGGAATTGTTTTTCATAGCACTTTCCAGTCGGTAATTCTTTCTCCTACTCTAGATTTCTTATTAATTCGGGTTTTACTTTTTATCTTTTTTACTAGGTTTTAGTTTTTTTGAGTTTTCCCTTGAATATTTATTTTCGCAGGCTTCGAGATGGTTACGACCATTCTCTGTCTCCACTACATGTAATCTTTAAGTACATTTTATCTGGTTATTACTATGTTATCACAGTAATTTCTTGTTAATGCTTCCACTAATTCTTCGTCCCTGACTTGTTTCAAGTTCGTTTCCCTTGTTCGAAATTTGCTTGAAGATAAACTTCGTTTCTACTAAGTCAAACTATCAAGTTATTTAATAACCCTCCATCTATGTGAATGTACAGGTCTTTGAATGGCAACCCAGAACCCTATCTTGAGTTCTCATAATTTTTAATTGATTTAGAGTTTCTTTATCTTAGTTTATTACAGGTTTAGCTTACAGGCTAAACCTTTTATAAACCCTGGAATGGTGTGGAAGTCGTCGAGTTATACCAATAGCTAAATATGTCTTGAAATTAAGTATGACCTCTTGGCGTGGTTATAGTTTGACTCTGTATCTTAAATTGATTATTGCAAATTAAAGGGTGGTTCTTTTTTTATTATACGTTGTTAAACCATGGGAAAATTTGTCTTAAAAATTATGGGAAAATCTGTCTTAAATAAATTACTCTAACTCTCTTTTCCCCTAAATGGTTTGCATCATATAACTTTGTCTAAGGGTTGCGGCCCGAACATGGTTGGTTTACATTATGCCCTACACGATGGTTATTGTAATTCCATTTTTTGGTAGCAATATTAGGGTTTTATTGGCATGCAAGGCGTGATTTGGCAACAATATTCCAGTTTTATTGGCACGTAAGGAGTGATTGAAAGAAGTATTTTGTTGACTTTCACATTCTTTTTCCCTTGTTAATATAGCATATTGAATATATTTATTGAAGTTCATGTTAATATCTTTTACTGAAGTTTATGCCAGATTAATTTTTAATATGTTTTTAATTGATGTACTGAAATTCATATATATTTGATTAGTTTATTTTTATTATATAGATATTATATAAAATTCATATATATCTAGTTAGTTTATTTTTATTATATAAGTAATATATATATATATATATATATATATATATATATATATAAATTTCTTGAATAAGGAATAAGGAATATTACATAAACAAATGTTTTTAAAAAAAAAGTAATATTATATATACACATGTTTAAAAAAAAAACAATGAATTTTCAAAATAATGAATTTTCATTAGTTATGGTTTTATAGGAAAAATATTATGCAGGGTAAAAGTCATGTGAAGGCTAATTTAAAAATAAAATTGTCATAAAAAATGTCATGACGGGTAGGGGCACCCGTCAAATTTAACCCTTGATCACCAACAATTAACGACAAATATATCAGTGGGGATCCTCCTTTGTGATGTCCGCGGGTAACAGTAGAGGTCCCGCCTACCATTGGATCACCAAAATTTTCATGGTTCGTCGGATCAAAATATGGAACGTGGTATGGTATCTTGAGCGCATGGTGGTGTGGTCAATAATCCCGTTAGGTGGGACCGCATCAATGTGTACGAGATCAAACGTGGAATGTATTATTGCCAAAGGAAGCCCACCAAGTTTAGTATACATTGCATTACCATGGTTTATATGTGAAATGACAAGGAACATATAAGGTTATATATATATATATATATATATATATATATAGTGTAGCAATAATGTAATAAAGTGTAATTCCTAACACACACACACACACACATACACATATATATATGTTGTGCATTACACTTTATCACATTATTGCTACACTATATATATATATATATATATATATATATATATATATATATATATATATATATATATATGTATGTATGTATGTATGTAGTGTGGTAATAATTTGATAATGTATAATGTGTAACATATGCATGTATGTATGTATGTATGTATGGAAATAACTATCCCATGAGGTGAAAAGGTAACATAGGGACATGGCATCATGTGCACCTCGTGGCCATGAGACTTGGCGGAGTGGTATCATGCCACATGGGCTCCATGTAGATGTCACGTGGCTGAGAAGAGTGATGACATATTAAAAACTAGCCAAACTTCTAAAAAAACTAATTTACAATCTAGGAGCCCAAATTGGGTGAAATAATATATCACCAGAAAGGTCTCATTGATAAGAATGCAATGGTGACATCCATTTGATTTTTGGAAAAATAAGCGAGAAGTCAAAACAAATTACTACCCCATTTCTCTAACGGCACCAGGGAAGTTGGGTTTTAAGTGAACACTTCATTAAGGCTAAGGTGGGGTGTCTACACGTGGTATTAGAGAATCCATGTTCAACACTTGGACTGAATGGGCCCTATCATGGGAAACTAACAGTGGGGTCTTGTAAGGGGACCTCGTAATGAGTTTTAGAAAATTAGCTAAACTAATGTTTTGGTGTTAAAAGTTAGTTTGTAATTAATTGAATGCATGGTTGATGTATGTTACCTTGTGATGTAACGATGCAACATAGTACTAATAATTGTTATGGTCTTATTACCATTGTGTGAGTTAAAAACTTGTGTTGACTAATATATATTTTGTTGAGTATGCATGCAGATGTGATATTACTTTTGGTGTGATGTTGATTAGCATTGATGCACTAACATGGCTTGTTTTGTTACAGTTAGTTTACCATGGAAACCCCATGAAAGCAAGCTCACGGTTATGATTATAATTATTTATTTATTTATGTCATGATGTATCCAACTGTTGTATATGATTAACATCACATCAAAACCAGCAGAAGGATAATGAGAAGCAAGGAACGTGCATCAAGATGGTTCAGTATGATTCTGACAAGTCACAACGTGGGAAAGAAGAAGCTTCATTCGAGAACAAGTGGAGAAGCTTCAACGAAATACAAACACCTGTGCAAGTGTCATTGGAAATACTTGGACTCTGATCTCTTACAGTTATGATTTAAATAATTTTGATTAATGTCCTTTTCTTCTGATATAGGTTGGGGTTGGTGAAACAACATTGTTGTTGTTTTGCATATTTATTTAGCATTATCTTCTTCTACTTTTCTAAATAATTAGACAAACAAAACATAGTGAATGCTTGTATCTTGAAAGAGGAGATGTCCATAGAAAATGGCTTTGGGAATAGGTAACTTACTTTGTCTAAATCTATCCTAACCATTGAATTTTTATGTTTTTCTAATTTTGATTTTGACCTAGTGAAACTCATATCATGGGTGACTCCATGCATATTAGTCACTTATGTTCCCACCGTGGACTGCAAGGTTTTCCTAGGCTGATGAAAATTTGTAGCCTATTTTAATAGTAAAGATGGACTTGCTAGGTCTGTTTCAATATGCAACCTATCCATAGTAGTCAAACACAGGAAAGCAAAGATGTTTCTTTGTCATAGTGACAAGGCAAAAAGAACCATTAAAAATACAAGTGAGTCTTTATTATTAATTATTTTATTTGCACAACTCTCTTTTATTGAGTCTTATCTTATGTGTCACAATATAAACGTGTAGTGTTGTAAGTCTTCTTCGATTTCCATGTTTTGATTTAAAATCAGTGATAAGATTCTTGTTCATTTATTTTTTTCTTCAAGCCTCTGCTATTACAGCTAATGTTGCCTACCATATCACCATTTCCAATACCATTTCCATTTCTACATAATTAAAGACCTAGATGGAAAAGTATTTTGACTATTGTCAACAAGTTTCCCGATTCAAAGAAGTTAACAAATTCCCATCTCTTTAAAAACCTTGTAAGAAGATATCAAAATGAAAAAAAAAATCGTGACCAACCACTACAGTGCACCCAAGATGCATGTAATACCAAAAAAATTTTTAATGGGTTCAAGCATTTTTTCCCCTTGGAAAAAATCGTAATTTTCATTAATATTAAGGAAAATTACATGTTGTAAATGTTGTGCGCATATGCAGTTTAAGAAGCTGTAAGCATATAAAAAAAAAAGAAAAGTAGATATATATAAGTTCTCCATGCAGGGAGACTTTTATCCTCATATATGTTCTTGTTTTGTTCCAAAATTTAAATTTACTCTACGCAGAGAGTAATTTTCTGTACATGTAGTTGAAAATATGTAAGCATATAGTAAGTAAATAGTAAATAAAATAGCATATCATATAGTATCGAGCTCCTGTTGCGCCTGTGCAACATGATCCATAAAAGGGCGATGATAATATTGGTAGTGATCCCCATCCCTTTGTCCCTGGATCATCCAAGTGTCGCGTGGACGGACCGCTGCCTCTTTGGAAAGTTGGTCAGCGAGTGTGTTTTGTTCCCTGTATATATGACGACATACAAAACTATCAAATATTGAAATATATCTATGGACCTCATCCAATATGTGCCTCAGAGTGTAAGCATGACATATTGATGTTTTATTTATCCAATTGCATACAATTTTTGAGTCCCCAAACATTTGTAAATTTTTGCAGTTTTTTTCAATAGAAAATTGTATGAGATGTTTAGCTGTGATGAGTTCTGCATAGTTATTTGTGCCTCCTCCAAGTCCCATTTGTATATGATAGTGATTGGAATCAGTTATGTAAAGAACAACACCACCCCCACATCTTGCTTCTTGCGCTGATCCATCAAAATATGCCAAGGGTTGGGTGTGATCTATGGTTTCCGGTATGATATGTCTGGGAGGTGTATTTTCTTCATCTTCAGGAATGTTACTATAATCGGCCATGATTCGGGCAGAGATGGTGGGCCAGTGAGGGGTGGTATCCTGAAAGATGAGGTGGTTTTGGGTAATCCAGATTTCCTAGCAAAAGAGAAGGGGGAGGTTCCTGGCTTTCGACGAGGATGTTGTTTTCCACCAAGTGGTCCAAACCTCCCTTATAGCTTGGACCCTCCATGTGTTCAGTGTAGGGGTGTGCGAGAGAGTAGTGGTCCAGAGGTCAATCGTGATGGGGCAGGTAAGAAATAGGTGGTCCACCGATTCTGAATTGTCTTTGCATAGGCAGCACCAGAAGGGCCCATGTTGTCCTCTCTTGATCAGGTTGTCTCCGATGGGGATTTTATGTTTCAGAATTGACTACATGAGTAGTCTTGTTCTGGGGGGGCTTTGAGCTTCCACATACCTTTCCACCATATATCAATTTGTTGCGGTCTATGTATATTTACGACGCATAGATATCCCTCTTTAGGAGAGTACCAGACATTTTTAGCATGTGCCCATATAATCTCATCCTCCCCTTCCAAAATTCTAATATGAGATTTGGTTAGAGCCGCTGTGTAATCCTCCCAATGGTGATGCCATTGCTGAGGTATGAACAGACGTGGGAAGATTTCCATGCTTGGTGAAGAAAAGTAGATCTCTCCAAGTCCGCAATGTGGCTGATGTGTGTAAGGCCAAAATCTATGAGGTGGAGCTTTAGTCCTTCTGGTAATATGTGTGTGTTCCCACATCCAATCCAAGGGTCAAGGCCAATGCGAACAGATGTGCCAGCATGAATTCTCCAAGTGAGCCCATCTTGGATCAGTGGCAACGAATTTAGTACTGCTTTCCAAATATTCGAGATCCCTGTTTTGTTCCACCTTGTCTGTCTCAGCCAATCCATCGAGCTTAGTGGATCTATGTATTTGGAGGAGGATACTTTAGTCTAGAGACTGTTAGTGGTGATTAATTGCCATCCTATTTTGGCCACCAGTGCTGAGGAGAAATCTTCCAATTTTTTAATACCCCAGCCTCCCCATTTCTTTGGGATGGACATCAGATCCCATTTTTCCCATGCATAAATCCTCCCCAATTGTTTGCCTTTCCATAGGAACTTGCAGTAGATATTTTGTAACATTGATATGATTCCTCTTAGTATCTAAGCTAGGGACATCCAGTACACCAGAGTGGCTTCAAGAACTGCTTTAATGAGCACTAGTCTTCCAGCCTGGGAAAGATACTTATGATACCATATATTAAGTCTCCTTTCTATTTTTAGATCAACCATGTCCAGTCAGCTATTTTGTAGCCAAGTGGCTTCAGCCTGTAGCCCAGGTAGCTAAGTCCTTCTTCCAGCTGTAATAGGGTGAAAGGAAACCTTTGTAGGGCATACTGAATCTCATGAGGAGAGCAGTTAGATACGGTGAGAATAGATTTCGAGTTATTGATGGCCATACCAGTAGTAGTTTGGAATTGGTTGATAGATTGTTGTATAGTAGTCAGATATCCAATTCCACCATTGAGGAAGATCAATACATCATCCACAAAGAGGAGGTGTGTTATCCTGCACCTGTCCGTGATCCTGATTCCCAATAGCATGCCTCTAAGGTGCATATCCTTGATAAGTCTGTTGAGCCCTTCCATTACCAGTAAAAAGAGCAGAGGGGATAAGGGGCATCCTTGCCTAAGGCCTCTTTTAGAGTGAAAGAAAGGAGATGCAGCTCCATTTATCAGAACACTAAAGGATATATTTGTGATACATCACATAATCCATTTTATGACTCCCACAGGAAATCCTAAATGTGTTAGGAGCATTCTGATATATAACCAACTTACCCGATCAAAATCCTTAGATAGATCAGCTTTGAGGATCATACCTTTGATCTTCTTTGTCTGTATTGAGTGCAATACTTCCTGGGCCGTACCCATCACTTCATGTATTTGTCGATCTTGTAGAAAGGAAAATTGTTCTGAGGAGATGTGGGTGGAGAGTATGGGTCGAAGGTGATTTTTTATGATGTTTGAGATGATTTTGTACATGCAGTTGCATAGAGATATGGGCCGAAAGTCATTGAAGGTTGATGGGTTTTCTGATTTTGGAATGAGGGCTATGAAAGTGGAATTGATGGTCCCATGCATTCGTCGAGTTATCCTGCATTCCTCTATGACCTTGAGTAAATCATCTCCAAGGATTTCAAAGAATGCCAAATAAAACTCCACTGACCAGCCATCTGGTTCGGGACTCTTGTCCTGCTTAAACCATTTCAGGGTAGCCTCCAGTTCCCCAAGAGTGACTTCTCTATTCAAGTCCATAGCATTCTCGTGATTGACGAACCGAGGAAAGATTTGTGATACTCTTATGACTTTTTAAAATGAGAAGTGGCAAGAGAGGCCAAATGAGGGAAGGTATCCACCTCAATACCCTGCTTATTAGTCAATTTCTAGATGGTATTGATTGCCTTTCTTCCATTTGCAAATTTGTGGAAGAATTTTGTGTTATCATCTCCCTCCTTCAACCATATTTCTCTACTTCTCAATATCCATGATTCCTCCCTCTCTTTAAGGATGTTTCCCCTCTTTGTTATTAAGGTTGTGAGCTTATCCTTATGCTCACTTGATATAAAAGGTCCCTCGTGTTCTTCCTCCATATCAACAATTTCTAATTAAATGTCTCTTAGGTTTTGTTCTTCTTGTACCCTCTTGTTATGAGCCCAGATTTTTGATAACTTCTTCAGTTCTTTTAGATTGTTGACGAAGCCTTCAGTAATGTTCCTTCCATCAGCAGGTGGATGAGCCTTCCAATAGTCAGTGACTAACCAGGTATAGGTAACATCCTTCAACCAGGTGGAGTTGAATTTGAAGGGGGTTTGAGGTTTACTTATATCTCCCGAATATCAAGGTATATCGGATATTACCCCAGAGCCAACCCATTGGTGGTATGTAAAGCCTCTCTCCAGGAATCATTCCTTGATGAGGAAGCGATCGAGCCTTCTAGCGAGACTATTCGCCCCACACCTTCTGTTCCTCCAAGTCAGGACAAGCTTTGCAGAGGGGATATCAATATAACTCTGGGTCTCTAGGAGATGTTCAAAGAAGGCAGATAGAGAGTCAACCTGGGCATGGTGCTCCCATGACTCTGAATATCCCAAAGAAACATTGGCCCAGGTACTCCCATGACTCTGAATAGCCCAAAGAAAAATTTAGGTCCCCACCCAAGATGATGTTGTCAGGTTTCAGGATATCAGATGCTAGAAGATGCTCCCAGAAGTCCTCCCGATGGTGACAAGGCCCATAAACAGTTATCATTCTAATATCAGTACCTAGCTATATGGAGAAGGTGTCAGCCCCAATGAATCCGAAGCCACCCCATGTGCTGATCAACTTTATTGAGCGGGGATTATATCCTAGGGTGATGCCTCCTGAATGGTCATTTACATCAATGGCTTCGAAGTGCCATCCGAGAAGCATGGTTTCCAGGAGGTGGGATATGACATCGGCAGACCCCAGAGTTTCTTGTAGGAAGACCACATCAATTGATTTAAACTTAAGTCTTCGCATAGCTAGTTTTTTCTTGGGACTAGCAATCCCTCTACAGTTGAAAGAGAGAACCTTCATGGGGGAGACGGATCCAGGGTATTCTATTGTCTAAGGACCCTATCAAGAGTAAGTTGTCATCCCATGGAAATCTACTTCCATGCCTATTGTTTAGCTATTGACAGGAAGGATGGTCATCCTCGAGGGAGCTTTGAAGGAGTGGGGGAGGGTACCAGGCCAATGCTGATTGAATTAGGGGCCCGGGATTGAGAGAGGGAGTGGAGGTGGTATCGATGGGAAAGAAGATCATATCTAGGAGTCTTATCAGGTGACGCCTCCTCTGGGAAGGTAGGGGGGTACATGAGAAAATAGGAGGGGGAAGGATCAGGGGACATTCAAGGTGGTCGAGGGGAGTTGGCAAAGTATCAAAGCTCTGATGAAGTCCCTTATATATATCCAGATAATCAGAAGAAAATGTAAATGTTACAGAGCAAGGTTCAGAAATAGAAATACCCGAAGATAGCACGGCTCCAGCGGCCGCCCTTGACCTGGTTAGTGGTGGTGAAGGAGGTCGAAGAGGTGTTTTACCACACTTCTTCAGTGTTGCCGAGGCCGGCTTGGTTCTAGCTACTTCAAGGGCTATGTGCTTTGCATCCTTAGATAGATTGACTTGTGTCTGATGGTCCTTTGAGGGAATTGTCTTCCCTTTGTTCCCAGTCCTCGATTTCCCTAGAAGAGGGCAGTCTTTGTAGAGGTGGCCTACTCTGTGACATTGTTTACATCGAAAAGGAACCCCCTCATAATCTAGGATCTGGGTTCATGTGTAGTTCCTCCAGCGTAGGGTGACTTGCTCCTGCAACCCTCCTCTGATGTCTAAATGTACCAGGATCCGTGCATAGGCCATAACCCCAGTGGTGAGATAAGATCTATCATATTCCAAGAAGGTGTCGAGGGTGTTTCCGATTCGCCTGAAGATGTCCTCGTTCTAGAATTGAAGCGGCAGGCTAGGGATGCGTACCCATAGAGGCCCAACCCCAAGTTGTTCTCTGTCTGGGTCAAATAGTGGGCTCCATCTCCTTAGCATTACAAGGGTCTGCTCAATATGCCAAAAGCAGGAAAATACCCAGTTTTTATGTTCTACTCTCGCAAAACGCAATGCAAACCAATCGTAGATGAAGGTTTGAACGAAGGGCAGTTCTGCCAGATGCTACCCCCATATTTCCACAACCCATTGTTTTAATCTTGTCGAAGAGTAGTTCCTTCCCCTTACTCTTCCCACCAGGACTCTCGTAGCCATGTCCATGGTTTCTTCCCACTGGAAATCCTCTTTCCAATTGATGATTACTTCTTGCGCCTTTGATTTCACGCACCTTAGTCACTTTCTAGGTCTAGTCTCCAACGTCGAAGGTAGGGTTAGATGGGTTAGGGTTAGGGCTCGGGGGAATTAGGTCAGGGCCAGATGGGAAAGCATCCAGGAGTGGGGGAACATCCATGAAGCTGCCAGAAGGGGGAGCAGGAATCGGTGTCAAGATGGGGGGAGTCAGATGGGGCAGAGGCACACTGTGGAGAGACTGAGATGGGTAATGTGAGGCTATAGAAGGTTGGAGGGGTGAAGGTTTGGAAGAGCCTGCCGCAGGGTCAAGGCCAATGCATCTGGCTGCAAATTGAAGGGAGGTCGGCGACAGGGGAGGAATGTCAAAGGGCGGCCAGGAGGAAAGCACCTCAGGTAGATCAATGACCGCACTATATGGACCCATGAGCGACAGAAGCAGAGCGATGGCTTCAGTCAGGTCTCTGCTGAATGGGAATAAACCCTTTGTGCTTGTATGTATGCTAAAAATGGAAGTACCCTCGAGGGGGTCTTCCGAATAATCTATAAGTTTTGTCTCCATTACTGATCCGGGGATTATGCCAACTGCCGTCATATTCGGGAATAACCGTCACAGTGGGGGACCAACAACTACAAACAAACGATAAATGGTAAGGGTCCAGTCGCGGTCGTGGGGAGTATGGTAGTCACACAACAAACAAATTGTAGAAGAGTAAACAGAGTGCAGGAGACAAACGCCGAATGGTAAACGAACCTAGCCTAGCGCGGACGAGCTAGCACCAAGTGTACTGTAGAAACCCTACCCTGTGTCAGGGTTTGGTCGTGCTAGGGTTCCCATCTCCCTTCTCACATTTTACTTGTATTTACCTTTTTCCAATCAACCTAATGGATTCAAGCTTTATAGAGTGGCAGTGAACTTAAGAACAAGGACGATGATGGCACAAGGATAGGGAGTGTGGTTTAACTTCTAAACCATATCATATTGATTCTTTGTATGGTGCATGGAATGGGCTTGAACGTGTTGACACATAATCATAGGGATTGGGTGAACAACTATAATTAATGCAAATAAATAATATAAAAGATGGAGATTCATCAGGAGATGAACTAAACAGTCACTCCCTCTTGTATATAATAATGAACAACCTGAAAGAATAACATGATTTGATTTGAGGAGTTACCTCCTGGTCTTACATGGTATCAGAGCCAGCACCATTTTTGGCTTCCCTATTTAATTTGTAACTCCTATTCTGCCTATTTTGCCTATGTTCTGAATCCTATGCAGACTGACATCTCTCTCACTATTATTCTGCTGATTCTGGCTAGCCTGGCAGCTCTGATGCTTCCACTAGTCTGATAGCTCTATCCTTGCGCGTTGCATTTCATAATACATCCTTAGCGCTTCCTTGCAGAATCCATTCCATTCGATAACAAAACATTATTTTGTTTGTATTTGTGTAAATTCGTTTGATTACATTGGATTTGGTTGCCATATGCATTTGCAGCTACTGAAACGTGACTAGATTGCGAGTTCACCTCTCTGCATTGGCATCCTGGATTGCTTAGAAATAAAGCCAGAAGTACCACAACAGCCAAGACTCGAACTGATGGCCTAATGGTAGCTGCCATTGTCTTTGAGACAGCGATCCCAATTTTCTCAAGTAGAAAACCTAGATATCGGCCTTCCAATTGATTTGATCCTATGACCAATATGCTACTTCATTAAGCAAAAAAAAAATAATTTTGTTCACGTGAGATATAGCGATTGAAAATGAAGGCCATCCATGTGGTTAGTGGCTTAAAGGTGATTGCTAACTTATAATTCAATGCTACACGGTGAACGCTTGGTATCACACTGGTATCATGCTTGGTATCACGTTGCTCCCATACGACTCCTCGCCCCTCCTCCCATAGCGTTGCTCCTCACTGCTTGGCTTCCAAAGGCTGCATACACAAAGCAGCGTCCAGTCATTACCTCTGTCCACATAACAACAATGTAAGTTCGTTTGACTCCTCTATTACGTTGAACATTGTCACAATAATGTTGTCCACATACTTTGTCTGCATATATTTACGCTGCCCCACCCGAATTCCTACATATATTCCATACTTTAACATTGTTCGGTTTAATGTGTATTGAAATTTGAATTTGTTGTGGTATTTATATCACTGTTTGTTGTGGTATAAAGTCTTCTGACAGTCATAATCGTGGGGCCTCCCTCCCCAATAAAACCTCTGTCTTCATATATCAGAATCAGATTTTTTTAGGAGTAAAATTTTGCAGCAGAAGTATTGTTTCCCACAGTACACAGATTTTACAATGCATTCAATCATATCTATTGTGGGAGTAGTTCTCACTGGCAAGGAGAATTATCCTAAGTGGTCCCAGAAGATAAAACACACCCTCATTTTCAATGAGTTAAGGAAATGAGTGTGTGTTGGACACGAAAACAAAAAGCCAAAACAACCTACCTCAGACAAGGAATTCGCCATTTGGGAAAATAAGAACAACAAGGCCTATGCATTGATTGCAGCATCAGTAAGTGAAGAGGTGAGTCGACATATTTTGCCATTTTCAAATGCTTTTGAAGCCTTACAAAAACTAAAGGAACTCTATGACTCACACTCTGCACTTGAAGTTGTTCAACTCATGATTAAACTCTTCACCCTTGAATTACAAAATAATGATCTTCTTGCTCCTGCATCAGAAGTAAAATCTTTAATGAATGATATCAAAGTCACTAATGTTGACCTGGATATTCCTCTGATAGCTTTTCCCAAGGCACTTTATCCCACTTACTCAAATTATCTTGAGTCATTGCAAGCAAATGGCAACCTCAAAGATATTACCTTTGATTCCCTTGTGAAAAAATTTGCTAAAAGAGAGAGATTTTGGGAAGAAGATAGCTCCTGAGTCTTCTGAAGAGATTGTGTGTCTTGCTCATAGAGAAACGAATCTTGCTCAAGATTCTTCCAGAGGAAGAGGTGGTCGAAGAGGAAGAGGAATAAATTTCAGAGGTAGGGGGGCAGACACTCTCAAGGAGAAAAGTCAGATTTGCACTGCATATGCTGCAAAAGAGAGGGATCACATAATGCATCCACAAGCAAGCTACCCTGGGACAGAATTGAGAAGGAAAGAAACCAACCTAAAGGTAAAACTAATGACAAAGACAAAGGTAAATCACCTGAATCCGCTCACTATGTTGTGGCACACTGTAATATTGGAGTAAATGAAGGCTTATTTAATGCTTCACTTGCTTCTTGAAAAATGATTGGTTGCTTGATTTAGGAGAAACTTGCCACATGACTTTTAGAAGAGATTTTTTTGAAGACTTTACTGACAATGTTTATGGAGCAGTATACTTTGCAAACAAATCAAAACTCAAGCCATCAGGGCTTGGCACAATCAGGCTTAAATTGCCTGGTCTTCTAGACTTTCTTCTGCATCATGTTCTATATCTTCCACAGCTAAGGAGAAACTTGTTGTCATTGGTCCACATCCACCAGCAAGAACACTCCATTCATATGTTTGATGGAAAGCTTGAGGTGAGAAAAGCATCAGACCACTCACTTATCATGACGGGTATAGAAGAAGAAAGGCTTCTCACGTTGCAAGGTACCTTTGCTCGTGCACAAAATTTCTCATACAATTCTCATTATGAAGAAGGTACATTTCCATCAAGTTTATTATGGCATGCAAGATTTGGACACTTGAACTATGACAGCCTCCGCTTGTTGAAGAAAAATGGTGTTACTGGTTTGCCTACAATTCTTAGGAAACTTAAGCAATGTGATGCTTGCATTCTAGGAAAGCATAGCAAACAATCTTTTCATGATTCACATTCAAGAGCACATAGAAAACTTGAACTCATTCATTCAGATTATGTGGTCCAATGCCTGTTCCTTGTGCAAATGGAAATTAATATATGATGACATTTATTGATGACTACACCAAAATGTGTTGGGTTTATTTATTGAAAAACAAATCTGATGCTTTTCAAACATTCAAGAACTTTCATACATGGATTGAAAATGATGCACAATCTCATATTGGCTCTATTCACACTGATAATGGAAAAGAATACACTTCAAATGAATTTGAAAACTATCTTCACCTACATGGGATCAAACATCAAACAATTGTGCCTTATAATCCCCAACAGAACGGTGTAGCTAAAAGAATGAATGGGACAATCTTAAATATGGTGCGCTCCATGATGTTTTTCAAAAATGTAAAATTGATGTTTTGGGTTGATGCAGTTCTATGTGTTGTATATGTAAAGAATAGATGTACATCTAATGCTATTAGAAACAAGACTCCTTATGAAATGTGGTATGGGCACATTCCTTCGGTAAAGCATCTCAGGGTCTTTGGTTCCACATGTTATGCCTTGATACCAAAGGTACATAGAATCAAACTTGGTGCAAAAAGTAGTGTATCTTCCTAGGGTATTCAAACACCTCCAAAGCATGCCATCTTTATGATGAAGTCAATAAAAAGTTTGTTGTATCTAGGGATGTAATCTTTCTTAAATCATCCAAAACTGACAATGTTGTTGAGCGGCAACTTAATCGCTTGGATAGATTCGCAAATGAAAAATCATTTCAAGAATTTGATAATCAGATTCCACATCTTGAAAGGGGGATTCCTATACTAGATCAATCTGTGGAATCTTCTTCTGAAGCACTCTCTCCCCCACATGAAACTCCAACAATAGATGATGCTTTGAGTGATGTAATTGACAGAATTGGGAGACTCAATCTTGATTAAGTCCCAACTCAATCAACGGAGCAACTTGGACCATCTGAGAAAGGTCCCCCAAAGTGGCTAACAAAGACATTTGAAAGTGTTCATCCTAATGAGGTTGGAAAGACAGGAACTAGAAATTCAAACCGGAAAAGTGGAGGTGATGTAGATGACTCTGATTCACCTATTGATATGGATGTTTCTTATGATTGTGAATTGAATTTGTCTACAGATTTTGAACCAACTTCCTTTAAATAAGTTGCTTCTCATGATGAATGGAAAGAAGTGATGCAAAAGGAGTATGATGCTCTGATAAAGAATGGCACTTGGAAGCTGGTTGATCCTCCATTGGGAACCAAACCAATTGGTTGCAAGTAGGTCTACAAGAACAAGTATAAAGCTGATGGATCACTTGACAAGCACAAAGTCAGGCTTGTGGCAAAAAGTTTTGCACAAAAGGAAGGGGTCGATTATGAGGAGACTTTTGCCCCCATAGCAAAATGGGCTAATATCTGAACACTCTTTGCCCTAGCAGCTTAGAATGGTTGGAAAGTCCAACAAATGGATGTAAAAACTACTTTCTTAAATGGAAATCTAAAAGAGAATTTTTTATGTCCCAGCCTGAAGGATTTGCTGTGAAAGGACATGAGCATAAAGTATGCAAACTTGTGAAATCCTTGTATGGCCTCAAACAAGCACTGTGAGCTTGGTATGAAAACTAACTGAGCATCTTCTGAAACTCAATTTCAAACATTATGATCTTGATGATGCAACTTTGTTTGTCAAGAAGGTTGGAAAAATAGTTGTATATCTTGTGGTATATGTAGATGATCTTTTGATGACAAGGAACAATGAAAGCTACATTGCATCCATAAAGAAGGAATTGAGGAAATGTTTTGGAATGACTAATTGAGGCTATGTTCATTACTATCTTGGTATTGAAGTAACTAAACATCCGAAGTCCATATTCCTTTCTCAAAAGAAGTACATTGGAGATCTGTTGAACAGGTTTGGCATGACTGAGTGCAATCCTTTAACTACTCCAATGGAACAAAACTTAAAGCTCACATCCATTGAAGGAAAAGAATTTGAGGATGCAACAAAGTATAGACAGCTTGTAGGAAGTCTCAACTACCTAACTACTACCAGACCAGACATTTCGTTTACTGTTGGAATCCTATTCAGGTTTATGCAAAAGCCTTGTGAAGGACATTGATCTACTGCAAAAAGAGTTCTAAAGTAATTGAAGGGAACTCAAGACTTTGGAATCAAATATACACAAGTGGGCGACTTCAACTTGATTGGATACTCTAATTCAGACTTCAATGGAGACAAAAAAAACTGGGGTATCTACTTTAAGTTATGCTATGAGTCTTGGATCAGGAGCTGTCTCCTGGAGATCACGCAAACAATCAGTCCCAGCAGATTCCACAACAGAGGTAGAATATGTGGCAGCAGTTGAGGCAACAAAAGAAATTGTGTGGCTCAAGAAAATTCTTGAAGATTTGCAGGTAAAACAAGTACAATCGACTCCACTCATGATTGACAATACCTCGGCAATAAAGTTGGCCAAGAACCCAAAGTTCCATGATCGAACGAAGCACATAAATACTAAATATCATATCATTCAACATCATGTTGAGGCCAAAACAATCCATCTCTGCCATTGTTCCACTAATGAGCAAATTGTAGACATCTTCACCAAAGCGCTCGGAAGAGAAAAGCTTGAAAGATTCAGAACGATGCTTAGACTCGCCAACATCCCTTCAGATTAAGGGGGGGAATGTTGACACCTAATCATAGGGATTGGGTGAACAACTGTAATTAATGTAAATAAATAATAAAAAAGATGGAGAGTCATCAGGAGATGAACTGAACAGTCACTCCCTCTTGTATATAATAATGAACAACCTGAATGAATAACATGATTTGATTTGAGGAGTTACCTCCTGGTCTGACAGAAGGGGTGATGATGGCATCATCACAAGGAGTTGTGGTTTAGCTTCTAGCACATATCATATTTATGATATTAAACAAAATTTTGCTATTAAAAAACCATTTTCTTTATCTAAACAATTTTCCAAACCTAAAATTGTATAACATATCACATCTTCTTTATTCTATGATACAACATATCACATCTTCTTTATTCTATGATACTCTTTCTTTTGTTACCGCCTTATAGTATTTCCTTTACAACATATAAGGCAATTACAAGTTATTAACCTTGAAAAAAAACAATACACAATGCCAATCTTTAAATTATGATATTTATTCTTGAAATATTTCTAGTTCTAGAATTGGGAAAAAAAAATACACATATATGTAGACCAAGCGGCATTGCTCCTAATGCAACATCTTTTTCTAACTTCAGTATTTCTTCTTCAACAACTTTTTCTAACAACACCCCTGGTCGACCAAGCAGCACAACACCTATTTCTTGGATTCCTTCCCAGCAAAGAAGGTTTGTGCAATGCTCAAGACGGGAAGGAGAAATCCAACCAATAGAGCTACGCCCTTTCTTGGCTTTGACAGATGGTCCCAATAGAATTACCACAACAGATTGTTGAATATGCTCATGTAATATTTTCTTATCAACACTTCCTTCAGTACTTCCTTGAGATTATCTGGTTCCAAATGGCCTGTTAAGATGGGATGACATGTGTCGTTCCACGTATCGGCTATGCTCTAGTCGGTTAACATCAGACTTCCGTGATCAATGACTTGAGATTCCCGGAGCAGTTGAATGTCCTCGGCCGTGTCGATGAGGCAATCCATCAACCCAACATAACGTGTCACGTTGGCATCATTTAACTCCAGGGCGAGCATGTTCCAAAACAACACTTCCGTCTGCACTTCGGATACAGTGATCCGGTAAATGTAGAGTGTGCCCAAGTATTTGTCGAATCGGATCTGACCATACCTTCTAGAGAAGGATTTGAATTTAATCCCGCCCTTTTCCAACTCCTCCACATTGTATGAGTTCAGAATATCGTGGCAGCCTTTCGACATTGAGAATTGTGAAGACCGCTTGAAACAACCTTTTCGAGTTCATGCTTTACTCTTTGAAATTGACTCCTCTGCCCACTTTTCCTGCTCCATCACTTTCTTATGTATGAGTGGTGAAACTACTGTGCACATGCAACCAAGCAAATGCGGTTGATCATTTATTTGTGTCTCAGATATCTTGATCGAACGTTGTTGATCATTATTTTTTGCTTTTTATCATTATTTTCCATGTCGAATTGATAGAAAGGAGGCAACTTCTTGTACATCTTCTGCAACAGATCAATGAAGCTGATCTATGCTGAGCCAAATACATTTCTCAAGAGAAATAGTAGAATTTAGTTCTAGAGACTTCAAGCCTTTTCATGCCATTGCCTAATGGTCCAGACTGACTGAATAAGAAATCTAACAGAAAGCATAAATCTATGTCCATCATAAGCGCGAAGTGCTCAAAGTACTCACCGCCCCTACTAATTTTCTACTCATAAAAATCCTCAATTTTCTGTTGCATCTCTTTGTTCTTTTTAACTACAGCATTCAAGTTCCCCCACAATTGCGCAAAAACGTAGCTGCCGACTGGACTTTGTACGCCTCCACAGGTGACATCTTCAGCTCGCGAAACTCATAGCTATCTCTCGCAGAAGAAGAGCCCACAATCTTTTTCTCCAGCATCCAATGGTGGTAATGCCCCAAAGTGACGAAGTGTGGTCTGTACGCCTCTAGTTTCGCATCCAAGAGAATAGGGCCACGCACGGGGATTTTACGCATGGTTTCAACCCACTCCTGCCGAAACACAAGAGGTGCTTTCACTTTTTCTATCTCTCAGAAGATCACAATCTAGCGACTAACACTAGTTATTTTACTTTAAAGGCAAACAGGAAAGCAACACCACGGGGTTTTTTGGACGTAATATTATGCCACTTGTATTTATATGGGGAATATATATTATGACCAAATTGATATAATTTATTTGGAGATATTTAAGGGTAAAGGGATTTTTATATGGTAAATGTAAAAAATGGAGTTTAAAGTTAATAAAAATGTATAAAAATAGATATTTGTAATATTTAGTGAATATAGGAATTTTTTTTAGTGAGAATAAAGATTTTCTAAATTGAAAAGTTGTATTGAGTTTGTATTAGTAAGGATTGAATAATGTGATTTTGAAAAGTATTTTCTAATATATATTAAAATTAACAATATTATTTAATATGTCATGAACACTTTTGATATGGCTTTTGAAAGTAGACCGGACACGGCCTGGAGTATGCCGTAAAACTGCTTCTGGTTGGCTAAGAGCTCGTCTTCCTCGGACGTAAGGAAACAGGTTAACAGCCCAAGACCCAGAGGCATCTGGTAGGAGTGAAAGCCTGCTCCCTTACGGACCACCAGCGGGTTATTACAGGTGGCGTGGTTTTCCTTGATAACAGTGATGAGTCAAACCGACATTCGCGGATAGCAGCCAGAGATGGCTGTCCTCACTGTTGGTTTGACACCTGAGTTTGATAGGTTTTGCCACCTTCGGAAAAAAAAGAAAGTGGACCGAACTACTGCTTTTTGATAGTTCATCTGCCCAGAAAATAAACTCTCACCAAAAAAGAAATATAGAGCGGAATATCAGCTGGAAATGGACGACATCATTAAAGCGAAAGGATAATACCAAAAGGACGACATCATTAAAGCGAAAGGATAATACCAAAAATTTATCTTCATTAGGCTTTAAAACTGACACTGTTTATCTATTTTTTAATTTTTATTTATTTTAGAATAAATAAATCACGGTTAATTTGCAGATAATTTAGAAAAATATCCAAGATTTAATATTTATTTATTTATTTCCACCCATTGTGTCACTGGGATGACACTCCCTATCTCGACCACCGACTCATCTCATTCCAACCAAATTTAATTTAAATCCAGCAAGGTAAATTTATGATTCCTGGCGGCTTGGCGATGAACATTGATTAATTCCAACAAAATTTAATTTAAATCCAGCAAGGTAAATTTATGATTCCTGGTGGCTACGCGATCAACATTGATTACATAGATTCATGATTTTGAAACGAGATGTCATTGTCACATCAAAGCCAGTAAATGCTAAGGTTACGCTGTCACACGTCACCTATTTTGCTATATAAGGGTGATCTCAGTGCAAAAGTAGAAGCGGAGCGGCAGGCAGGCTACATTTGTGCAAGACTTCAGTTGATCAAACATATGTTGGATGCTAAGGTTTGCTAGACTGTCGACATTTAGTTAAAGATTTGCAAGAAACTAAAAATTTAAAGATGGCTATCGTTGTACTGGTTTTTTGTTTTCTTGAAGCATTAATATGCTTAAACTTTCTCTTGACCTTCATTTACAAAAAGAAATAGCAATTAACCCATAAAAAAAATAAAAAAATTCGTTGTTTAAGGCTGTAAATTAATGGTCAGTCAAACATTCTAATTTTGATTTATATTGTAAGGCTTTTTATTGGGTCATTTCTGTAAAGAGATTCCTTTATTGATTCATTTCCTAACAGTTAAAGTCGAGTAGTATTATAGTGTTAATTTTCTTATACTTATGGTTGATGGGTAAATAGATTTCGGAAACATGTTATTAGTATTATATACTCTGTGGGTTTTGATTAATTTCTTGCTAGTGCTTCCACTAATTCTTCGTCCCTCACTTGTTTCAAGTTCGTTTCTCTTGTTCGAAATTCGTTTGAAGACCAACTTCGTTTCTATTGAGTTAAATTGGTTGGAAATAATAATCCCAACTATCACAATAAATAGTCTAACAGCAGACATACCATTCAGAAACTAATATGGTAAGCATTTATTCAACAACCTTGCCCACACTCCAGGAACACCTGCCCGACTCTAATCACACTCAATAACAACATTAAAATTAATTTCCGACTCTAATCACACTCAACAACAATATCAAAATTAATTTCGCTCTGTCATGAATTAAATGTAAAATTGTCTGTTGAATTATATATGAATGTAAAAGTCATTTTGTAAGAAAAGTAAGACTATGTGGAGAGGTTAGAGAGTAAGAAGAAGAAAAAGAGAGCAAGTCTCTGTGGAGAAAATTGTGGAGCAATTTTTTTGGTGGGCGCGTAAAACAGCGTTTACTGTGTTTCACTGTGTAGTGTTGCATGCAAGTTTAAATCACTGTAACTTTTATTTTACTTGAATGAGCCGCAGTCTCATGTAAATGTATTTCATGTTTTAGAATTCACTCCTAAGCTTTATTGTATTGCTCCAAGACCTACTTCCTCATTTTGTCGTGAGTAAATATTATTCATAAGTCTCTGAAATAGGTGTGAGGTTCCGCGAAATTCAAGCCTAGAAAATAGTCTTGAGGTGCACGAAAGTAGCTCTGCGAAATCGGCCTTGTGGTGTGCAAACCTAGTTTCTCAAAAATAGCTTTGCTAAAGTTATAACTCTCTGCCTCTCATGTCCGCGAAAACGAAAATTAACTTCGCCAAATATATTTTCCAACATTGTATCACAGCGGGTTAAACTTTGTTAGTGTAAAAACAAGTGTTTTTACTAACAGTGAAAATTGTTTTTGAGCGCGAATTGTTTTTTAGCATATTTACCGCCAGGTAAAAAGTTTGTTTTTACGCTTAGAAATGGCAACATCAAGCACAAGTTTGATTAATCCTCAAATACCTCAGTTTAATGGCAAAAATTATGATTATTGGGTTATTACAATGAAGGCCCTTTTTCTTCTCAAAATATTTGGGATTTGGTGGAGAATGGTTTTCAAGAACGAGCAGATGCAGCAGCATACAATGCCTTATCTCAACAAGAAAGAGATGTGTTAAGGGACAACAAGAAGAAGGATTCAAAAGCTCTGTTTTATATCTTTCAAGCAGTTCATGAAAGTATTTTCCCAAGGGTTGCAGCAGCAATGAAGTCCAAGCAAGCATGGGATATCCTTCAAACAACCTACCAAGGCATGGCAAAAGTCAAGACAGCAAAGCTGCAAATGTTGAGGAGAGATTTTGAAAGAGTCCGATAATATAGACTCGTTTTTTACACATGTAAGTGGGTTGGTTACTCAAATCAGGTCTCATGGTGAGACACTTGAGGAAAGAAGAATAGTTGAGAAAATTTTGAGAAGTCTGCCAACAAGGGTTGAAGCCATTGTTGTGGCCATAGAAGAGACAAAGGATCTCTCATATTTTTCAGTGGATGAGCTTAATGCATCACTAATTTCTCATAAACATAGACTGAACAGAGCAGAAAGTTCTTCATTGGAGCATGCTTTCAAGACACAAGTATCATTTGGTCAAGGTTGAGGCAAAGGAAGATCATATGCTAGAGGAAGAGGAAGAAGCCCACACAAAGGTGGAAGAAGTAGCCCTTCAATCTCAAATGGAAGAGGTAGCAATCAAAATCCAAGTCAAGGCCCAAGCCAAAATCAAGCACAAGGTCAGAGATATGATAAATCTCAAGTTCAATGTCATTACTGTAAGAAGTATGGTCATTATGCAAATGAGTGTAGAAAGAAGCAATATGATATTAGTAACAAACTAAGTGTAAATTTCATAAGATAAAATCAGAACCATAATAGCATGTTTTTAGTTTGTAATGTAGCACAAGAAAAACAAAGTGATATATGGTATCTAGATTCAAGGTGTAGCAACCACATTTCAAGAAACATAGAAATGTTTTCTGAACTAGATGAAAGTGTGAAAACTGAAGTGAAATTAGGGACTGATAGCAAAGTCTATGTCATGGGTAAAGGAAGAGTTAACATCTTAACAAAGAATGGGGAGAAGAAATACATCTCTGATGTTTACTTTGTCCCCAGTTTGAAAAATAATCTCATGAGCGTTGGACAACTGACACAGAAAGGCCATGATGTCTTCTTCAAAAATGATGTGTGTACAATTTTGGATAGGCCTCCAAGCAGGTAGCTGATTGCAAAGGTTAAGATGACAGACAATAGAATTTTTCCCCTGAAAATAATACCAGATTTGTAGAAAGAAGGTGCACAAGCACAACTATCTATGAACTCACAAGAAAATGGAAGAAAAGGGGTCGTTGTCACACAAGTAAACTTTCAAGCAGAGGTAAAAGATGAAAATTGGTTATGGCACTTGAGATTTGGACATCTCAACTTTGGAGGTTTGAATTTGCTGCATAGGAAAGGCATGGTAAAGGGTTTACCACTCATAGAAAAACCAGACAGCATATGTGAAGGATGTATCTTGGGCAAGCAACATAGAGAGACATTTCTAGCAGGAAAGTCAGTGAGGGCAGAGGCACCTTTGGAGATTGTCCAATCAGGTTTATGTGGACCAATGCAGACACCATAAATTAGTGGCAGTCATTATGTACAGACCTTCATAGATGACTACACAAGGAAGACATGGGTCTTTTTCTTAAAACAGAAAAGCGAAGTGTTTGAGCGCTTTTGCCAATACAAGGCTCTTGTTGAAGAGCAAAGCGAACATTTCATCAAATTCCTTAGGACAGATAGAGGTGGAGAATACATCTCAAATAACTTCTTTCAATTTTGCAAGGAGCATGGAATTCACAAGCAGTTTACAACAAAATATACACCGCAGCAAAATGGTGTGGCAGAAAGGAAGAATAGGACCATTATGGAGATGGCAAGGATTATGTTAAAGGAAAAACATTTGCCAAATGACTATTGGGCTGAAGCTGTCACTTGTGCAGCATATATCTTGAATAGATGTCCAACCAAAAGTGTTCAGAACATTGTTCCTAAAGAGGCATGGAGTGGAAGAAAACAAAATGTCACTCACATGAGAGTTTTTGGATGTGTGGCTTATGCACATGTCCCGAATGAGTTAAGAAAGAAGTTGGACAGCAAGGGGGAGAAATGCATATTTGTTGGATATAGTGATGAATCCAGGGCATACAAACTCTACAATCCATTAACCAAGAAAGTCATAATTAGAAGAGATGTGCAGTTCATAGAAGAGGAAGCATGGGATGGAAATTTAGAAAAGACAGTCAATGTGAAAGCCTGCATACCACATGAGGACGGAGAGGAATTAACAGCAGCAAGTAATTCCTCAACTGTGACTCCATCTACTCCTATTCAAGCGCAACGAAGCAAGCACCAAGCAACGCCATCAAAAAATAATAGGACAATTTCGCACAACCAAGTAAGTGCTTCTCCAAGCACACCACGAAGTGTGACACCAAGTGACATGTCAAGTCCATATTCAACAAGCACAAGAAGGCAAAAGTTCATAAATTTAAATGAAATTTATGAGTAAGATGAAGTTGATAGAGCGCAGGCCTGAATTCCTTATTTGCATTATTTTGTCATGTAGATGATCCAATCCACTTTGAAGATGCAGTCAAAGAAGAAAAATGGATTGCAGCAATGGAGGAAGAAATAGAAGAAATAGAAAGGAATGACACATGGGAGTTAGTGAGCCTTCCGAAAGGAAAACATGTCATTGGAGTGAAGTGGGTCTATAAGACCAAAAGCAACATTGAGGGAAAGATTGAAAGGCACAAAGCAAGGCTAGTTGTCAAAGGATACATGCAGTAGCATGGAAGAGATTACGCAGAGACGTTCATGCCAGTCGCGCGGATGGAGACAGTGCGCGCAGTTGTGGCGATTGCTGCACAACATAAATGGACAGTGTATCAGATGGACGTAAAGTCAACATTCTTGAATGGAGTGCTGAAAGAGGAAGTGTATGTCATGCAACTACCTGGTTATGAGATTGAGGGACAAGAAGACAAAGTATATCAATTGAAGAAAGCTCTTTATGGATTGAGGAAAGAACCACATGCATGGTACAGTAGGATAGATGCTTACTTGTTGGACAATGGTTTCGACAAATGTGACGGTGAGCCTACTCTCTACATCAAGGTAAAATTCTCATTGTTGTCTTATATGTAGATGATTTGATCTTCACAGGCAATGATGATTTCCTCATCGCTGATTTTAAACGAGCCATGAAGAGTGAATTTGAAATCACTGACTTGGGATTGCTAAGATATTTTCTGGTCATAGGAGTCAAGCAAGCAGAAAATGGCATTTTTATCTCTCAAGCAAAGTATGTGGCAGAAATTTTGGAGAGGTTTAAAATGCAAAACAAGAAGTCCGCACCAACTCCCACTGTCATAGGGTTGAAGTTGAGCAAAGAAGATTGCAGCATCAATGTCAATCCGACATTATACAAAAGCATGATAGGTAGCCTGATGTATTTGACCGCCACTAGGCCAGATATAATGTATGCAGTAAGTTTGGTGTCAAGTTCATGGAGACACCCAAGGAGACACATTGGCAAGCAGCAAAAAGGATTCTGAGGTATGTCGATGGCACAAAACAGTATGGCGTTTTGTACATACAAACCAATGATTTCAGGCTAGTTGGTTACACTGACAGTGATTGGGCAGGCAGTGTTGATGATAGAAAGAGCACGTCAGGATATGTTTTTCATTTGGGTTCTGGAGCCATTTCATGGGCCTCTAAAAAACAGCCAATAATGTCACTGTCAACAACAGAAGCTGAATATGTCGTATCAACAGCAACAACGTGTCAAGCAATTTGAATGAGAAGGATGTTGAGGAATCTTTGTCATGACCAAGAGGGTGCGACAACTATTTTCTGTGACAATACCTCAGCAATTACATTGTCAAATAATTTTGTCTTCCACAAAAGGACCAAGCATATTGATGCTAAATACCATTTTATTAGAGAGTTGATTAACAATGATGAAATTGTGTTGCAGCACTGCAGGTCACAGGAACAGCTTGCTGATGTTTTCACAAAGCCATTGGTAGGAAAAAAATTTGTTTATCTCAGAAACTGTTTAGGAATTGTCAATGGCGACAGTTGTGATTAAGGTGGAGTGTTGGAAATAATAATCCCAACCACCGCAATAAACAGCCTGACAGCAGCCATACCTGTCAGACGTACATTTTTGCAGGTTGTGTTTCTGCTTGAAGACATTTTGTAGGTTGCGTCTCAGCGTGAAGATAGAAGGACCGAAGCCAGACACGAACCATTCAGAAACTCAGAAAAGACATTTAAAGAACTTATGTACTTAGATAAACTAATATGGGAAAACATTAATTCAACAACCTTGCCCACCATCCAGGAACACCTGTCCGACTCTGATCACATTCAACAACAACATCAAAATTAATTTCGCTCTGTCATGAATTAAATGTAAAATTGTTTGTTGAGTTATATATGAATGTAAAATTCATTTTGTAATATGTTAGACAGGGTAGAAGAGTAAGACTAAGTAGAGAGGTTAGAGAGTAAGAAGAAGAAAAATAGCGCAAGTCTCTGTGGAGAAAATTGTGGAGCAATTTTTTTGGTGGGAGTGTAAAACAGGAGTTACTGTGTTTCACTGTGTTGTGTTGCGCGTAAGTTTAAATCACTGTAACTTTTATTTTACTTGATGAATGAGCGAAAGTCTCATTGTTTTAGAATTCAATCCTAAGCTTTATTGTATTGGCCCAAGACCTACTTCCTCATTTTGTCGTGAGTAAATATTATTCATAAGTCTCTGAAATAGTTGCACGGTTGCGCGAAATTCAAGCTTGGAAAATAGACTTGTGGTGGGCGAAGGTAACTCCGCGAAATCAGCCTAATGGTGCGCAAACCTAGTTTCTTGAAAATGGTATGGTTCTTTAATAACCCTCCCATCTATGTGAATGCACAGGTCTTTGAATGGCAACCGAGAACCATATCTTGGGTTCTCGGAAGCTTTAATTGATTTGGAGTTTCTTTATCTTAAGTTATTACAGGTTTAGCTTACAGGCAACGGCCTTTTATAAACCCTAAAATAGTACGGAAGTCATCGGTTTATACCAACAGTTAAATATGTCTTGAAAATAAGTATGACCTCTTTGCGTGGTTATAATTTGACTTTGTATCTTAAATTGGTTATTGCAAATTAAAGGGTGGTTCTTTTTTCGACTACACGTTGTTAAATCATGGGAAAATTTGTCTTAAAGAAATTACTCCAACTCTCTTTTACTCTAGACGGTTTGCATTGTATAACTCTGTCTAAGGGTTGCGGCCCAAACATTGCCGGTTTACATTATCCCCTGCACGATGGTTATGCAATTCCATTTTCTAGTAGAAATTTAGCGGGTTTTATTGGAATGCAAGGTGTGATTTGGCAGCAATATTACAGTTTTATTGGCATGAAATGAGTTATTAAAAGAGGTATTTTGTTGACTTTCACATTTTTTCCCTTTATTAATATCTTATATTGAAGTTGATGTTAATATATTTTATTGAAGTTTATGTCAGATTAATTTTTAATATATTTTAAAGATTAATTTAATATGTTTTTGAGGTGTCTACATGGATTGATGGTGAATAGGTGCATTGTTAATGCACTCCTTGTGATAGGTCACTGGTTCAAACCCTCCGTGGATACTTAGATTAGTTTAATAAATAAATAAAATATCATTTTAAGATTAATTTTTTAATATGTTTTTAATTGATAAATTTAAATTCATATACATTTCATTAGTTTATTTTTTACTAATTTTTATTGTATAAATATTATATGAAATTCATATATATTTAATTATTTTATTTTTATTATATAAGTATTATATATTTTTATTAGGGAGTAAGGATTATTATATATACAAATGTCTTTAAACCAAAAAAAAATATTATATTTACAAATGTATAAAAATAATAATAAAACACAATGAATTTTCAAAATGATGAATTTTTAATTCAAAATGATAAATTTTCATTGATTATGATTTTATAGGAAAATATTATGCAGACCAAAAATTATGTGAAAGTTAATTTAAAAATAAAATCGTCATAAAAAAAATATGGCACAGCTCAAATTTAACCCCTGATCTTGACCAATCATTTCTTTATACCTTTCTGCCACCTAATATTTATTTATATTTTATTTTACGCTTCTTTGCCACCAAATAATATGTTGCTCTATTATATATGCATTTATTTTAAGTGGACTCATGTTCAAACAATGCATAAACATAATATATATTTTTATATAAAAAGATTTATACCTTTTGCCACCTAATATTTATTTATATTTTTTTAACGTTTTTTCCCACCAAATAATATGTTGCTCTATGATATCTGCATTTATTTTAAGTGGACTCATGTTCAAACCGTGTATAAACATATTATATATTATTTTATTTTTATATAACTTTTTATATTACAAATAAGTGTCTAAAATATATATTATTATATTTTTCTATGATTTTTTATATTACAAAAGTTAAACTAAACCTTATAAAATGTATATATCCTTGTATTTTTCTATCTTACTAGTCCTTGCTCGGCTGGTAAGGACTATAGTAATCGGTTGAAGTTTTGCCATTAGTCTCTACACAAAAATCGATTAAAAAAATTGTTTTAAGTTAAATTTTTAATGACGATTTACTTTTAACATAAGCTTGTGTTTGCCGCATTTTATTGATAACCAAGGTTTTAGTTTACCATATTATTTGACATCTTCCCGAGGTAAGTTGGAAGAGGCCCATATTGAACATGTGTTTAGGTGCATATTGGCATTGGCATTAGGTTATCAGCATTAGGATATGAGCATGACATTATTTTCAAGTGAAGTAATGCTAACATTACTTCACTAACATTTAATGTTTGTTATAATTCCCTTCACCTCTCCAGTTTGATGTTTATTAAAATTCTCCTCTCGAATTTGAGATCATTAAATTTCTCGAGCTTGACATGTGGTTCTATGCGCTTTGTTCACGAAGTCGCAACATGTTCTATCTGGCATGATTTGTCCAGAAAGCCGCAAGATGTTTTACCTGGCACAACTTCAACGCCCTTCCGCAGAGACCTTTCATCTCACAAACTACATGTTGCAGATTTGTAATTCTTTGATTTCTGGTTCAGCTCTACTTCCTTTGTTCATTCATGCACTCCCCTTCTGGACTTACTCCCATCCTAGACTCTTCATACATCTACACTCTAGTTTCATTCTTTTGTCGAGGACAACACATCCCTTCCACTTGTTTAGTCACTAAGTCATGAGAAGACCGGCTCCATGTCCTTATGAATGGAAAAAAGTGAGGTAACATCAAATGGTTAGAAATAGCAAGATTCTTTCATCAAGTTTTGACTGTAATTACTTTGGAAAAAAGTGAGGTAACATCAAATGGTTAGAAATAGCAAGATTCTTTCATCAAGTTTTGACTGTAATTACTTAAATTTGTTGTGTGCACAAATGTTCCACACTTCTCATTGTTTCCATTGAAATATCAGTTTTTTTTTTTTTGTGAACTGCGGTATTTCTATTATCTACAACAATTATAAAAGTACAAAACTTAGGAGCCTCAATCTGCCCCGTAGGGAAACCAGATCTGTTGGCTCCTATACATCAGGCATTCAATAAAGTTTTCATGCTGGACAATGTCAAAAGCATAGCAGGACATTAAGCCCTCTTTCACCATGTTTTACCAAAAAACTATTCTTTCCCAGTCCTACTTGACAGACCCAGTTTTACTACTACTGCTATGGCATACAAAATAATATTCAAAAACCAGAGCATTGGCATTCTAAATTGAAAAGAGAAACAGTTAACAGGCCTCTTGGTTCACCGCATTTCCTCTTCCTTCTTTGTTGCTGTCGTTGGCCTTCCCCAGCTCCTTCAACATCGCTTGAATTTCCTTGAGGTGCTCGTTCTGTTGCCTCACCAGCTCTTCCACGTTAGCTACCTCCTTTTTTGCTGCCGCTGTTTCCTGCGCCATCTCCAGCATCTCGGTCGCGACTTGCTCCAAGGCCTTTGCCAAGAGGTGCTTCAGCACCCAGTAGGTATGGAGAGCGCGGCGGTAAAGGGTAAGTCTGCCTCGCGTGTTGCCTGGGTCCGGCAGCTGCGAGGTCCATTCCTCCATCTCCGGGTCGGAGGGTTCCTCTAACACCCTGTCCTCCATGGCATCAATGATTTTCCTTATGTCTACATTTGTTTCCAAATTGTAAGCCTGTTCGGCTTCATGCACCGCCATGCTGATCGACTTATTCCCCCTTTTCCGTCTTCTCTGCGTCTGGTTACCCTCCGCATTGCTGGTTGGTTGACGGGGGCGTCCTCTTCCTCTCTGCTCTTGCGTCTTCCATCTTCCACCCTTTCTGTCTCGCTTCGTTCCTTTACTACTCTACCCAATTTCGAAATGCTTGCTTCTAAGCCCTTCCCCCTGACTGTACTCCATTTCATCTGAACTTTCTATTTCTATTTTAACTTGGCCCCGTTCAAAGTGCCTGCCCTCAGCAGCCTCCCTCTCAGTCTGGACTGTCTTATCTCTTCGCTCTCCCATTTTTGTGCGTTTGAGGCGCTGGTTATGGTTTCTCTGCCAAGTCGCCCCTTCTCTCGCCACCTTCTTCGAATTTCTGTTGCCTGTCATTCTTCCCCTGTTCCTTCTTATAGAATTCTCGCCACCTTTTCGCTTATGATGGGATTGCTCCCCTCTTCGTATCTCCCTTACGCTTTGAATGATGGTTTCGGTGATGATAGCTGGTTTTCGTTTTGGGCCGCGTCCCTGCTGATCTGAATGATCATTAATTGCTGATGTCAGGGAGTTAAGGGCGCCGTCCTTCTGTCCTGTCCTCATTGTCGCCTGATCTTGCCTTATTCTCCTTCTCCCGCTCCACGCGGAATTTTGATTACCCTTGTGCTGTGTCATGGTTATCATTGTCGATGAGCTGTTTTAATCCGTCCCATTTTGCCATCGATGCCTGATTGGTCCAGCTGTCATCGACTTTCTCCAATGATTCTTTACTTCCCCAATTCGCTAAGCAGTCCGCGGGTTTATTGCCCTCTCTTCTTACATGCGAAGTGATCTTGTAATCGATCCCTTTCAACGTTTCCTCGATATCTCGGACTATACTCGCATTTCTCCAACTTTTAACTACCTTCTCCCATTGTTTCCCTTGGATTAATTTCCTTATCGTACCCACGACCAGGGCAGAATCTCCTTCAATTTCTATCTTCCTATATCCGTTTCTTCTGGCAATTTTGAGACCCTGATACACAGCCATAAATTCCGCTTCGTTATTAGTCATTGTTCCTCCGTGTTCTGCATAGATCCATTCTGTCTCTCCTTGTCTGTTTCTGAAGATTCCTCCGAAACCAGCTGGTCCTGGATTCCCCTTCGCTGCCCCGTCGAAATTGAGTTTAATGAACCCTTCCGGTGGCTTCCGATAAACTGCGTGACTTTGGTTTGCTATAGGTTGGTGCTGCTTTGTTTTTTGCTGGTAGATCATCCCCTGTTCCAAGTTCAGTTTGTTTAGGATCTCTGTTTCTGCTTCAGAGGTTTTCCAATCTTCCTCTGCCCAGTTTTCCGCTAGTATTGATTCTCTGATTTGTCTTAGTGTTCTTTTCCAAACTTCTTCCGGATCTGAAGATTTCCCTTTAAAGATTCGACCATTTCTCTCTTTCCAAAGATTCCATACATTGAAGCCTGTTGTAATGCTCCAGGCTCTTCTTACTATCTTGCTTTTAAACTTTCCTTCTCCCCATTCGCATAGGGTTTGGATTATATCATGCGGGTTTCTTTCCGTGGCCGAGAATAAATTTCTAGTCTTTTCCCATTGGAATTGGGCCGCACTGCATCCATTAAGAAGGTGTTCCTGGTCTTCTTCGTCTGAATAACAGAGACAGCATCTTGAAGGGCCTGAGAAGCCTCTTTTTTGAATTCGATCCCAAGTTAAAATACGTTTTCTTCCTACCAGCCATGCGAACATTTTGATCTTCGGCCACCATTTATTTCTCCATATCCTTCTCCACTTTTGCTCTTCCTCCCCCTGCTCTTGCTGTATCTTTACTTTATAAGCTTCCTTTATGGTGAATGCTCCTTTCGTTTCTTTGCCCCATCGTAGGATATCCCTGCCTCCTCTCTTTTTTATCTTCCTGGAGTCTAATTCCTTGCCAAATATAGTTTTTTGATCTTCTGTTGCATTCCTTTTCCATTCCTCCAGAGGTTTCCATTCTCTCCATTCATCATTTCCTCTTTCTTCCGTCCAATAATCTTTGACCTTAATGAGATCTCTGTCCATACCTGTTCTGTAGATTTCTTGCATTCCTTGTAGGTTCAGCATTTTGTCCCTTTGTTGCCAAGCTTCATCCCAAAATCTCGCGATCTGGCCTCCTCTGATTTCCCAGAAAATATGCCTGTCAATTAATTCCCTGCTTTGAATGGTTAGGTTCCATATGTCTGATCCTCGAGGCATTTCTTGTTCCCTTAGAATTTCTTCCGGGGTGGATGGAATATTGTATTTTGTTGTCCAGATTTCTTTCCATAGGTCCGGACCCCCTTGCATCCATCTCCATCTTAACTTGGCTGCTAGCACTTGATTTAAAGTCCATGGTTCTCTAAGGCCTAGACCTCCTTTTTCTTTTGGTTTGGTTAGGTTGTCCCATGAACAGAGGGCCCACTTCTTTTGTTGCTTAGGTCCTCCCCAAAGAAATTTTCTGTAAATCTCTACAAGCTTATTGCATATTCCTTTTGGTGCTGCCATCACTGATAAGGGGTATATCAGAATCGCCTGAATGGTGGATTTAAGCAGAACAACCCTTGCTGCCAGGTTCAGAGAACGGAAAGTCCAATTTTCCAGTCTTTTCATGATCTTCTCTAGGATGTTCTTCCAATTTCCTATTTTGAGGGAAGAGGAGTCTAGCATAGTTCCTAAGTATTTGGTTGGGAGATCCCCTTTCCTGTAGCCCAAGATCCTGGTTAAATGGTTTTTAATAGGTTCCACTGTATTAAAGAAAAAAGTTTTGGATTTCTCATTATTAACCTCCATGCCTGAGCCTTCCATAAATATCTCTAAAATTCTCTTTATCCTTCTCACCTCTTTCATGGATGCTTTGCAGTATATCATTATGTCGTCCACGAACTGTTGGTGGGTGACTGTAGTTTGATTTCCCCATAATCTCAGGCCCTGTATTTTCCTTTCTCTTAATTCTTTCTTGAAGTATCTACCTAATCCTTCTGCTGCTATTATGAAGAGGAAGGGGGATAGGGGGTCCCCTTGTCTAAGGCCTCTTGTAGCATTGAACGTAGTTGTTGGAGCCCCATTTAACAAGATAGAGAAATTCGGGGTAGAGATCATGCTTAAGACCCATTTCACCCATCTGTCGCAGAATCCAAAGGCTTTAAGGATAGCTTCTAGATAATTCCAGCTTAACCTATCATAGGCTTTTGATAGGTCTAATTTGATCAGCATACCTTTTTCTTTCTTCGTTTTCAAAGTGTGGATTACTTCCTGGGCCACCACTAACCCATCCAAGATCTGCCTTCCTTCTACAAACCCGGTTTGCTCTGGGGAAATAATACTTGGCAGGATCGATTTCAGCCTTTGAGCCACTACTGATGCCACTATCTTGTAGATAACGTTACAAAGAGCTATGGGGCGAAAGCCTTCTGCTTGATCTGCCTGATTGGTTTTAGGAATAAGGGTCAGCAGGGTTGAATTTATTCCTGGCCATATTCTTTGATTTATTCTAGCTTCCTCTACTACCTCCAAAACTTCTTCTGCAAGAAAATGCCACCCAGCTTGGAAAAATTCTACCGTATACCCATCCGGCCCAGGAGCTTTATTCCTTCTCATGTTTCTGACTATATCCTCCACTTCTTCCATCGTAACTTTCCTCATTAGGGCCAAGTTCTGATCTCTGGTCACCAGATTTGGAATCTCCCTGCTTATCTTTGATATGGCTTCTGATCTATTACCCTGAGTTTCCTTTAATAGATTTTTGAAATGATTGACCAACACTTTTTCAATTTCTTCATGTTGGAGAACTCTTTGACCTTCTTGATTTTTTATTGAGAAGATTCGGTTTCTTTGTCTATGCTGTACCATCGCTTTATGAAAGAACTTAGTATTCCTCTCTCCTTCCCTAAGCCATTGAACCCTTGATTTTTGTCTCCATAAAATCTCTTCTTGTTTCCTTCTTTCTTCTAGCTGATTTAATATAATACCTTCTTCCTTTGTTCTCTCTTCCTGAATGCCTTCTAAGATATCTATCTGCTGCAGCTCTTCCATTCTCTGCTCCAGTCGCTTTTTTTCCTCTAGAATATTACCGAATTCTTCTTTATTCCATTTTTTTAACTTATCCTTCATTTCCTTCAGTTTGAGTTGAAAGGTGTGCATCTTATTTTTTCCTCTTTGATCACTCATCCTCCACCATTCTTCAAGTTTCTCAATCAGTCCTTCGTTTCTTAACCAGAAGGCTTCGAATCTAAAGGGTTTGTTGGGAGGTCTTTGCTTTAGGTCTATTTCCATTTTAATCGGCCAATGGTCTGATCCTGCTACCGGGAGGATAGTGGCTTCTATGAATACATCCTTCATCATTATCTGTTCTGAGATTAGGAATCTGTCAAGTCGAGAAGCTATTTGATTAGCTCCCCCTCTGCGATTATTCCAAGTGTGATTTCCATTAATGGTTTGAATATCTATCAGTTTCTGCTCCCTTATCAAATCTCCGAACTGCTCCATTGCTTTATCCATTCTCCTTAGCCCTCCTCTTTTTTCCCCTGAGGTTTTAATCAGATTAAAATCCCCTCCTATAATCCATTGTTTTCCAGGTATTAGGCTTCTCAAAGCTTTTAAATTATGCAGAAAGTTTTCCTTTTCTCCTTGGATATGTGGTCCATACACCCCTGTTATAATGACCTCCTCCACCGTTCCTACTATTCTTGCTGTTCCTGTTAGAATTCTTGGGAAGCTCATCCAATTACTAAATTGAATTTCTTCTGGGTTCCAAATTATTACCAGACCTCCTGCGCTCCCGATCGCATCCTGTCCCATCATTTCATATCTGTTCTTGTTTCTATTCAGAATTTCTCTCATTTTCTCAGTACTTATTTTTGTTTCTTGTACTATCATTATACTGGGTTTTTCTTTTTTCAGTCTGTCATTCAAATACCTCTGTTTGCCTCTGCTGTTGAGGCCTCTTATATTCCAGCTTGTAATGATCATCGTAACAATTTCGGAGGGGATTGGAATACCTCTGAGAGAGGTATCACTCTACCTGAATTGACGAGCATCTCTCCCACTTCTTGAATTGTTTCACTCATTGTTCTTCTACCTCTTTTTTTGCCTCCCTTGCCAATGCTGCTCATTCCTATGTTTTGTGTTTCCTGTTTCTCCATTTTCTGGCTTTCTCCATCTTCTATTAGTCCCTTTTTTTCTTTATATCTTTGGAATTCTTCTTTGTACCTCTGTTTTTGATCCTCTGGGATAAATCTTTCATCGAGCCTCTTCCATTCTTGTAGAAGCTTCGCCATTACTTGTTCTTCTTCTTCTCCTTTTGCTTTCTGTGGGTCTGGCTGTCTTGCAATGGATCTTGCTCTTGATTGGTGTCCTCTGGTTCCGTCTCTGATTCCAACACCTCAAATGCATTGCATATGCTTCTGAAGGATGTACTTGCTTTATTTTGTTGCCTTTTGTTTGCTCGTTGTCTAGCATGAGGTCGAATAAAAGCCTCCTTATTCTTAACCCCTATATTTTCCTTGGGTTTCTCCATCGTTCTGTTCATTGGGAATTCTCTGATCAGATGTCCATGTTCATGACATTTCCTGCATCGAAATGGGATCTGCTCATAGTCTATAGCTTGAAAATACACTTCATCTCTGTATTCCAACCACAGACCCTCATGCAAAGCCCCTGAAACATCCATCTCGACACAGATTCTGGCACAGGAGGTGTATCTCTTCTGTAATGTTGCCTATGAGGCTTTGATGAAGGTGCCTAACTTATTGCCTATATGTTCTAGCGCTGCATGTCTCCGGTAGTCAATCAGTAGAGAGAACAAGTGAATCCAGACAGGTACCTGTTTGAAGGTTTCCTGTTCTGGTGCGAAGTTGGGCTTCCAAGGTCTCATGTATAGACCTGTTGAGGCAAAGAAATACGGGCCTCCATCAAAGATGCGATCCTTGTCATCCAGATTGGTGAATACCACCATGAAGAATCCTTTGGCCCCTAGGTGGAGTCTTACATCCCCTCTGGGTTTCCATTGCTGCTTGATCCACAAGCACAGGGCTCGTTCTATTGGCCAGAAACCCATAAACTTGCAGATCACTGCATGTTCTGCCATGTGTTCTCGGTAAGCCTGTAGTTCTGGGTCAGAGATTATTACCCGTAGGTTTTCAGTGGCTTTAGGCTTGCAATGTCCCTAGTTCTCTTTCTTTTTGGCACCTGTAGTTGTTCCTTCCTGTTCTGCTTTACCTTGGTTTAGATCTTCCTTTTTCCCATCATCATCATCATAAAGAAAGTTAAAATAAAATGCAAATATGATTATAAATTAAAATATAATTATTCAAAAATTATTGGTAAAATATAATAATATTAAAATTTTAACTCGTTTTTAATTAAGCCTATTGAAAAATGGAATATAAAAGAAGTAAATGATTTAAAAGAGAAAATTAAAAGGAAATGTATAATTAAATATAAAAATGAAATATAAATATTATAAAATTATAAGTAATATATAAAAGTGTGATATGATTTGTATTTAAATTTATGATGGTGATCATGATATTATTATGTGTAAATAATTTGTGGGCATCTACTGCAAAATTTCTTGAAAATTGTTTCAGAAATTATTTAAAAAAGAGAAAGAAAAACCAGAAAAATAAATAAAAGTAAGATAATCTAAAAAAATGGAAAATAAATGTTTTGATAATGTAAAAATATAAAGAAAGTTAAAATAAAATGCAAATATGATTATAATTTGAAATATAACTATTTTATTGGTAAAATATAATAATATTAAAATTTAAGTCATTTTTCATTAACCCGGAATATAAAAAAATTAAATTAAATGATTTAAAAGAGAAAATTAAAAATAGATATAAAAATGAAATATAAATATTATAAAGTTATAAGTAATATATAAAAGTGTGATATGAATTGTATTTAAATTTATGATGGTCATTATGATATTATTGTGGGTAAATAATTTGTGAGACCCACTGTATAATTTCTTCAAAAATATTTTAGAAATTATTTAAAAAGAGGAAAAGAAAAACTAAAATATATAAATTATATAAATAAAAAAATAAAGTAAAAGTTAAATTTGTTTTATAAGGAAAATATACTCAATTAAATTTTTGAAAGTAGAATAATTTACTGAATATTTTTTAATTAGATTTCCATTTTATATACGTTAATAATATTTTATTACTAAACTTATAATGACAAACAATTTGGTGGAAGGCCGGTATGTGCACTTTGATGAAGGTATCAATATTATTTGTCATATTTAATATGCTTTTGGTATGATATGGAGCATCCAATGCTTTTGGTATGATAGGGAGCATTTTTCGTTAATAGATTTTGATGGAGGTACAATTATTGAAATAGCAACTTGCATCGTTTAAATAAATTGGGTGATTGGGACGTCTAGTAAGATCGCTGTTCAGAGTATTAATATTGCAATTTTTTCCTGAAAAATGTCGACAGAACAGGAAACAGTCGACGGGAATAAAGGGGTTATATGATTAAGGTAGAAACTATGTTATCAAAATCGAACAGTTGTAAAGGGGATAAATTATTGCAAAGAAGCTGTTCACACGTAAGGGTTCCTGCTCTCTGTCCTATTCAATCAGTTTACTTTCGGAAAGGATGCAAGGCGATGCCCTCCAATTACATATTATTTGCACATTCCATTCAGTTCTGAACATACCTACACCTTAGTGCAATATATATATGCAGGCGGAAATCCGAGAACAATCTGGACGTTCAAAGAGGTAGCGTTAGCTGTTCAGTGCTCGTTTGAGTGATGGGGGAAGAGAAAACACCGCTAGTGTTCAGGATGGAATGGCTGGAACAAGTTACAGAGATTAAAGAGATTATTGATAATAATAAATTTCTAGCAAACGTGGGTAAGGTTCCGCGCGTAGCTAATGCCCTCTTGGATGCGAAACCAGAGGCGTACATACCACACTTCGTCTCCCTGGGACCGTACCACCACTCCAAACTGGAGAAAAAAGTTGCGGCCGCTTCGTCTGCGGGAGATAGTTACGAATTTCGCGAGCTGAAGATGTCAACAGCGGAGGCGTACAAAGTCCAGTCAGCGGCTACGTCCTGGCGGAATGGCAATAAAAGAATCGAGGAAATGATAGAAAAGATCAAAGGAAAGCGGCAAGCGATTGAGGAATTCTATGACTGGCCAATTCCTAAGGATGGCGAGTACCTGGAGAACTTCGCTCGTATGATGGCGATAGATTCATCGTTTCTGTCACGTTTCTTATCCACTCCGTCTGAATCATCAGATGAAGACATGAAATGTTTAAGGAGGCTTGAAGTCTCTATAAAGTGCGACATTCTGAAGCTGGAGAATCAGATCCCGCTGTTTCTGTTGAAAGAGGCTTTAAATGATGCAGGCCAGCAGATCAGTCAGGTATGTAGGAACAAGTTCAGTGCAGAGTTGTCTCCTTTCAATCAATTCGACATAACCCTTAATGATGTTGATCAGCCGCATTTTCTGGGTTGCCTGCACGCATTCCTTTCACAGTTGGTGCGTATGGAAGTAACGGAGGGGGAAGGAGCGACTGTATTTCGAAGAATGAAGCACTCTCTGGAAGAGGGTGTTGAAGTGGTCATTGCAGCGGTCTTCACCCTTTTCCGTGTGACGCATCCATCCAAAGAAGGGCGACATGATATTCTAAACTCATACAACGCGGGGGAGTTGGGAAAGGGTGGCATTCAATTCAAATCCTTCTCCACCGTGAATGATAAGATCCAATTCAACAAGTACTCGGGCACGCTGTACCTTCCCCAGATCACCGTATCCGAAATGGAGACAGAAGTGTTGTTAAGGAACATGCTTGCCTTGGAGTTCAATGACTTCACCCGTGGTGACCACATGACGCGCTACGTTGGCCTCATGGACTGCCTCATCGACTCGGCCGAGGACGTTCGACTGCTCCGGGAATCGCAAGTCATTCTTCGCGGAAGTGTGATGATGAGTGACGAGAGCATAGCCGAGATGTGGAACGGGCTTTGTCATCCCATCTTCAAGGGCCATTTGGAGCCTCCCCAGGATCTCAACAATGCACTGAAGGAAGTGCTTATAAGAAAGTATTACATGAGCATTGTCAAAAAAGTGTTGTGGGAATTCTATTGGGACCATCTGTCTAAGCCAGGAAAGGGTGTTGCTTTGTTTGTTGGAATTCTTCTTCTCGTCATGACCATTCTACAGACTTTCTGTACCGTGTACGACTGGGTCAAAAAAAATTGAACGCTAAGCAACCGTAGATATGATTTTAGGATTGCTGTGGTTAGAAATCGATGTATGAACTTGGTGAATATATATTTCCTTATAAATATATATTTCCTTGCGTAAAGATTTTAATTATTAATTTACTTTTAAAGGTTTTGTGTTTAATTATATGTTATTTTAGAAGGGAATATATAAATAATGAATTTTAATTTATGTTTTATATTTATTTTATTTATTTTTTGTGTTGGTATATATAGTTAGTTTATGTTTTTTAATATTTTATTTTGATTTATATGCATGTAAAAAAAATATTTTTATGTTTTTTCATTAGGTTTAATATATCATTTTTATTGGGGAGAGGAATTGGATCAATGACTTTACATCAAGGAGTATTTTAAGACAACACCTAATCATTAAAGGTTGTCTTAACACAACACCCAATCATTGTCTATCCCAAACCCATCGACAAAAAAGTATTTTAAAATTTAACATAGACAAAAAAATATTTTAAAGTTTAACAAAATAAATATTTTTAATTTATTTGTGATATTAAAGTGAGAAGCCTCGTGAATAGTAAATATTGAAAAGGTGGAAAAGTATAATTAAAAAAAAAGTGGGAATTGTTAAAATGGTAAAGAAGAAATAGAGTAATAATTAGTAGAAAATTATATATATTTGGAAAGAGAATTAAAGTTAGATATTGAATAATAATGTTGCCAAAATAAAATGAATAGTTTCAAAGTTGAAAGAGTAAAAGAAGAGAATTAGGAAAGATAAAATATGAAAAAATTGATAAAATTATTTAAAATTGACAAGGGAGCGCAAGATGAAGACCATATAAGAAGTAAAAGCAGAGAATGAGGAAAGATAAGATATGAAAATTTTGATAAAAGTATTAAAAATTAAGATTGAAGAAAAAAATTACAATCAAACATAAAATAATGTGATATGATGAGTTTCATATAATGAAAAAAAAAATTAAAATATAAGAAAATAATTAAAATTAAAATTAAATAATATTCAAAATTTAATATATTTTCTATTAATGAAATATGTGTTAATAAATATGTATATATATAATACATATTAAAATGTTTTTAAAAATATATTAAAATATTTTTAAAAATATATTAGAAAGTTTTATTACTAACACTAAAAAAAATCAAACTAAAAAATATTTAACACTAAAAAAATGCAAACTAAAAAATATTTATGCATTACATTAATGGATTGAAGTTTGCCTTTCAAGATGTCATGAGTTTGAATAATATTTATTCCAATAAAAGAAGCTAATATATTAACTTTCGAGTAAGAAGGAAAATAGTATATAAAGATAGTATAATACATCCTATTAATCTAAAAGTATTAAGTGTGTTTGGATTTTATGTATTTTGCTATTTGTGATCATAGCTATTTTTCATATTTAATAATGGTAATTAGTAAATCTAAACAACTATTAAATTATTTTAACTTTTGAAATAAATTTAAATAACTAGTAAATTGATTTAAATAATAGATAAAAAAATTAAAAATTAAAACATGAATATAAGTTATATAAATTAAATGGTTGATAATTTTAATAGACATCAATTCATGATAATATCGAAACACTTATTGCATCATAAATCTCTAAAATTTAAAAAAAAGCATAAAAATTAATTTATCTATAACTTTATTTTAAATATTTTTCATTAATTATAAAAACAATTAACAAATTCTTAACCATGAAGATTCTTAATTGAAAAATAAGATATCTTACAATATCATGGACCAATACCATGGATTACTAATACCACAAGTCCAAAAAAACATAACTCATTTCATATGACACTTGTTCATATGACAATTTTTTAATTAATGAATTTAATTAAAAGGTAAAAAAAATCTTACTACTTTAGAAATAAATCACATCTTTTGATTTGTGTATACCCTTAAAAATATTTTGAAATTAAATATTTATCGTCCACCCAATAATTATTAGTAATTCAATTAAAATTAGTAAAACTTTATTCCAAAATAAACACATATTTATATAAAAAATAATCAAATACAAATTAATATTTTAATTAGAAAATTAAAATAAACCATTCCAAAATAAAATATGAAAATTAAAAAAATTAAAGGGAAAAAAATAAATAAATAAAATAAGAAATATTTATAAAATTATCAAATACAATAAGAATACAAAAAAGAAAGGACGACCATGTAGCACGAAAGAAAGAATAGGATGATGGGGTACTACACTTAAAAAAACAATAGAAGTATATCTAAAAACTTGAAGTTGAAGTTAAATTATATTAAAAAAAAATACAGTGAATAATGCGATTTGTCAATGTGTATAGAATAATACATATTAAGGTGTATTACACCTTAAAAATATATGGAACAAATTTATTACAATTTCTTAGGTTGTACACAAAAGAAAGGTGCAAACCAAAAAATATTTATATATTATAGTAATGAGATATAGTTTGCATTTCAAGATGGGATGAGTTTACATAAGAGTTATTTCAGTTAAATAAAGGAATGTAATGTTTGAGAGAGGATTTTTGTTTGGGCACTATAGTATTTTAGGAAATTTATAGCTTTATCTTTTGTGGTAGTAACACTAATTTGTGTAATAAAAACCAGTGGTAAGAGTTTTTAATGGGAAAAGTTAACAGCGGATTTTATTGAGTTAAATAAGAAGATCATTCAACAACTATTTTTGGAATTAAAAAATTTGTAGCAACTCTTAGAGGTGGAGATAGATACAAGTGGGTATGCTATGGGAGTGGTTTTGATGCAGGGAGGAAATAATATATGCTATCGTTCTGAAGTATTTCATGGGGAAGTTCTTAACTACCCTACCTATGATAAGGAGCTTTAAGCCCTAGTGTAAGCTATGAAGAAGTGGAAGCACTATCTAATGGGGAAGGAGATAATAATATACACATATCACCAACCATTACAGTACCTATATGCCTAGATTAAGCTACAACAAAATAGGCATTACAAATGAATGAGGTTGTTAGAACATTTTCGTTTAGTGATCAAGTACAATAAGGGAAACACAAATAAGTGAGCCAACATGCTTTTAAGGCCACCCACATTGAAGATCACATCTTTTGGAACTTTGATGCACATGGAGCCATTTACCCATGATGCATACAAAGAGGCACATTCAAAGGATGAGGACTTCAAGGAGGTGTTTTAGTAGTTGTAGATCCAAATTCATGTGAATGATGGTGACAACATAGTTGACTACTATATATAAGCTAGGTTACTCTACGGGCTAGATAAGGCATGTATTTATAAAGGTGTATGATTCTAACTATTCAAATAGGCTCAAAAATCTATGGTTGCAGGGAACTTTAGTATAGGGAAATTAATGGCGAACTTCAAAAGGTATGTTTATTAACCCACAATGCAAGAACTAGTAACTAGGTTCATAAGAGGATGCAGGCTTTGTTGTACTGAAAAACCTAGTAACATGAATAAGGGTTTGTATCATTCCTTATATGCACCCACTTATCCTTAGGAAAGTATTTTCGTGGACTTTGAGGAAGATTTACCAATAACTAGGAAGGGACATGACTACATGTTCATTGTAGTTGATAGGTTCAGTAAGATGTGTGTTTTGATGCCCTATAAAAATACCATTGGTGGGAAAGAAGCAATAAGCTTGTTCTTTGAAAAGATTTGGGTGCACTTTGGGATACCAAGGAGCATCATTTCAGTTAGGGACATGATATTTCTCAGTGCACTTTGGAATAAATTGTGGGAGATGATGGACATGAAGTTGAAAAGGTCTACAACCTTCCATCCTTAAATAGATGAGCAATCAATAATAGTCAACAGGACTTTGGGATATCTTTTAAGGGTTTAAAATTAAAAGTATTCAAAAACTTAGGTTGATATATATATATATATATATATATATATATATATATATATATATATATATATATATATATATATACACTCTTATAACATAACATTTCACACATCTACTAGTAAGTCCTCATTTGAAACTTGTTTTGGATGTTTGTGACCTTCACCGTTGGATATTGCATATGAGAAGTAAGGGGGGGTAAGGGAGGATCTTATAGGGGATTACTTGAGGGCTGAAAATTTTGTAGAAAGGATCAGGAAAAATCATATACAGGTATAGGAGACACTGCATAATTCATAGGAAAAATACAAATCAATCCATGATTAGCATAAAGTATGGTTACAATTAAACAAGGAGAGGATAAAAGTGATTGGTAATAAATCAATGCTTTATGATATGGTCCCTTTGAGACACTTGAAAAGGTAGGATATAATGCATATAGACTCATTCTACCCCCATACCTATTCATTTACTTAGTTGTGAGCGTGGAGAATCTAAATCTTTATAAGCCTTCCATGCTAGATTAGGAAGAGGAACATGTCATATGTTTTGTAGAGTATTTAGAACTAGATGCTTAGGCAAAGTTGACATAAGATATAGTTTTATAGAAGTGGTCTATAACTACAAGAGAGGGATAGCATGACTTATGATAGATTATGTTGAAGGAAAAGTTCTAGGAAAAGCTAAATGGTACACCCAAGAAAATATGGAGGAAAATTTTCTTCACCTCATTCAATAGAGGCTTTTGGCGACCAAAATCCTCTAAAAATGTGGAGGTGTGATATGGATTGGAGCATTGTATTCTTTTTCATCCATCTTGTGGCTTCTAGAGTGGAAAAAATGGAGGAATCAACTCATAGGATCATTTTTACCAAAGGGACCTAGTTTGGTAAGTTGGGATCTAAAACCGTTTGAAGGGACCATTTTTAGGCATCAAATGATGTTTTTGGTGTGTGAAAATTTTCCACATTAGCACCACACATATCTTTCATATTATAAACATAGATACCTTTCCAACAACACAAGAATTTCCTCAATCAAACTCTATATGAAAAAAATTGTGCCACTCAGAAGTTGAACTTCCTATTATTTCCTCTATAATTTAATAGGATGCCACATCAACCTCCATTACTCAAGGAAAAGGGGCTAATCACATTATCATGATGAAGAAGAATTTTAAAAATTCCATATTGTAAATATAGTTAAGATTTGGAGTAAAACCTAACCACTAGTAGGTTATCACGTTGTTTTATAACTAGGCCATTAGGAGGAAAATGAGTTCCATTCTCTTTTAGGGCACTTGTTCCATAGATGGGTAGAGTAGACGAGATGATAGGGAGAGAGTCTACTAATAGGACTTGTACAATTTAGTATCTCATGAGCCACATGCCTTGCTTCTTTGTACTCACAACCATTTTCTATTCATAGGAAGAGAGCAAGGCGACCTCACCATCTATTTTCATTTTCTCTCAAAAGGTTTTCCCATGTTACATCTTTGTCAAATAATGATTTGTGAGTTTTATTTCATTTTCCTCTATTTTCTACATCATTATAATTTACATGCATATGTAATAAATAGTAATATACAGATCCATAAGTCTAAAGAGAAATAAACCATCATAGTGTAAATTTCATATTTTAAATCATAATTTTATCATATATGGTGTAATGAATTATCTAGTGGAATATCCACAATGATTTACAGATTAATTTTACAATGCTTGATCCTTGGTTTTGATAGATCCCTGATAAATATTCCCAGTGCATGTGCAATGTATGGTTTAGAATAGACCATTTCATACATTAAGATCCCATCCACAATAGCATATGGAACATGAGACATGTGTTTTTTCTATTCTTGTGTCATGGATCACCAATATATAGATACCAATACACATACGGTAATGTGCACCGTTACCAATTTTCATTCCTCTATATTATAGTTTTCGAATATTATCTCAACATACTTTCTCTTAATTAACCAAATTTTCATGTTTTTCTGATGTCTTTTAATTTCCACTCCCAAGATAAAAAAATTTAGAACCAAGGTCCTGTTGTGGCCACAGCCCCCTCCCCCCATAATTTTTTGACAAACTTATGGGGACCCTTGTTTTTTTTTCAACCCTTCTCTTTATTGGTGTTTGGCGAATTTTGACTTTTCTGATCTTTATCACTTGAATTACGGGTTTTCGATCATGATGGTTCTGATCATATTTTAGAAGACTCCCTAATTTATTCACCTTATTTCTTAGCTTTGGAACATTCAGTGGTTAAAGGCTTGACATGTTTTCGATTTATCCTTCATTATAGTCATTGGAATTGTGATTTTACTCGCTTCATTGTAACTCTCTTTGCTACCTTATGCGAGCATGACAACATTCTCTTGATGGTCACAAGAAGACAATGTGGCACCTTTGGTTGCCACATTTTCTCATTTTTCACATTATATCTCATTGGTTGTTTATCTCTTCCACTTGACTTGACGCTGCACTACTAAAAAGAAGAACCATTTTTATAACTTATTATATAATTATAATTATAATTACAATTACAATGCACAACAAACAAATACACACACATAGATAGATAGATATATATATATATATATATATATATATATATATATATATATATATATATATATATATATATATATATATATATACACACATATGAGAATGAAAACTATTTATATTTTATTTTTTTATAATAATAAAATTTCATATATTGTAAATTAATAACAATTACACATGAAAACAAGCAATTGCAATATAATAAAAAGATAAAACATTCACATTATTGTAAATATTATATTATATTATATTAATTGTACATATTAAATGAAATACTAAAACAATTAGTTTTTTGTTATTATAATAAAAGCATGGTTATTATTAAACCACGAAAATGTTGAAAATAGCAACAAGAAATGATAAAAATAGAATCTAGAATATTCCAATTTTAATTTGTCTTTGAATTAAAATTGTGAATGAAAATCGAATTTAGTCTCACTAGCTGCTTGGAAATAATTAATTAATTCATTATGGATTAATTAGTTGGAGAAATTCAAGTTAGAAGTCTTTTTGAAGTCATGCAATAGTTATCCCTTAAATTAAGGAGATTATCCCTTAATTAAGGAAATAAGATTGAGTTATATTTGAGTTGTAATTAGTTAGCTCAATTTACTAAGTTAAGTCCAGTTAAATTAGTTCCAAACTGTTTGAGGAACTAATTGTCAATTATCAGTCAGTTGATGCATGCATACACTCAACCAGTGTACTCCAGATAAACGAAGATTCCCTCATCAGAAACTCATGCATGTTTATTCTATGAAAGAACCAGTTGAGCTAAATGTCAAGGACAATGTACTATCAGTTTCATGTTTTGTCCTATAAAGGAAACTCATGCATGCAGAAGGATTAAGGTTCCTTGAGGATTGCACGGTTCTGACAGTGTGTTAGAGCAGTGTGTGAGACTAGTGTTCCATTGGCTGAAGGAGATCATCCCAGAGGAACTGCGGAAAGAAATAGGAGCTTGGAGGGCAGAGGAGAAGGCTTGTGAGAAGCCAAGTTTTCCTATGAGCATCCAAGAGGATTGTACTAAGAGCTGGCTAGCTGTGAGAGCTAAGGCTTTGTATAATTCCTATGTATTTCCACCTTGTATGATAATACAGATAGTGGGGTTTTTAGCTGAGGCTTTCCCCTGAGTATTTTCTGTGTTTCATGTGCATTGATTCTTCTTCTTCTAGTTATATGTGTTCAGCTCGATCTTGCTCAATCTTTAAACTTATGCAAAGAAAATTGATAGTAGAAGTAGATGATAGTATTTTTCTTTGGTATATTGCATTATCGAGTTAATCTATAGTCAGATTTTCTACATGGTATCATAGCCAAGTTTATCATAGCAAAGTTTATCGAAGTTTTGAATGGTATATGGAGAAGAGAATTCGAAGTTTGAAGTTCGGGGTTGCATGTGCAAATCGAATTCTTATCATACTTCAAGGTTGGCTAATGGAATTCTATGGCTTGAGACTCGAATATGCCTTGGAATGCAGCTCAAATTACATAGCATGGAAAGATTGCATGGAGGCTATATTAGATGACAACGGCTTAAAGGATTTCATTGATCAAGAAATCCCAAAGCTAGGTTCAACTAATGCACAAGAGTTGGCTGGGTGGAAGAAGTGTGTGGCGAGGGCGAGACGGATCATCCTTGAGGGAGTTTGAGACCATATTGTCTCGAGTCTCCATGGGAAGGATGCTCCATATTCAATGTGGAAGGCATTGAAGGACCTCTACTAGAACAACAGTGACTAGAGGAAATTGGCGCTCAAGGATAAGCTTCGAAGAATCAAGATGGAGAATGGCGATATTATTTCCACATATCTAAACAAGCTCACCACCTATAGAGATGAGCTTGGAAGTGTGGGAATAACTACTATCGATGATGATATGGTGAGCCTCGCCCTCCTTGGCCTTCCAAAGAGATGGAATAGCTACCAGGACTCTGTGAATGGAAGGGAGAAACTACCAAATTGGGAATGACTATGGTCGGATCTCATGCAAGAGGAGATTGAGGAGCACTCAAGATGGTTCTTCATCCAAGAATGATGGTGAAGAAAATATGGCCTTAGCAAGTAAGGCAAGGAAAGGGAAGGGGAAGGATTCCCATTCCAAATCGAATTCTTCTCATGGAGGGAAGAAGGGTGACAAGTCTAAAGTGAGATGCTTTAATTGTCACGAGATGGCACATTATGTGACTAATTACCCATCGAAGAACTCCAAGAAGGGATCCTTGGATGGATCGAAAGGTGAGGCATTAGCCTCTCAGTTCAAAATGGACTTTACCCTCATCGCATCCATGGTGTCATCGATGATGGATTGTGATTGGTATCTTGATAGTGGAGCCTCATTCCACATTACCGGCGATAAAATTTTATTCAGTGCCTTGGAGGAGAAAGACCTCAATATGCGCATAGAGATGAGTGACGATGAAAGGTTTAGTGTTTCAGGAGTGGGCATGGTTGCTTTTCATAGGGAGCATAGAGCTCCTATCACCTTGACAGATGTGAAGTATGTGCTTGGACTGAAGAAGAACTTCGTATCAGTCACAATGTTGGAGGACAAAGGCTACGATGTTGTCTTTAGTAAGGGAAAGGTTTTCCTTAGAAACATCACCACGAGACGGGTGAAACAGATCAGTTCATGAGTTAAGAACCTGTATTCTCTTGAGGTTCAAGATGCATGAAAAGCCTTGAGGAGCAAGGAAAATGTTAGAGACTTGGTGGTTGAGAGGGAGAGTAAATTACCTCTCAACATCCAGCTCTAGAAGAAGTCTCAGACAATTGTGGAGGAGCTACAATTAGAGAAGTGGGCAGAGATATCACATGCAGCCATACCTGTAGGTGTGAGGTGGGGTGATGTGAAGTGATAGTATCAAGAAGGCTAAAATTGGGCAGGGTCCATTGAGAGGTTTTATCTCATGGATCGTACCTTGCTACGGGAGCCTAAAGTACTACATAGTGGCAGGAGGAATCAGTGGAGTTGATGCAGTCAGAGATCAAAGTGACAGAGGCTAGAGCAGTCAAATACTGAAGAGTGCAGAGAAGGATTAACAACAGTGTAGAAAGGCGGAGTTAGCTAAAGTGCAAAGTTTTCAATTGACAAAGGCAATAGCAGTCAGAGAATTTGATGACAAATGCCTCATACTGATTCGGGTTGGATGTTTTTTTTGTTTCTAGAGTTGTTGGAGCAACAACACTAGAGAGAAGTGTTGCATGCATAAAATTCCAAAGGTTCATGATCGGGATCGAGTTAAATTCCTTTCTTATTGAGAGGGAGTGTTGAAAATAGCAATAAGAAATGATAAAAATAGAATCCAGAATATTCCAATTTTAATTTGTCCTTGAATTAAAATTGAATTTAGTCTCACCAAATGCTTGAAAATAATTAATTAATTCATTATGGGATAATTAGTTGGAGAAATTCAAGTTAGAAGTCTTTCTGAAGTCATGCAATAGTTATCCCTTAAAGTAAGGAGATTATCCCTTAATTAAGGAGATAAGATTGAGCTATAGCTAAGTTATAATTAGTTAACTCAGTTTACTAAGTTAAGTCCAGTTAAATTAGTTCCAAACGGTTTGAGGAACTAATTGTGAGTTATCAGTCAGTTGATGCATGCATGCACTCAACGAGTGTACTCCAGATAATTGAAGATTCCCTCATCAGAAACACATGCATGTCTATTCTGAGAAACACCCAGTTGAGCTAAATGTCAAGGATAGTGTATTATCAGTTGCATGTTTTCTCCTATAAAGGAAACTCATGCATGCAGAAGGATTAAGGTTCCTCGAGGATTGCACAGTTCTGACAGTGTGTTAGAGCAGTGTGTGAGACCAGTGTTCCACTGACTGAAGGAGATCATCCCAGAGGAACTGCACAAGGAAATTGGAGCTTGGAGGGCAGAGGAGAAGGCCTATGAGAAGCCAAGTTTTCCTGTGAGCATCCAGGAGGATTGTACTGAGAGCTAGCTAGCTATGAGAGCTAAGGCTTTGTATAATTCCTATGTATTTCCACCTTGTATGATAATACAGATAGTGGGGTTTTTAGCTAAGGCTTTCCCGTGAGTATTTTCTATTTTTCATGTGCATTGATTCTTCTTCTTCTGGTTATATGTGTTCATCTCGATCTTGCTCAATATTTAAGCTTCAAAAAAGCAAATTGATAGTAGAAGTAGATTATAATATTTTGCTTTGGTATATTGCATTATCGGGTTAATCTACAGTCAGATTTTCTACAGAAAAAACATTCACATTATTGTAAATATTATATTATATTATATTAATTATACATATTAAATGAAATATTAAAAAAAATAGTATTTTGTTATTATAATAAAAGCATGGTTATTATTAAATGATGAGCCATAGTGCATATGAACATCATATAAATTGCTCAACATATTACAACATGATATAATCACACCAACATCACCCAACCTTGTGGTCGTTTCTTTTGTTTCATACGAACATCATATAAATTGCTCACCATATTAAAACATGATATAATCACACCAACATCACCCAACCTTGTGGTCATTTCTTTTGTTGCATATAAACACATAAATTTCTCAACATATTACAACATGATATAATCACACCAACATCACCCAACCTTGTGGTCATTTTTTTTCTTTTTATGGTTCATGATAGCATATATAAACACTACGTACTTATATTATTTCATCAATGCGGGATATCATATAGGACACAAACGTTGGTTGGCCACTGCAAATATGGGCTATGGGCATTGGTATTCCACTATTAATATGGGTTGTGGACACTAGTAGCTACACTTTAATATATTTATATCCCCTCAATTAGGAAAAATAAAACATTCTTCACTTAGTCCTATAACCATTTTCAACACAACTTCTTTAAGCATCTCTGCAACTCTAAACTCTACAACATACCTGTCACAACTTCTTGAAGCGTCTCTACAAATATGACCTCTACAACATACCTCTCTGACAAGAAACACATAATCAACAATATAGGAGCACCAATCGAGCACTAGCTGCAATACAATCTCAACATTACCATATTCATATGTGGCTTAGATCATCATAGGAAACTATCAACAAGCATATCGTCAACACCATTTTCCATCAATGACAACTTTTCCAACACTACAGTATTTGGTTAAGAATCTTGTGTACATGTTCCAATGGAAAACAGGAGTAAGCTAGATAAGAAAGATGAAATGAATATCTTTATTTGATATAAAGATGGTTTGAAAGATAATAAGCTTTGAAACCCAAAAACTAAGAAGGTAGCGTTTAGTAGAAATGTGGTATTTAGAGAAGTCAAATATATGGTTAATCAAGAAGTCACACCAATGGAGAAAGAACTAGAAGAAACTAGATTTTAAATTGAAGAATGATGGATCATACTCTACAAAAGAACATGAATAAGAAGAAGAATAACCATGCTCTCTAGCATTAAGGATATTAGCTTGGAAAACAATACAACCAAAATAGTATCCTCCACCTAATTTTCATTCAAGATTTTCTTTCCTTATCACTGATAATGATCTTAGACCTATTAGGGAGGTATTTGATTCAAAAGATGAAAAACTCTAAAAAAAGACCATGGTTAAAGAAATGGTAGCCTTGCACATGAATGAGGCTTGAGATTTGGTGGAGTCATTTGTTGGAATGAATCCTGTAGGAAAATTATGGGTGTTTAAGAAGAAGTTGAATATAGAAGGCAAAGTAAATAATTACAAATCTCAATTAGTAGCAAAGTATTTTTCGTACGTAGAGGGAAGAGACTTTGGTGATATTTTTTATCATGTAACCAAGTTAACTTATATTATATTTCCTTTATCTATTGATATTACTTTTGATGTTGAAGTAGAACAAATGGATGTGAAAACAACATTCCTACATGGAGATCTAGAAGAAGAAATCTACATGAAGCAGCCAAAGGGTTTTGTTGTGAAAGGAAAGAAAGAGCTAGTATGTAGGATGAAAAAATCCCTTTATGGGTTAAAGAAATCACCAAGGATGCGCTATTAAAAATTAGATATTTGTATATTTGAACTTGGCTTCACGGAGAGAAAGGAAGATCATTTAATATATTTCAAGTTAGTTGGTGATCATATTATTTATTTGTCTTGTACGTGTAAGATATAATGCTAATGGGAAATGAGAAGGAAATCATCTAGGAAGTAAAAATTAGGTTGTCCTTTAAATTTGATGTTAAGGACCCCTTGATGGGAAAACAGTCCTCCATCAACATTAAGGGAGACCACGTAGTCAAGGCCCCAATTAGAACCTTTTCTGTTGAAGGTGGTGGTTTTGACTTGTTATGGGTCTAGTTACTTTATCACCTAAGATTAACCTCGATGTTATCCTAGCCTAAACTAAGAATTATTCTAACATAACCCTAATATGTTAAGTTAAAGTAATGTTAATGTTATCCCTATGATATTATGTTAGGATAATATTAGTTGTTAATACTAAAGTAAAACTATGTTAAATATATGTTAATGTTATCCTAATACTAAGGTTATATTAGTCATTAATTTAAGTAAATATAAATTTCATATATTATGTCTATATTATTATGTTAGTATTACCTAAATAAAGTTATGACAATTGTAGATCTAACTCAATTGTTATGATGTTATCCATATTCTTATGATGTTATACGCCTATTTTCCATTGGAACATGTAAACAAGCATCACAACCAAATACCATAGTGTTGGAAAAGTTGTCATTGATGGAAAATGGTTTTGAAGATATGCTTTTTGAAAGCTTTCTATGATAATCTAAGTCACATATGAATATGGTTTAATGTTGAGTTTGTATTGCAGGTAGTGCTCGATTGGTGCTCCTATATTGTTGATTATTTGTTTCTTGTCAGAGAAGTATGTTGTAGAGGTCATAGTTGTAGAGATGCTTCAAGAAGTTGTGACAGTTATGTTGTAGAGTTTAGAAATGCAGAGATGCTTAAAGGAGTTGTGTTGCAAATGGTTATAGGACTGGGTTAAGAATGTTTTATTTTTCCTAATTCAGGGGATATAAATAGATTAAAGTGTAGCTACTAGTCTCCACAACCCATATTAATAGTGGATTACCAATGCCCATAGCCCATATTTGCAGTGGCTAACTAATTTCTGTGTCTTATAGCATGGATAAAGGGAAGATTGACCTTTGGATTTTGTAATAATTGAAGTTAGCTTATGATATATGTTTTTTTGAATATTTTGAAATTCATTTTATATGTTTTAATATTAAAATTTCAAATAATTTGGAAACAAATATGTGGAATTCAAAGAGGTAAGACGTTCACTTCATATTCCTATATGGAATACTTACAGCTAGTAAGTTATGTTTATAAAAGATTCTTTTTTGGAAGGAAGCATAAGAGGGTCAAAGAGTGTGAGAAAGGTAAACGAGTTGTTGTGAGTCACCTGGAACAAAAAGAAAGAAGAAGAGACATTGATGTGAATTAGAATTGAGGAAGAGAGGGTAGAGACAAAGAGGTGGAGCTATGAAGAGTTAAAGACTAGGTAAGCCAATATGTTAAAAAAAATTATCTACGAGGGTTTTTTGTCTCCTTTTAGCTAGTAGCCTGAAAAAGAGCAAGTTGGAGCCTGTTGAAGACAGAGTAGGAGCTTGCTAGAAAGTAGCAACTTCCTTAAATAAGTTGAGGTAGGAGGCTCCTATAGGTATAAGCTTACCAACAAGTTGTAGCTTGAAAAATACCAGAGAGGTTGGATGGTCCAAAAGATGATGTAATAGAAGAAGTAGGAGATTGTTTTTGCATCACAACATCAAGAAAGTCATGGTTTTTCCCTTTATGGGTTTCCACTTATATCTAGTGTTCACATGTGTTGCTTTTATGTGGGTCTCTTATGTTGTGATTTAAATTTTGTTTACATTTTCAATTTTTTTTCATATAATCTTATGTTGGTGATTTAATAGTTTAAATAAATATTGAAAAAAAACTAAACAAAAAATTTGATGTCCATGAATACACTATACTAATTCACCCCCTCCTCCCTCTCAATATAGTCAAGTTTCCAATGCATAGGATGGTTAAGATAAGGTTTTCTACCAATCCATACCTTATTTAGAGTCTTATCATCCAACACTGGTGAGGTTTATCTATTTACTAAGTAACATACATTATCCACTATCTCTACCCATAAAAAAAATCCTAACCCAACACCATCGAATATGCTCTTTGTTTCCTCCATCAATGCCTTGTTCATTCTTTTTGCAACTACATTTTTCTAATGTATGTATGGATTAGTCTCATATCTTTATATATTGCATTTCTTGTATAATTCTTTGCATTCATTCCCATAAAATTGTCCACTTTTATCTATCCTTAGCACCATAATTTTAGTCTATGTCTAAAATTCCACAAGAACCTTCAAAGTAGAGGAAATTTAAGCCTGAAAGTGCCCATGGAATTTTCACAAGCATAATATGCAAACCAATCAAAATCCTTTAAATTTAAAAAGAAGTATATGTAAATATTTTGGATGCAAATATATATATATATATATATATATATATATATATTAAATTGTATTTTTTGTTTATCTCCTTATATGTTTACTCAAAATTCAAGTGTAGACATTCATTGGATGCAGAATTAAATTCCACATCCAACAAATATCCATTATGCATAGTTTTGAGAATACCCACATTGATAAAAATTGAAGATACATTAAAAAACATGTTGAACACACTTTTTTAATGTATATTCATTTTTTATCAATATGGGTTTTCTTAGAAGAATGCATAATGGGTACTCGTAGGATGTGGAATTTAATTATGCATCCAATGAGTGTCTACAAATCCAATTTGAGCAAACATATAAGCCGATAATCCAAAAATACAATTTAAAAAAACAGTTTTCTTCTTTTCCCTCCAAAATTTATAACTCAATTTTTTATTATTTTTTCTTAGGAGGACACTTTTAGGCTGAAATTTCCTCTAATGAAACTCTTTGAATTTATCAAAGACTTAATACTTCTTATCGAGGAAATAAATCCATTTATTCCCTAAGAAGTCAACTATATATGAGACATAATACACATATTTACCCAATGATCCTTAACCGATTATTATACCCAATGATTTTATCCAATGGAACTAAAACAGGTCCAAAAACATAATTGTGCATCCATTGTAATATTCCCTATGACCCTATAGTATGAGAGAATAATCTTACCCAATTATGATTCTGATATAAATAATATTCACAAAAATCAAAATCCAGAGAGCACGTAGACACACCTTCTATCATGCCATTACCATGCAGTTCTTGAAGGCCTTCTCTCCAATATGCCCTAGTCTTACATGGCACAACATAGTCTTTTCTCGAGAAGATGCAAGAATTTTTCCTTCTTCTGCTCCACTCTCAAGAAAAATATATTTATTGCATCCATCACTAATAGCGATTCTGAACAACTCATATAGAGTTCCAATTTGAACTCACCTTACAAATATTGTTGCTCCTAAAACAATACCATAGTTATCCTTTTCAAACATTGTTCTTACACTTGCATCGCTTATTTTTCTTACAAAAATCAAAGTTTTGGCTAATCCTAAGATTTGTTGAACACCATGGAGTGTTCTAATCCTTCCACTAATAAGCTTTGACTAGAATTTTCATCATCCTATGATTTTGGTTGTTGATTCATCTCCTAAGAAAACATTACCACCATTTAATATTTCATACTCATAATTCCACTCCATGTGAAGAGTCATATGAAAGGGTGCACCTACATTGACAAACCATGCCTCATGACATACATTGCATTTGAATAAGCCATGTACACATCCCTCCTTCATCTAACGAGGTTTTTGCTTCTGCTAAAGGAAAATTTTCAAATACCTTCCCTTTCTTTTCAATTTTGAATTGAAAATATCTCTTATAATTCCCTTATTTTCCACACCTCAAACATACTTTTCTGAACTTTTCTACAGATATAGATCTTCTGCTAGATTTAGATCTTCCACTCGAGGACTTATTTATATTTATATTTTGGGTGCATCCTCTTATAGACAAGGCATATTCATTTTGGATTTCCATGTTTTTCCATCTCATCTCCTATGATAACAAGGATGAGACTCAGTAATCAAACTTCAAAGTAGTTGCATTACTTCCCATGGAAACAACCAAACTATCCCATGAGTCTGGTAATGGATATAATAAAATGATGCACTTATCTTCATATGAAACGTTAATATCAATAGATAATAATTGACTTACCGTATTATTGAAGTTGTTCATATGCTTTTTCATTGAGCCTCCATGCTTCATCCTCAAGTTATAGAACTTCTTCTAGAGGAACAATTTGTTCACTAGTGACATAAAATTTTAGAAATACCATAGCTTTACCAACAAATCCTTTATTGTAGCTTTCCATAAAACATTCAGTAATGTTGAATTTGAGAGACACAATCATATTGTGCTATTTTCCTTTTGATCCAGCTTGGTTCAATTTTTTGTTGACATCTCAATGGTGCAAACCCTAGATCCACAAAGATCCATTGTTCTTTTCCCACTAACAAGTCTTCCATTTGAGCTTTCATAGCTAAAAAATTTAGCCATTGATTTTCTTGGTCTCTATCTTTGCGCTACTCATGATTTCCCTTCACCACAAGAAGTGCTTCCATAGATCTCCCACTGTAATAGGACATACCCTGGGTCCTCTTTGCGCTATTCATGATTTCCCTTCACCGCAAGAAGTGCTTCCATAGATCTCCCACTGTAATAGGACATACCATGGGTCGCTCACGAGGATTTTACTGGGGGGCGTGCATCAAGGTGGATTCCTTGATCCCCGACACCATTAGTCTCACTATGGCAGGGAACATAAGAGATGATAGTGGTTTGCGTCGTTGCACCTATACTTTCCCCTCGTATCCACTGGATGCTTGAAGGGGAAGTGGCATGGCACCCTTGGAACTTCAAGGGAATTTCTTGAAGGGAATGACCAACCTGGCACCCCTGGAATCACAAATAAACTGTTAGGCGTGGCACCCTTAGAACTTCAAAGGAAGTTCTTGAAGGGCACAACCAACTTGGCACCCTTGGAATTATTAAAAATAAATTAATAAATATAATCAAGATATGAAAACCTTGTAAATTCACATCAAGTGGTAATTGATGTTAGAATAAAGGTAATTAAATCAAGAATAAAATTTGGGTTAAGGGGATCAGACGAAATTATAAAATATTTTACCTTGCAAACTCTACCCTTCCCATGTTAGAAAATATTAGGTAGATAATGTACATATGTAACTTAACTAGGTAAAAAGGGGAAAGAGGGACATAGATGTAAGTATAAATATTAATCCTAAAATAGTTAAACCTAATTAAGAGAAGAGGGTGGTGAATTAAAATAAGATTAATAAATTAAAGTTTAGAGAAATTTAGAGAACCTCCATGTGGCAACAAACAACATAAGAATATCCATCTAAGAGGAAAATTGAGTTAGATTAGGATTAATTTGGGGATCAAATTTGTGACTTATCAATTGACTTTAGTAATGAACACAATCTAAGGAGTAGAAAAGGGGAATCAAGAGACAATTAGGAGAAGAAATAAGAAGTATTATTGAGGGGAGGAAAAATATAATTCTAAATTAAAATTTAAGTAAATAATTTTGGAGATCCTTGGTGAGAGAATGACACATGGGTGGGTGAATAATCAAACTATTGGATTAACAAAAATAATTAACTATGCATGAAATGCCAAGTGTCGCCTATGAAGAATCGTATAAAAGAAGGGGCAAACCATGGGAGAAGGGATTTTTCTTTTACCCTATTGTTGGATGGATGAGACTATGTCAGAGTAGTGACTACGAGCTATAATGAGTTTGGTGACGTATAGGACTTTAGAGAGGGGACTCTTGAGCCAAAGAGTGCTCTACTCCACCAGCTAATAAATTTTCTCCATACCCCATTGCAGCTCAGGGGTCCACAGGGAAGGAGAGTACCCAAGAAGTAAGCTGGGAGGTCAACCGATGGGTCACTGCATTCAGATTGAGCACATCAACATTCACACTTGGAGGATACCTACAACAAAGGAGTGCAAGTAGCGGCAAGTCAAGATTGAATCTCATCTCCTCGTGAACGATACCTATGTTATTATAATCTTCTTTTATATGAATTCATTACGGCTTTAGTTAATAACATGTAAAATAGATGTTATGTGTAATGCAGTGAAATTCATGGATTTTTTATATAAGTTCTTAACATTTTTGAGTTCCCAATGCTAGTTTCTTATGGTTGTATTCTTAGTTAACAAAAAAAAAATTATAGGGTTGGTCCCTACAATTCATCTCTTAAGAAAAAATCACCACCATCAAATCTTTCATACTAATAAAGCCACTCCATGTGAGGAACCATATGAAAGGGTGCATTAAGTTGACTAACCACGCCTCATGATCTACATTTGTATTTGAATAAGCCAAATACACATCCCTCCTTCATCTAATGAGGAGCATTTTCAAATCCTTTCACTTTCTCTGCAATTTCAAATTGACAATATCTCTTATAATGCCCTTGTTTTCTACATCTCCAACGTGCTTTTATGAAATTTTCCAGAGATATAGATCTTCTTCTAGATTTAGATCTTCCAGTCGAGGACTTATTTTTATTTCTATTTTAGGACTATCGTCTTATATATAGGGCATCCTCATTTTGGATTTCCATGTTTTTCCATCTCATCTACTATGAGAAAAAGGATGAGACTATGTGATCAATATTTAAAGTAGTTTCATCACTTCCCCTAGAAGCAACTAGACTACTCCACGAGTCTCATAAATGATGTAACAAAATGATGCACTTATCTTCATATGAAATAATAAAATCAATAGATAATAATTGGCTTACCATATTATTGAAGGTATTCATAGGTTTTTTCATTTAGCCTCCATCCTTCATTCTCTATATAAGTTCTTCCACATGAACAATTTGTTCACTAGGGACTTACAATGATAGAAATTCCTTAGCTTAACCAACAAAGCTTTATTGTAGCTTTCCCTAAAACATTTAGTAATGTTGAATCTCAAAGACATGATCATATTGTGGTATTTTCCTTTTCATCCAGCTCGGTTCAATTTTTTGTTGACATCCCCATTGGTGCAAACTCTAGATCCACAATGATCCATTTTTCATTGTCCACTAACAAGTCTTCTATTTGAGCTTCCACAGGTCAAAAATTTTCCCATTGATTTTCTTTATCTCTATCTTTGAGCTACTCACAATTTTGTTTCACCACAAGAATTTCTTCCATACATCTCCCATTATAACAGGGCATACCATAGGTCATAGTGGAACCCCTTAACCATAAAAGAAATAATATAATAACATACATTTTTTATAGATTATAAATAAAAATAATATAATAATATAGATACATATAGGAAAATAAAATGCACATAAATATATAAGTAAGATAATATAAAGAAAAATGACAAAATAATAATTTGATAATGTAAATAATTTGATAATATAATTTTATAATGTAAATATATAGGAAAGTGAAAATAAAATGAAAATTAATATAATAGTGTGATTATAATTTGAAATATAATTATTCAAAAATTTACTGGTAAAATATAATAATATTTAAATTTTAACTAAATTTTAACTCATTGGAAAAATCGTGTTAAATTGTGGTAGGATTCATTGGTGAACCATGGTTAGAAGAGGTACAAGAAGAAGTGGGGCAACTAAAGGGTGAAACATGGCACCACCACAACAACTGACTCCTACCACCCCACCTAATGATGGGGAAAACATCACAACACCAGAACAGATACCAGTTGGAGAAGTGTTGAACTTAATCAGATCGTTATAGCACATGTTTTAGGCATTAATAAATCATTTGGAACGAGAGCATGGAGGACCTGTCATACAAAACAAAGTACCCCAAAAAACTACAAGAAATGATGTACATTGAGATTTGGAAAAGGTGTAATTTCTATAGTTTTGGGGGTCCACAGATGGTCAATCTGCAAAGGCATGGTTAGAAAACATGGTTATGTGCTTTCCCCTGAGAGATTACGCCTCAAACATGAAGGCCAATATGGGTATATTCCAGCTAAAGAGAAACACACTACTTTGGTGGAAGACATTATTAACCCAATTGGGAATGGATATATCAGAAGTAACTTGGGAACTATTTGTAGAAAAATTTAGAGAACGTTACTTGTCAAAGGAGTTCCTTGAGAGGCAACTAAATGAATTCAATTCATTAAAGAAAGGGAGTTGCTCAATACTAGAGTATGAGGCTTATTTCATATAATTAATACGTTATGCCCCTCACTTAAACACAGAAAAGCTCAAGGTGAACAAATTTGTGTATGGACTAAATATTAACATTCAGGCCAAGGCTAGAATATTAATGCCTCGCACCTTGCATGAGGCAGTTCAACAAACGATCATTGCAGAGGAGGAGATCATGTGAAGTGGACCTAGTAAGTCAACAAGACCCATAGGATCAGGAGTAACAAGTGGAAACAGTATCAATCGTAGAAATTTGCAAAGGGGTCCTATGCTCAATCATCAAAAGTGGTCAACAAGAAATCAAAGAACTCCATATAGGCATCCATCTCAGCATCGCACAAGGTACCTCAACAAACTCGTCAACCACAACAGCACCGGCCTATGTGACAACACCAAGTCACACCACCTCAGCACCGATCCCAATAGTCTAGCTCTTTCCAGCAAAGTTCCAGGCCAACTCCCGGTTCAGTTGGTAGTAGGAGCCAAGCTCCTAAGAGGGGGTGTTGGACTTGTGGAGGTCCTCACTACGAGAGGGATTGACCTCAAAAGACAGGTAATACCAACTCAACTAAGAAAGAAACTACGATGGGGGATCTGGGGAAGGCTCATTGCATCCATGCAGCAATGAACAATAGTCAAGTCGAACACCAGTCCACTATGTTAGAAACCATAGGTAGTATTGATTGTATAAGTTTTGTCATTTTAATAGATCGAGGAGCTAGTGATTCCTTTATTTCTCTAAATGTATTATCAAGGATTAAACATAAATCAATTGCACAATATGAATTTAGACATGTATAAATGGCATGTGGCATGAAAGGAAATGTAGGAATGATGGTAAAGGATTGTGAGGTGGACCTGGGTGTATGTAAGACCAATGTATCCTTGTACTCTACAAGTTTAGGATTCTATGACATAGTTATAGGAATGGATTGGTTTGAATGACATGAGGCACTCCTATACCGCAAATACAAGGTTCTACATTTCACAAACGATGAAGGCCAAATAAAATCATTAAGGGGAAAGAACTGTGTCCCTGAGGTTCATCTCCTTCATGAAACTAATGAAATATAGGTGAAAGGGATGTCAAATGTTCTCAGTGGTAGCTCTAAACAATAAGGGTGATTCTGAAAACCTTGATAAACATCCAATTATTCTTGAATTTAAGGATGTATTTCCCGAAGAACTACCTAGGATACCCCCAAAAAGGGAAATTGATTTCACCATCGACCTTAAACCAATCACTGAGCCTATTGCAAAGGCACCCTATCGTATTTCGGCTCCAGAGCATATCTCTGTGGGGAGCCCCTATGATTTTCGTTAAGAAGAAGGATGGGTCTTGGCATCTGTGCATTGACTACTACCAGTTGAACAAAGTGACGATAAAAAATCAAAACCCTCTGCCAAGGATAGATGACTTGTTTGATAAAATGAGAGGGGAAACTATGTTTTGAAAGATAGATCCGAGCTCCAGATATCATCAGTTGAGAATAAAGGAAGAAGATATCCTGAAGACATCCTTTAAGACAACATTTGGGCATTATGAATTTGTAGTTTTACCCTTTAGACTGACAAATGCCCCAGGTGTTTTCATGAGTTTGATGAACGAAATATTTCAGGATTACTTAGACAAGTTTGTACAAGTCTTTATCGATGACATTTTTATCTACTCAAAGACCCCAAAAGAGCATGACGAACACTTGAGGATAGTTCTACAATGTCTTAGAGAAAACCATTTATATGGGAAGTTGTCAAAGTGTTTCTTTTACCAAACCAAGATTCATTAACTTGGGCACATTATCTCTGGGGATGGTATCACAGTAGACCCGACAAAGATTGATCCCATCATGGAATGGCCAACACCAACCAATGTTCATGAAATAAGAAGTTTCATAGCATGGCAGGGTATTATCGTAGATTTGTCGATGGGTTTTCGAAGATAGCAAGCCCCATTACCGAGGTCCACAGAAAGAAAAAAAAATTCATTTGGACTGAAAACTTGAAGAGGCATTCCAAAGGTTAAAGGTGTTATTAACAACAACACCAATTTTGAAGGTGTCGGATATGGAACAAGAATTTTTGGGTAGCACTGATGCCTCCAAGGAAGGGTTGGGTTGTGTATTGATGCAAGAAGTAAGAGTAATAGCTTATGTGTCAAGGAAACTTATAACCCACTAAGAGAAAAATGCAATCCATGATCTAGAAATGGCAGCAATTTTTTATGCGCTAAAGATTTGGAGACACTACCTTCTAAGAAGGAAGTTTGATCTTAGGAGTGACCATTGTGGGCTACAACATATATTCACTCAAGACCACTTAAATTAAAGACAAAGACGATGGTATGAACTAATTAGTGAATATGATTTTGATATTACTTACATAAAAGGAATGGTAAATAGGGTTGTTGATGCTTTAAGTAGGAGGCCTCAGATATTTTCAGTGATTCCCTTAAAGACAAATTTGAGGGAGAAATTGTTTGACTTGCAATTTAAGGACACCTGGTACTAGGAAGTTAGCATAAGTTTGAGGGAGGATGAAATGAGGGCCCCAAAATATGAATAATACTCCCTTGATAATGATGGGCTACTACGATTTTGAGGAAGGATATATGTGCCACCGAATGAAGATATACACCAATTAATCTTGAATGAAGCACATCATGCAGTATACATGGCACACCCTGGTGTTAAGAAGATGAGTGTAGACCTGAAACCACTCTTCTTTTGGAAAGGGATGAATCACGACATCGTAAACTTGGTAGCAAGATGCTTAGAGTGAAAACAAGTAAAAGTTGAACACAGACATTCAACAGGGTTATTGCAACCCCATGAGATACCAAAATCTAAATTGGAAGTTATATAAATGGACTTCATTGTGGGACTACCAATGACCTTAAGAAGACATGATTCCATATTTGTAGTGATGGAAATGTTGACCAAGGGTGCCCATTTCATACAAATTAAGACTACATATAAGGCACCAGAGATAGCTAGAGTTTTTATTCTTGAGATTATAAGATAGCATGGAGTGCCTAAGAATATCATATCAGATAGGGGAGCAATGTTTACAGGAAGGTTTTGGACTAGTTTCCAAGAAGCCTTGGGAACCTAGTTGAAATTTAGCACTAATTATCACCCTGAGACAGATGGGTAGACAGAGAGGATTAATCAAATCGACGAGGACATGCTATGAATGTATATGATGGAACAACAAAAAAGATGGGAGGATTTTCTACCCCTCGTGGAATTTTCTTACAATAAACATTATCAGAGTTCCATCAAGATGGCGCCATTTGAGTTGTTGTATGGAAGACCTTATAGAACACCTCTTATTTGGGATCAACTAGAGGACCGATAATTAATAGGACCAGAAGTGGTGCAAGATATGGAAGAACAAATGAATATGATTAGGGGGAGGCTAAAAGAAGCACAAGATAAGCAAAAGAGCTATGCTGACACTCATCGAGTAGACCAAAGTTATGAAGTGGGAGATAGGGTGTTCCTGAGAGTAAGGCACCAGAAAAGCTCTATAGCATTTGGAAAGGGAGAAGAATTGTCTCCACGGTCTGGGACAAGGATAATTTTAGGGGCGAATGTTCGCCCTTTGGTGAAATTAAGGGGTTTTAAATTTTTAGTGGGTGAATATTTTGTATCATAGTACATTTTTACAAATCACCTCAAATAGCCCACCTTATTTTAAGGGAGAGGGTAAAAAAGGTAAATTTAGCCCTTGAAATTAGGACTTACAACCTTCCATTCGCCCATTTTCAAGAATAGGTTTTATTTAAGTGAATCCATTCGCCCATTTTCAAGAATAGGTTTTATTTAAGTGAATGCTATGGGCCAAATACCATATTTATAAAAGAGGTATGGTAAATTAATAAAAATATAAATAAATGAGAGGTATGGTAAATAAATAAAACATTTTTTATATTTACTCCATAAGTCACCTTATATACATGTAAGGGTGTAAACAAATAAAAATATAAGTAAAGTGGAGGTATGGTAAATAAATAAAACGTCTTTTTAAACTTACTCAAAAGATATGGTAAATAAATAAAAATATAAATAAACTAGACGTATTGTAAATAAATAAAACCTCTTTTTATATTTAGTCCATAACCCTCGTTCTATTTATGAAGGCTCGAAAAAGAGGTTTTATTTAAGTGAATCCTATGGGCCAAATACCATATTTGTAAAAGAGGTATGGTAAATTAATAAAAATATAAATAAACGAGAGGTATGGTAAATAAATAAAACATTTTTTTATATTTGCTCCATAAGTCACCTTATATTTACGAACACTCAAAAAATGGGTTATATTTAGGTGAAACCTATGGCCAAAATACTATGGGACAAATACCATGGACTAGATTGTTATTAATACCATGCAAAAAACCATTATTAACCCTAATATTAGAGTTAATAAAAATAAAAATGGCACATGGTATTGACCCATGGTATTCACCAAAATGGCACATGGTATTGACCCATGGTATTCACCTGGAATGTAGCCTATTTAAATGGGGGAATTAAACCAACATGTAGCCTATGCTAAGATTCACTAGGACTTTACAAAGTTTTATTATTTAGTGAAAGACTCGCCAAGATCTTACAAGATTTTATAATTGAGTAAAATATTCACGATGTCTGGTGAGAGATTCGCCAAAAAATTATATATACATATTATATTATTGATAAAATCGCCTTCCATTTTTCCTATATACCATGGAGATTCACCCATTTATTATATTTATAAATTTAGGGGGGGTTCTTAAAATTTTCCCTGGTGTGGGACCTTTTGAAACCTTAGAAAGGAAAGCGGTGGTGACATATAGGCTTGCCCTACCCCCTTCTTTAGCGCATAAGCATGATGTGTTTCATGTTTCTGTTTTGCATCATTATATTTCAGATCCTTCGCATGTTATTTACTTTGGTCATTTGCAGGTTTCAGATGAGGGAACAGTAGTGGCTGAACCAGTTTGCATACTGGACCAATGAACTTTGTAGCTTAGAATATGGTTAGTGGACTATATTAAGGTCTAGTGGGACAATTATAGTCCCAATTTAGCCACTTGGGAGGATGCCGAGGAGATATGCCACCATTTTCCTTACCTATTCCAAGGACTTTGAGACGAAGTCTATTATTAAGAGGGGGCGTATGTAGTGCCCCACTCTAGTTGACTGACAATGATATGACATTAACATTTATTTAGCCCTAAGGCCCGCACTTTATTCTTTGAGGACCTCAGGTTGAGGATGTGGACACATGACCCTATTATTAGTGGTTGTGATATTAGTGGCTATGATGCTTATGTATGTTCTCCATTGATATTATGATGATGATAGTATTAATGGTTATGTATGTTCTCTATTGGTATTGTGATGATTGTAGCATTAATGGTTATGCATGTTCTCTATTGATATTATGATGACTGTAGCATAAATGGTTATGTTTGTTCTCTATTGAAATTATGATGATAATAGCAGTAAAGGATATGTATGCTCTCTATTGATATCATGATGATGATAGCTTTGATGGATAGTTATGTTTTCTATTGATGTTACGATGATGATAGCTTTGATGGATATGTATGTTCCATTGATGTTATGATGATGATAACCATCATGGATGTTTCCCCTATGTTAGCTACTTACATTAGTTCTAGTTCACAATGAACAATGATGCGAATGACTAGGTGATGTTGATGATGCTATTATGGAAATGACTAACAATGAGAAACTTTTTTACTAATGATTATTGAGTATGACAGGAAACCACCATAGAAACTAGCATATGATGAGTTAACGACACCTGGTTTGATGACAATTAATGATTTGTCTTTGAAATTCTAAGTCAATTTTGAAACCTACTATATATGTATATATCTATTGTGATGATATGTTAGTGGTTGAAGGCACAGATTAGTTGCTTGGCCAAATGAATCAAATATGGGTTATGGGGTTGTACAATTGGATGGAATTACATGGGAGGGGTGGGACAATGTCCTTGATCGCACTCGCTAGCACTCCCGCCATGACTTGGGCTGGAAAGGTTGAACCACATTAGCCTTGACTATCACGATGTCGTGGGGTAGGTCCTAAATTTGGGTCGCTCATGAGGATTTTACTGGGGGTGTGCATCAATGCGGATTCCTTGATCCCTGAGACCATTAGTCTCACTATGGAAGGAAACATAAGAGGTGATAGTGGTTTGCGTCGTTGCACCTATACTTTCCCCTCGTAGCCACTGGATGCTTGAAAGAGAAGTGGCATGGCACCCTTGGAACTTCAAGGGAATTTCTTGAAGGGAATGACCAACTTGTCACGCTTGACATCGCAAATAAACTGTTAGGCGTGGCACCCTTGGAATTATTAAAAATAAATTAATAAATATAATCAAGATATGAAAACCTTGTAAATTCACATCAAGTGGTAATTGATGTTATAAGCGGGGTAATTAAATCAAGAATAAAATTTGTGTTAAGGGGATCATAGGAAGAAATAAAATATTTTACCTTGAAAACTTTACACTTCCCATGTTGGAAAATATTAGGTAGATAATGTACATAAGTAACTTAATTAGGTAAAAAGGGGAAATATGGACATAGATTTAAGTATAAATATTAATCCTAAAATAGTTAACCTAATTAAGAGAAGAAGGTGGTGAATTAAAATAAGATTAATAAACTAAATTTTAGAGAAATTTAGAGAACCTCCATATGGCAACAACCAACATAATAATATCCATCTAAGAGGCAAATTGTGTTAAATTAGGAGTAGTTATGGGATCAAATCTGTGACTTATCAATTGACTTTAGTAAAAAACACAATCTAAGGAGTAGAAAAGGGGAATGGAGAAGAAATAAGAAGGCTTGTTGAGGGGAGGAAAAATATAATTCTAAATTAAAATTTAAGTAAATAATTTTGGAGATCCTTGGTTAGAGAATGACACATGGGTGGGTGAATAATCAAAATATTGGATTAACAAAAATAACTAATTATGCCAGGAATGCAAAGTGTCACCTATGAATAATCGTATAAAAGAAGGGGCAGGCCATGGGAGAAGGGACTTTTCTTTTACCATATTGTTGGATGGATGAGACTATGTCAAAGTAGTGACTACGAGCTATAATGAGTTTGGTGAGGTATAAGACTTTAGAGAGGGGACTCTTGAGCCAAAGAGTGTTCTACTCTACCAGCTAATACATTTCCTCCATTGTACAACCCCATTGCAGCTCAGGGGTCCGCGAGGAAGGAGCGTACCCAAGGACTAGGCTGGGAGGTCAACCAGTGGGTCATTGCATTCAGATTAAGCACGTCAACATTCACACTTGGAGGCGACCAACAACAAAGGAGTGCAAGTAGCGGCAAGTCAAGATTGAATCTCGTCTCCTCGTGAACGGTACCTGTGTTATTATAATGTTCTTTTATATGACTTCATTATGAATTTAGTTAATAACATGTAAAATAGATGCTATGTGTAATGCAGTGAAATTCATGGATCTTTTATATAAGTGTTTAATATTTTTTAGTTCCTAATGCTAGTTTCTTATGGTTGTATTCTTATTTTAAAAAAAATAATAAAAAATTATAGGGTTGGTCCCTACAATTCATCTCTTAAGAAAACATCACCACCATCAAATCTTCTATACCCATAAATCCACTCCATGAGAGGAGCCATATGAAAGGGTGCATCACGTTGACTAGTGATGCCTCATGATCTACATGTGTATTTGAATAAGCCAAATACACATCCCTCCTTCACCTCATGAGGAGCATTTTCAAATCCTTTCGCTTTCTCTGCAATTTTGAATTGACAATATCTCTTACAATGCCCTTGTTTTCTACATCTCCAACATGCTTTTATGAACTTTCCAGAGATATAGATCTTCTTCTAGATTTAGATCTTCCCGTCGAGGACTTATTTTTATTTCTATTTTAGGACCATCATCTTATAGACTGGGCATCCTCATTTTGGATTCCATGTTTTTCCATCTCATCTCCTATGATAAAAAGGACGAGACTATGTGATTAATATTTAAAGTAGTTTCATTACTTCCCATGAAAGCAACTAGACTACTCCGCGAGTCTCGTAAATGATGTAACAAAATAATGCACTTATCTGCATATGAAATAATAATATCAATAGATAATAATTGACTTACCATATTATTGAAGGTATTCATAGGCTTTGTCATTGAGCCTCCATCCTTCATTCTCAGGTTATATAAGTTCTTCCACATTAACAATTTGTTCACTAGGGACTTACAATGATAGAAATTCCTTAGCTTAACCAACAAAGCCTCATTGTAGATTTCCCTAAAACATTTAGTAATGTTGAACCTCAGAGACACCATCATACTGTGGTATTTTCCTTTTGATCCAGCTCGGTTCAATTTTTTGTTGACATCCCCATTGGTGCAAACTCTGGATCCACAATGATCCATTTTTCATTGTCCACTAAGAAGTCTTCTATTTGATCTTCCATAGGTCTAAACTTTTCCCATTGATTTTATTTATCTCTATCTTTGAGCTACTCACAATTTTGTTTTCCATAGATCTCCCATTATAACAGGGCATACCATAGGTCATAGTGAAACCCCTTAACCACAAAACAAATAATATAATAACATATATGTTTTATAGAATATAAATAAAAATAATATAATAATATAGATACATATAGGAAAATAAAATGCATATAAATATAAAAGTAAGATAATGTAAAGAAAAATGACAAAATAATAATTTTATAATGTAAATATATAGGAAAGTTAAAATAAAATGCAAATTAAAATAATAGTATGATTATAATTTGAAATAAAATTATTCAAAAATTATTGGTAAAATATAGTAATATTTCAATTTTAACTCATTTTTAATTAAGTTAAAAAAATTAAATGATTTAAAAGAGAAAATTAAAAGAAAATGTATGATTAGATATAAAAATGAAATATAAATAATATAAAAATATAATTAATATATAAAAATGTAGTATGATTTCTTGAAAATTGTTTTAGAAATTCTTTAAAAGAGGAAAAGAAAAACAAGAATAATAAATATATATAAACACCAGTACAATATTTTAAATAAAAATAACAAAAAAAAATTGATAATGTAAATATAGAAGGAAGTTAAAATAAAATGCAAAGATGATTATAATTTGAAATATAATTATTCAAAAATTATTGGTAAAATATCATAATATTAAAATTTTAACTCATTTTTAATAAACCTATTGAAAAATAGAATATAAACAAATTAAATTAAATGATTTAAAAGAGAAAATTAAAAGTAAATGTATGATTAGATATACAAATGAAATATAAATATTATAAAATTATAAGTAATATATAAAAGTGTGATATGGTTTATATTTAAATTTATGATGGTGATCATGATATTATTGTGTGTAAATAATTTGTCTACATCACATCCACACAGCATAAATTTTTGAATTTTTTTTAGATATTATTTAAGAAAGGAAAAGAAAAACTAGAATAATAAATAAAGTAAGATAATCTAAAGAAAAAAAAAAATAGATATTTTGAAAATGTAAATATATAAAGAAAGTTAAAATAAAATACAAATATGATTATAATTTGAAATATAAATATGTTATTGGTAAATATAATAATATTAAAATTTTAAGTAATTTTTTATTAAGCCTATTGAAAAATAAATATAAAAGATTAAATAATTTAAACAAGAATATTAAAAGCAAATATATGATTAAATATAAAAATAAAATACAAATATTATAAAATTATAAGTAATATATAAGTGTGATATGATTTGTATTTAAATTTATAATGGCAATTATGATATTATTGTATGTAAATAATAATTTCTTCAAAACTGTTTTAGAAATTATTGTGTAAATATTTTGTTAGATCTAATGCATAATTTCTTGAAAATTGTTTTAGAAATTATTTAAAAAAGGAAAAGAAAAAGAAAAATATATAAATAAATAAATAATAAATTTAAATATAAATTTGTTTTATGAAGGAAAATATACTTAATTAAATTTTCTTAATTTTAATAATTTTTTAAAGTAAAACTATTCGTTAAATATATTTTAACAATATATGTTAATAATATTTTATTATTAAACCTATAATGACAAACAATTT